>CM047908.1:18740438-19100362 GCA_026229545.1 Pistacia atlantica
AACAGTTCAAACGAAATAAATAATAAATTTACAATCCCGATTATAAGAACCAACAATAGGAAACAAACAGGAATCAAAAACCCTCAAATATTCTTTTCATACCAAAATCAGAAATTTTCGGATTCACATCCTGATCCAATAATATATTGCTAGCTTTAAGATCACAATGTATTATTCTTAATCTAAAATCCTCATGAAGATATAAAAGTCATCTTGCAATGCTTCCAATGATCTTGTAGTGTCTTGACTAGGCCAATTGTCCCTACTTTTCAGGATCTATACATATATCAAAGTTTAAAATTTCAGAGTTTGAACACAAAGGCCTATTGTGTTATTGAGTTTATGAGATAATTGAAATTATTGAAAACAATACAAGCCATATAGAAAATACTCAAGGCTTTTGTTGGGCAAACATTCATAGACAAGAATCCTTTCTTCTCCTTCTAAGCAAAATCCCAAAAGTCTGGCTAGATTTTTGTGTTGAAGCTTGGCTACCAATATGACCTCGTTCTTAAATTCTGTGGCACCTTGTCCGGAGCTCCTTGATAGCATTTTTACTGCAATCTTGTCCATTTGTTAGTCTACCTTGAAAATGTGTAAACTAATCAATTGTTAGTTCTGTAAACTCTTGAATTCGCTTTCCATTCTTTAAATAGTTATAACTTTTAGAGCAAAACAGAGTTATATGTCTAGATGAACTAGACTATAGCACATACTAATATTTTACCGTGTAAACCTCTCCAAATCCGAATTGATTTAATTATTTCTTTGTTCTAACAGCTGTTATCAAATGTGATGTAATTTAATTTTTAATCAAAAGCACTTTTCAAATTGGTGCGTCTGTTTAGTTATTTTGACTAGTATTTTTGAAATATTATTGTAAAGTTGAGTTGGATGGCAATAATGAGGTAGGATTTAAAAATTAACAAAAACACCCCTCTAGGTTTTTTAATTTACTAAACACCCCTGTAATAAAAACATTGAAATTTAACAAAAACATCGCCACCTACCCATTAAATACCGGCAGTCAGCCGCCACCGCCAAGGGTGGCCAAAGTTGCTGAATCAATGCACGATCGGTTAGATCTGGCCATTCATACGCTGATATGGCATTTCCCAACCAGATCCATCGTGGATGTGGCCGGAAAAGGCCAGATCTATCAATGACGACCAAAGATATGGTCATTGTTGATGGTCAACAATGGCCATATCTTGGTTGCCATTGAAAACTAGCAATGGCCAAAGATTTGGCCATCAACGGGCAGATCTTTGGCCGTAGATCTGGCCATAAAAGGTTATATTGGTACATTATCGGCCAGATCCAACCAGTAGTGTGCCATGATACTAGATTCTGACCACCTTCCAGCGGTGGTATTTGGAATCTGGCAAATGTGGGTAAGTAGGGGTGTTTTTGTCAATTTATAAACTTTTTTGGGGGGTGTTTAGTTGAATTAACAAACTTAGGGGCTTAAAAATAATTCAATAAAATATAATAGTGTTTTCAGAATAGGGAAACAAATGTGTATTTTTGAAATAATAGGAATATGATAAGGAAAATAGGAAAACAAACGCACCATTACTAAATAAGTATAAGTCTAACATCCAATAAATATTAATATTTTCAGTAATAGTATTCATGTGAGACACTTATCCTATATGTCACATCTCAAATGATATTATTGATGTAATAATTACACCAATTAGAGTAATTTGATTGACCTTAGTGGAGCCATGTGTGCATGATTAACTACAATAGCAATGTAATTAATGTAAAATGTAAAGCAAGTAAGGAACACAAAGGATTTTTAATTGGTTCGGCAAGTTATAATCTTGAGCCTACGTCCATTGTATTTCTTATTGCTTAGAGAGCTTGCAAGAAATAATAGTATGCCCAGAATAATTTATTAACCCCTCTTCTATTGTTGGAGAGGGTTTATATATAAGTTTCTTACAAAGGAAAGAACGAAATTAAAGGAATTATAATCAAAGTTAAAGTGCAACTCCGATATTCTCACGATTAAGCGCTAAGATCACACTATCGTTACTATTGATCTGATCGCTTTCGAAATATTTGGGAATTGAGTTTATCTGTGATCTACTTAAACAACTGTCAAGATTGGTCGCGACTAGTTTATCTTAGGTTGAGCTATATCTCAACGAGCTTATGCTAGGTTAGATAAGTGTTAAGCCGAACTGATCCTAGGTCGAACTATAGCCTCGCGAGACTCTGACTTGTACGAGCTTAATGGAAAAATCACACACAACAGATATGTCACCATATAACATTATCATACCATTTAAAGCATTATGACTTTATTTATATATCAATGCGACATATGATGACAAATTAGTTAGGATATGAAATTTAGAGTGATTTTTGGAAGATTAGAAGTATAGTAATTTTTTATTATATAAAAATGAGTTTAATGTCCCAGGGATTGTTTGTTTTTTCTTAACTAATAGATCTTAATATTTTAAACACATGATTTTTTTTTTTTTTTTTACTTTATGTCTAAATAAAAGTTTCGTCCAACAAAAGTTTCCATATGTATATTTTAATAATTTTTCATTACATTTTATTAGAGTAATTTTCCAAATAAATATAAGATTACATCATTACTTCACTTTAGGTATTGTATTAACTAACTAATAATTATAAATGAATATTATCAATTATCATTCATTAAATATAAATGAGTATAATTAACCATTAAAATAATCATCCTTGAATATCTGTCCACAGAACTTTCAACAGTAGTCAAGTCGTGTTTGGTTAGAAACTTAAAATATGAACAAATCATTAAATATAAATCAGTATAATTAATATTATTTTTAAAGTTATGTTAAAGTCGTCTTGATGCCAAAGTTTTTCTTTTAGACTTTAGTCTAATGTCACTTTTATTATCATCGAAAAACTTTGGAAAATTTTCTATCCTCGGATTACGACCGCCAATGGTCAAATTTAGACTACTGTAGTTTTTCAGTCAAAAATTATCGGATTTAACACCTAAATATGAAACTCAACTTTTTATATTCAAATTTATTATCTGGGATATGTGATAATGCAATAATAATAATAATAAAAGGTTAATACCTATTAGGATATTAAAGTAGTTTGGGATTTACTGATTTACCCTTACCTTGTATTATAAAAGGCTTGTAACAGTGACAGTTATTCAGTTAACGAAAATTTCAGTCTTCTTCTTCACTTCCTCTGTTTCTTTTCAGCTCACTAGGTTTACATTTCCTCTCTAAATCAACTTGGAATCAGAGCCATTGACCAACGTCGAAAATGGCCGATCTATCACCAATTTCTTCTTCCTTTGACAAAGCAAATAACGATTCAAGTCTCAAACACTCTTTTGATTCAGTCAATTTCTCCAATTCTTCTTCTTTCTCCTCTTCAACACTTCCGGTAATCTCACCAAAATTGACAAGAGATAACCACCATTTCTGGAAATCACAGATTCTGTTTGCCGTTGGAGCTCATGGACTCGAAGAACACCTCATTAGACTCGTATCATGTCCAGCACCCTTTGTTCGTGTTCAAGTGGATAGCTCAAGTTCGAGGTTCACAAAAACCTAATTCAAAGTATCTACTTTGGAAAAGAAGCGATAAATTCTTTGGTGAGTTGGTTATTATCTTCAATATCAGAGTCTATGTTTTCTGCGATCTCTAAGTATCAGTTTGCAACCGAGATATGGCTGACATTGGAAAAAGAATTTCTTACCGAATCGAAAGCTAAAACACTGCATGTTAAGAGTCTATTGCAAAACACGAAAAAGGATGGTTTAAGTATGCATGCTTATTTCCTAAAGATGAAAAGTTATGCTGAGAGTTTGATTGCTAGTGGTGTTATTATCACCGATGAAGAGTTGTTGAATTACATATTGGATGGTTTAGATTCTGAATATGATGCGGCAGTTGTTAACATAACGACTAGGCTTGAATCTAAGGTTGATCCGATAACTGTGCAAGAAGCTCAAATTGTTTTATAGAAGCTAGAACTTAGGCTGGAGAAAGCTAATAGTACAATGAATTCCTTGGTTCAGAATGAATTTCATAGCAGTTCAGTTAATATTGCTAGTCTATCTACGAACAATGAACAGACGAAGTTACAATTTGTACCACAGTTCTCTACTGATCTAGCTCCAACCTCACAATCCTCTAAGTTCAACCAATCTGGTAACCAGTCATACGCTGCACCTAATCAGAATTCAGTAGTGAATGCACCCTCTCAGAATCAATTCATGCCACCTCAGAATCAATTCTTTACTTCACAATTTGCTGGAGGATATTCTAGTGGCAGAGGAAGAGGTCGTGTAGGAGGAAGAAACAGATTTATCTGTCAAGTGTGTGGTAAAACTGGTCATCTGGCTTTGAACTGCTACCATAGGTTTGATGTTAATTTCTCAGGAAACTCTTCAATGCTACGGAACAATTTTAATCCTCATGGATTTGCAAGAGCACTTGAACCTTATCATGGAGGGTTTTATCCTTCCATACCTCCTCAGCACTACTCACAAACTGCCAATGCAGGCCAGTTGCCACCATTTCAGAGCCAGTTACCACCATTTCAGAATGTCTATCAGAATCAACAACCTCCATTTTCAACAACCCCTGGAACTTCCTCTAGCAACACTGGCTTACTGTCTAATGTTGGTCCTTCAAATATGTCTAATCAGGTGTTTATGGCTCAGTCTCAGACTTATGATCAGGCACACAATCAGACTCCAGCAGCCATTAACTACATAGCCACACCATCCACTACATAGCCACACCATCCACTGTAAGAGATGCTACTTGGTACATGGACTCTGGAGCAATAGACCATGTTACCTCTGATTTTTCCCAGATGACAACAAGCTCCAATTACACAGGAGGAGAACAGCTTCAGGTTGGCAATGGTGAGTTGCTAACTATTTCACATATTGGTTCTGCTATATTAGCCTGTTCACATAGGAATTTGTATCTTAGAAATGTTTTGTTTGTTCCTAATATTACCAAAAATTTACTTAGTGTTTCCAAATTAACTAGAGATAATGATGTCTTGGTTGAATTTTTCAATGATCATTGTGTTGTTAAGGACAAATCCTCCAAAGCAACCCTTCTCCAAGGAGTTCTTAAAGCTGGTCTGTACCAACTTCAAACTCCAGTCTATCCTACTTCCACTGCAGCTTTGTCTCCCTTGTTGTCCTCTTCACACAATGTTCAACATCATAGCACCAGCTCTGCCTCATTTCCTTGCTCTTCCAATCAAGGTCTTCTTGATTTGTCTCAACAATCACCTTTGATTTCTCCAACTCTCAATAATTGTAATGAAGATTGTACATTCAATAAGGGCAAAAATTGTAGAGAATACACTGATCTTGCCATGTATTCTAGTTTGTCTATTCCAAGCAATGTACCCTCTTTTGATGTAGTACCTAATAATAATGAAAGTACTGTTTTGCAATCTTCTATTCTTGACAAGGTTGTTACCACTAAGTTAGATAGTTTTCAATCTTTTCCTGTCCAGAAAACTGACATTATGATATGGCATAAAAGGTTGGGTCATCCTAACTTCTTAGTCCTTACTAAAATTCTTAAAAATTTGGAGATCCCCTTTCACACAAAAACTGACCTCACATTTTGTACAGTCTGCCAATATGGTAAATTGCATCAATCTACCTATCCAAAATCTACCTTTCAAGCCTTTAAACCTCTTGAACTTGTATACTCGGACCTTTGGGGACCTTCACCTATTCCTTCACCTGAAGGTTTTAAATACTACATCCAATTCTTAGATGATCATACAAGATTCACCTGGATTTTTCCCTGAAAACCAAATCTGAAACTTACACCATCTTCACTCAATTTCATAAACTTGTTGAGAAACAATTTGACACCTCCTTAAAATGTGTTCAAACTGATTAGGGGGTGAATATAGGAGTCTAGTTCCTTATTTCAAAGCCAATGGTATCTTGTTTAGGCATCTCTGTCCACACACCCATCAACAAAATGGGAGGGTAGAGAGGAAACATAGACAACTAGTTGAACAAGGATTAACTCTTCTTGCACAAGCTGGCATGCCATTAAAATTCTTGTGGTATGCATTCCAAACAGTTGCCTATCTTACAAACAGACTTCCCACACAGGTTTTGAACAATTTTTCACCCTTTCAAAGACTATTTCATACTGTCCCTAATTACTCTGCCATTAGAGTGTTTGGTTGTGCTGTTTACCCTTTCCTTAGACCCTATAACACTCACAAGTTTAACTTTCACACTGTTAAGTGTACTTTCATTGGCTATAGTCTACATCATAAAGGGTATAGGTGCTTACCTCCTTCAGGCAGAATTTATACTTGTCAAAGTGTCAAGTTTGATGAGTCAGATTTTTCATTTCAGAACATTGCCAATTCAGCTCCAGTTTCACCTATTATATCATCTAGTTCTGAGTCATTCCAACCCATTGTTTCATCCTGGCATGTACCTATTGTAGTACTTAATTCTGCTCCTATATTACCTCCAACCTCATAATGTCAATCAACACATGATCATTGGAACAAATCAACCAGGATACATTCTCCAGTTTCATCTCAGTTCAGTTCACTTCAGACTTCCATACCCTGTCAGCCTATTGATGTCCAAATTTCTAAAAAATGCTGAGTCTTCACTTGAGTCCACAACCTCTAAGACTGGAGAATCCTTGATGTCCCCTGTAACCATCTCCTCTAATAACTCCTTTGAAACTATACCACTTGCAGTTCACTTGCCTTTAGCAGCACCTTTACCTTATGGAACAAATACACATCCTATGTTAACTAGAGCAAAAACCAAAGCCCATAACATTGCCCTACTGACCTGTTCATCCCTGGATACCAAAGAACCAGTCACTGTGTCAGAAGCACTCTCTCATCCATCCTGGAAAGCTGCTATGCAGGCTGAGTATGATGCTTTGATATCCAATCAAACCTGGGAGCTTGTTCCAGCTAACTCTGATATGAATCCAGTAGGTTGTAAAGGGGTGTTTAAGGTTAAAACTAATCATGATGGTTCTATACAGAGATTTAAAGCCAGGTTGGTTGCTAAAGGATTCCAGCAGACTCCTGGTATAGATTATCTTGAGACATTCAGTCCAGTGGTTAAATCTCCAACTATTGGAGTTATTTTGAGCTTGGCTGTAAGTTTTGGATGGGATATCCAGCAGGTAGATATTAATAATGCGTTTCTTAATGGAGATCTTCAAGAAAAAGTCTATATGGTTCAACCTGAAGGATTTGTTGATTCACAACATCCTCATCATGTTTGTAGATTGACCAAAGCTCTTTATGGACTTAAACAGGCCCCTAGGGCCTGGTTTGATAAACTTAAGAAAGCATTTCTTGGTTAGGGGTTTGTTCATTCTCTAGCAGATCCTAGTCTATTTGTGTATCAAAAAGAAGGCACATTGATGTATGTTGATGACATTTTATTCACAGGAAATGATCCCAATCTGGTTCAGAAAACAGTATCTGATCTTAATACACAGTTTGCATTAAAGGCTTTAGGATCTCTCAAGTATTTTCTTGGGTTTGAGGTGACAAAAAATAAGACAGGAATTCATATGAATCAGGAGAAATATGCAAAAGATCTACTGGTTAAAACAAATATGGTTCATTGTAAGCCTTGTAATACCCCAATGGCTGCTGGAGCTAAACTTGCACTTGAGGACAGTGAACCTTTTGAAAATCCAAGATTTCATGTATACATGGGTGCAACTGCAGTATTTGACATTGTCTAGACCTGACATTTCTTACTCAATCAATAAGCTTAGTCAATTTTTAAAAGCTCCTACACAACTGCACTGGCAAGCCTGTAAAAGGCTACTGAGATATCTTAAAGGCACCTCCAATTATGGCCTTCAATTGTCCCAATCATAGGCTTAATCTAGAGTGTTACAGTATGCAGATTGGGCTTGCAATCCAGGACAGAAGGTCAAATAGTGGCTGTTGTGTGTTTCTTGGGTCTAATCTCATTCAGTGGAATTCAAGGAAGCAAAAGGTAGTGGCTCTTTCTTCCATTGAGGTAGAATATAGGGCTTTTGCACAAGGGTCCACTAAAATAGCCTGGTTCTGCAGTCTTTTTTCTGAAATTGGTCTTCAGTTGACTGAAATTCCTATTATCTGGTGTGACAACCAGAGTGCAGGATCACTTGCCTCCAATCCTGTCTTTCATGGTAGGACTAAACATATTGAGCTAGATGCTCACTATATACGGGAACAAGTTACAGCCAACAAGGTGAAGGTTCAATATGTTCCAACTGAGTATCAAAAAGCTAATATCTTTACTAAGGCACTTTCAGCTTCCAAGTTTGAACCACTTCGAGAAAAACTTACTGTACAAGCACCTGGTAGTGTTTAGTTAACAGACTAATATGCAGTTGTGGTTTATTGCGAATGTGTTTAGTTTTTTTTCGCTCGGTGTTCTCGTTGATTCTTTCAGCCTCGGTGGAGTTTTTATGATCTGATGCAGTTGTGGTTGTTGCGAATATGTTTTGTTGATTGCTACTTTTGTGATTTATGGTCTGGTGCAGAATATTGATTCAGTCAGTGAAGTTTTGGTTGTTGAAATCAGCGTTGATACTGAAAAAAACAAATATGAAATGACTGAAGTTGTTTCTCAGTTATTGTACAGATTTGGGATTTTTTTTTTTGAAGGTTGTTGTTTTTTTAAGACAGTTTATGGAAAGTTTGGGGTTCCTTGCTGAAAGTTTGAGCTGTTTGAAACTGCATTATGGAATTCTGTTGTTGAAGCTTGTTTTGGTGCATTGAATCTGTTTGAAACTGCATTATGGAATTCTGGTGTTGAAGCTTGTTTTGGTGCATCGAAACTGTTTGAAACTGCATTATGGAATTCTGGTGTTGAAGCTTGTTTTGGTGCATTGAAACTGTTTGAAACTGCATTATGGAATTCTGGTGTTGAAGCTTGTTTTGGTGCATTGAAACTGTTTGAAACTGCATTATGGAATTCTGGTGTTGAAGCTTGTTTTGGTGCATTGAAGCTATTTGAAACTACATTATGGAATTCTGGTGTTGCATTATGGAAGAGTTGCATTATGGAATTCTAGTGTTAAAGCTTGTTTGGTACATTGAAGCTGTTTGAGCTGCATTATGGAAGAGCTGCATTATGGAATTTTGCTTGTTAAAGCTTGTTTGGTACATTGAAGCTGTTTGAGCTGCATTATGGAAGAGTTGCATTATGGAATTTTACTTGTTAACATTATTTTGGAGTTCTGGGAAGTGATGTCTGTTTGTTTGGAAGCAGGTGGCGTTGAAGTTGCTTGAGCTGCATTAAAACCTGCTAGACAGTTTGCATATTCTGGTGCTAACCTGTAAACCAATTACTACCTGTAGACCAATTGCTTGTCAGCTCCACAAAGGCAGCCAGTGAATGGTACAGCAAGGAATTGATGCTTGGTTCAAGGGTGGATATTAGAGTAGTTGGTAACGGATTATTGCGATAGAAGTTTTGTTTAAGGGAGGATATTAGGATATTAAAGTAGTTTGGGATTTACTGATTTACCCTTACCTTGTATTATAAAAGGCTTGTAACAGTGACACTTATTCACTTAACGAAAATTTCAGTCTTCTTCTCACTTCCTCTGTTTCTTTTCAGCTCACTAGGTTTACATTTCCTCTCTAAATCAACTATACCATTCAGACCTCCTAAAATTCAAGAATAACCTTAGACCCCTAATTATCATAAAATAGCCAATAGATTCGATGTCGTTAGTTTCAAACATAAAAATGACATTTTTACTCTGTTTGACCAATGTAATGTCCTACATGCCCCTGAAGTTTCATTGTGATTTCGTTAAGTTTTTTTAACAATTTAATATTAAAGAAAATTTTAAAAATTGGCAAATAATTTTTATAAAAAATTTAAGAAAAATTTATTGAAATTTTACATAATTTTTTTTTAAAGAATAAAATGTATTTGAACTTTAAAATATTCTAAAAAACTTTTCAAAATAAAAACAATATTACGTACCAAAATAGTACAAAATATTTATAAAACTGTATAAAAAAAAAATTAAAATTACCTACTTGTTGGAATTTTGGCTACTTGCAATGATCTCGGCCAAATTGTGGCAAAAACTATGACCGTTGTACAATCTCACTAGATCTACCACATTCTAGCCCAAATCTATCATAGTTTGGCCTAGATTGTGACAGAGAACTCTAGACATGACGAATATAGAGCATCAGATCCACCGCAGGGTGATCTAGTGCTCCAAATTTCAACAATTGTGATATTTCATTTTCTTTTTTTAACTTTGATCCATCGAAAATTATTTTGTTTAACTAAATCCAATGATTGTGATATTTAGGTTAAACTTTTTTTTAATTTTTTAATAATTATATAATTTATTTAATGGTTTTTTTTTTTTTTAGTTTATTTTGTTTCATTAAACAATGTCTATTTTGCCTTTATTCCCATTAAATTTAACTGAAGAAACTAACAGTAGGTCCCTATGGTAGTTTTTGATCATGTGTAATGACCAAAAAGGACATTTTATTTCTCAAAATATTTTTATAATTTTAAATTTGTATTTTATAAATATTTAAAAAATTATTAAAACTAATAATTAATAAAAAAAAATCAAAAAACAATTGATTGACCAATGTGCCACTGTTGATCAGCATTAACCGTTAGTTTACTACCGTTGACTGGTAGTTAATTGGCAGTTGACCACCACCGGTGGTGATATCAATCACTTTTATATTTAACTTTTTTGAATTTATAAATAAATTATAAATTATTTATTTAAAAATTCAAATGTTTATTTAAGTTAATTTCATAATTTAAGGAATTATGTAGGGGTATATTTATTATTTTATAATGTAAAAAATAGTTTTAGAAATAATCTAATTTTTATAAGCTATCCTTGTTAGCTTTTCTATGAAATTGATTATTTATTTTATAATCAACTTTAAACTTAATCAGTTTCAAAATGTTATTTATAAAACATTTTTATTGTTATAGTTTAAGAATTAAATGGTTAAAGCTAAAGTTGTAACAATTTGAGTGGCACTCTTACATAATAAACAAGATTGAGATGAGATTTTATATCGAGAGGTGTTAAGGTTCATTGAAGGGTGATAAACAAAAGAAAAGAAGAAGAAATAAAAGCAGTGGAGGTATTTTTGTTCAAGAATTAGTAACATGGTTAATATGAAAAAGGAAAGAATAAATCCATTGATTAAGACATTCAAGCGGAGGAGGCCCGTTCATCTGAGTTTGAGTTGGAAGGAAGGCAAAAGGAGGCAGAAGACTGTCGAAGAATGCCAATAGATGGAAGCTTGACAAAGTAGCAGAAATAGTGCTGAATGTCAAGAAAAGAGAGAATGAAAGACTGTAATTTTGTGTATATTTTGTATATTGTAATGAGTAAATCAGCCAGTTATATAGTGGCTTTGAATACAATAAAGGCAATGAAATAATACAGTAAAGGAAATGTAATAAAGTCTTAATTACAAAATATTACAATAATCAATCAAATAATTGTAAATCAATAATTGTTTGATTTCAAT
This sequence comes from Pistacia atlantica, assembly GCA_026229545.1. NCBI lineage: Eukaryota > Viridiplantae > Streptophyta > Magnoliopsida > Sapindales > Anacardiaceae > Pistacia > Pistacia atlantica. Next base: position 18,751,996 of record CM047908.1, read on the forward strand.
ATGAATATCTTCAACATTCCATACTTCATCACTCCTCCTTAAGCTGGTGATTTGTAGATGTTGAAAACCCCAAGCTTGTGTAGTAAATAAGAATGCTGATGACTACATAAAGACTTTGTGAAAATATCTGCTAGTTGTTCCAAGGTTCGTATGTGCATGATCTTGATAATCCCTTCCTGAATTTTCTCCCTCACGAAATGACATTCAATTTTTATATGTTTGGCAGCTTTGTTATCGCAGTATAAAGTGACTGGTTTCCCTGTTTGCACTCCTAAATCTTTCAATAATCCAAGAATCTAAACAATCTCACAAGTTGTTTTTGCCATCACTTTATATTCCACTTCAGTGCAGGAAAGTGATATTGTTGATTGCCTTTTCGTTTTTCATGATATGAGAGATCCTCCAATTTTAATGTAGAATCTTGTAAGAGACTTTCTGGTCACAGGGCAAGTACCCCAATCTGAATCGCAGTATGCTGCGATGTCGAAATTCCCATCTCAAGGTAAAATGAGTCCTAGTCCAAGACATCCCTTTAAATACTTAAGTACCATCCATATGAGAGATTGTTTTTGCCCATGCATGAACTGACTCAATATGTGAACTGCGTAACTTATGTCAAACCTTATCATGGTGAGATAGATGAGTCACCCTATGAGTCTTTGATAATGAGACGGGTCTTGTAACAGAGGAGCATTTTCTGAAGAGGCTGTCTCATGGTCATATTGTTGGGATGTGAGTTTGGTGTTTTGTTCCACATGAATGATGTTGGGTTTGCATGCTGATAAACCAGAATCGGACACAAGTTCTAAAACGTATTTCCTTTGACTTAGAGAAATACCTGCCGGGGAACATGCAATCTCAATGCCTAAGAAATAATTCGACTCCCAAAATCTTTTATACAAAAATGTTTGTTGAGATGCTCTTTCAGGGTACAAATGCTATCCTCATTGTTCCTAGATTATAATATCATCAACATAAATAATAAGAGCAATGAAGATGGTACCTTTGTGCCATGTGAAGAGAGAGTACTCATGCTTGGATTAAGTGAATCCCATGTTTATTAGAGCCTTTGTGAATTTTGCATTCCATTGACAGGATGCTTGCTTCAAACCATATAAGGACTTGTGTAGATGACATACCATATTCTCCCCCTGTCTATAAAGTCTGGGAGGAAGATCCATGTAGATTTCTTCATGAAGATCTTCGTGAAGAAAGGCATTATGGACGTCCATTTGATGAAGAGGCTAGTCATGTATGGCAGCAATGGACAGGTAGGCCCGAACAGTAACATGCTTGGCCATTGGGGAAAAGGTGTCTTCGTAATTAAAACCTTCTCTTTGGGTGAAACCTTTGGCAATGAGACAGGCCTTGTATCGTTTGATTGATCCATCGACATGGTGCTTGATCTTGTAAACCCATTTGCAACCAATGGGCTTCCTGTGAGAATGACATGGAACAAGATCCCAAGTATGATTCTGAGAGAGTGCACTAAGTTCATCGGCCATGGCCGGGCGCTAATGTGTATGGGGAATAACATCATAGTAGCAGGAAGGCTCTTGCTGAGCAAAAATATGACTGATACAAATCCTATGGGCAGGGGACAGTTTATCATAAGTAACATAGTTGAATGTAGGGTAAGGAGTACCTGTGATAGTCTGAATGGTCGGGCAAACAAAATCTTCTATCCGGAGAGGTGGGTGGGTGGCTCTTGTGGAACGTCTCTGAGGAGAAACGGGGAAGATAGGAGTATTATCCAGTAGAGGCAAATTGGGAAGTTGTTTCTCTAGAGAAGGATCAGAAGATGTGGTAATTGGTTCTGAGGTGGACATGGAGGGCCGCATATCATGAATGGGATGCATGGTATAATAATGTCTTGATAGATCAATTGCTAAAGGATCTTCCAAAAAAGATGAAGACTGCGAAGATCATCATAAGTGGACCTGTCTAAAAATGAAAAAGAGTCTTCATGAAAAACCACATCTCTAGAAACCAAGAATTTTTCTAAGGTGATATCATATAGTCGATAACCTTTCTGATGCATTGGGTAACCCATAAAAATACATGGAGTAGCCCGAGGAGAAAATTTCTCATGCCACCTTAAATTTTAACATATACACCCAAATACTCAAAGACGATCAACTGTAGGTGGTTTACCAAAAAGAAGGTCATAGGGTGTTTTGCCATCCAGAACTCGACTTGGCATCCGATTTACCAGGTAGGTGGTTGTGACTACACATTCTCCCTAAAGGGTGGTAGGGATGTTGGCTTGGTGTTTTAGGGCACGAGCGATCTCTAAAAGATGTTGATGTTTCCGTTCAACTATACCATTTTGTTGAGGGGTGTAGACATAAGAGCTCTCATGGATAATACTAAGAGAAGAAAACATGGTCGAACATTGAGTGTTAAAAAATTCCCTAGCATCATCAGTTCAAATTCGTTGAACTGAAAAATCAAATTGGGTTTTGACCATGGACAAAAAATGTCTAATGTGAGTGAGAGTCTATGTTTTAGATTGCATGACAAAGACCCAGGTTCCTTGAGACTAATCATCAATGATGGTTAGAAAAAATCTAGAGCCATCATGATTGGCTGTGTGATGAACTAAGGAAAAAATGCGTGTGGTGGAAGGAGTGTGTTTGGGAAATTTTGTGTGGGACTGTTTTGCAAGAGGACAAATAGGACAATTGGGTTGAGGAATAGATGCACTATGACCCAGACATTGATGCAAAAAAAAAAAGGAGTTTTATTAATGTTTGTATTACAAACAGATCTTTTATTATCTGTAATACAAGACATTGAGTTTTTAGCATCAGAGGCTCCTATCCAATAATAAAGACCATGGTGTACTTTATCCGAGCCCATCAGATTCCCAGTCAAACAGTCCTAAAACTCACATTTGTTAGGAAAGAATTTTAAGACACAGACATTATCTTGACATAGTTTAGAAAAAAGATATGAGGTTGAAACGGAAAGCAGGAACAAACAAGACATTATGAAGGATTAAATGTTTATTATGATAGACAATTCCTAATTGAGTGGCTTGTGCATGTGTACCATTTGGCGTGTGGACTAAGGTGTATGGTATAGTGGATGTGTGGGAAAAATGTTTGAGATTGCAAACAATGTGGTCATTGGTCCCTGAATCAATTATCCAAAAAATTTCTTTAGTAATATTGGAACAAAAAGATGTACCTGCGTAGAATGCTATATTAGCCTGTGGACTTTGGTTTAGCATCTACAGGATCTGGTAATATTGTTCTTGGCTAAACATAGGTGCCGCAGCATTATTCCCAAAAGTGATAGGGTGACTTACTTGATTGGTAGTGGCAGATCCAGACCATTGGTTTTGGTGGCAGTCGTGTAATTTCTGACATGTGTCTCTCGTGTGGTTTCTTCATTTGCGATAATCACAATAACGGTTTTTGTTGGACTTGGATGGCTCATGAGATGAATTAAAATTGGTGGAATGAGATGGGCCATTTCCCGAATTTGGTCCAACTGCAAAGCTTGAGCCATTTCCCGAATTTGGGCCAACTATCAAACTTGAGCCCAAATTGTTATTAAGCCCAAATGACCCACTTGATTTTGAGCCATTGGATGAGAAGATGAGATCTGGGCCGTTCACTCCTCCATATAAAATAATGTTTTCTCCTTCAGATTGCCTTAGTCCCCTTTTGCCATTACCATGCTTCATCTCCGGTGGTCCAATCTGCTGCCACTGTGGGCTGACAGTGAAAGCAGCAGCCTCAACATTTGGTTGGGAGTCAGACAAAGCTAATCTGTGGCTTTCATCTTACACTGCCAACTGGTAGGTACACCGGAGAGATGGCGCCGACGATGTAGCCAACATTTGTGTCCGAAAACCAAAAAACTGTCATTTAAACCAATCAAAAAGTGAATTAACTTGTTTTGATCCTTAAGACGCTTGATCTGGTGAACAATCGTGGAGGGTCCTTCAACAACGTTGAGTTTGTTCCAAATCGCCGAAAGGCGATTGAAATAAACAGAGACTGGCAGGTTGTGTTGCTTGATATCAAGAAGGTTTTTACGCAAAGTAAAGATCTTTGCGAGATCTAATTGGCCATACATCTCTCGGATGTTTGTCCACATCTCTTGGGCATTTTCAGTTTGAAGCAAGTCAGCAACAATCTCCTAGGTCAGGGAGTTGCTGATCTAGGCGCGAACCAAGGTATTGCACCGAATCTAGTGCTAGGAAAGGTGTGGTTTAGTGAGCTAGGGAAGGGTTCCATCAATGAACCCTTCCTTATTTTTGGTTACCAAAGCTCACCGGAAGTCTCTGGCCTAGATGGCATAATTTTGAGATCCGACCAAGGGTTGTTTCATGAGCACAAGCTTAAAGTTGTCGGAAACTAGCGAAAAAAGGGCATCCCCTAGTTCTGGTCGACCAGTGGAGGCTAGAAGAAACTGGAAAATCGGGTAGGGTTTTTGACCCGTCGGGTTAGGGTTTTGACCCATAAACCCGAATGGAAATGGGCCGGTTTGAAAGTTGAATCTGGGTTGGTAGTTGGGGTCTATTTGATGGTTTGGACCAGTTTGGATATTTGGGTCGGTTGGATGAGTTGGGTTAGTTTGGTTGTGTGGGCTTGTTGGATGAGTTGGATTTGTGTGTGGTGACTCATTTGTGGTTGTGGACTCTAAGTCTGGTTCTATGGGTGTTTTGGTTGGGTCCATTTAGTGATGTTTGAAAAAAAAAAAAAAACAATTTAATCCTACTGCCTTGTTTTCCAAGTTCAAAGAAACAATGGCTTAGAGAGGATTCTAGCGGAAGCAAAGATTTGCTCTGATACCATGTCAAAGTTTGAGCTGGAAGGAAGGCAAAAAGAGGAAGAAGATTGTTGAAGAATGCCAATAGATGGAAGTTTGACAAAGTAGTAGAAATAGTGCTGAATGTCAAGAAAACAAAGAATGAAAGACTGTAATTTTGTGTATATTTTGTATATTGTAATGAGTACATCAACCAATTTATATAATGGCTTTGAATACAATAAAGGCAATGAAATAATACAGTAAAGGAAATATAATAAAGTCTTAATTACAAAATATTACAATAATCAATCAAATAATTGTAAATCAATAATTGCTTGATTCTAGCATGAATATCTTCAGCATTACATATTTCATCAAATTCTTCTATTCAATTTATAGACCATGATTTTTCTTTCTTTTTTGAATTTTATGGGAATAATATATATCTGATTAGTAAATATTCTTTTTTTTTTTTTTAATATTAAATGGACAGTATCTAGAATTACAATAGGTAATATTCTTCATTTCTGTTTATAACTCTTTTCTTAAAAGACTATGTTTCATTGACAACAATAATTTTAAAAGAGGAAACACTGACCACATCTCACTTTCAGGCTTTATCTACCTGAAACTGTTGGCCAATAAAGGATCACTAGGAAATGAAGGATCTTTGAGTTCACCAAAATAACAAGATAATTAACAAAGAAGCACCCTATTATCGAGGATATACTTGATAATTGATGCATCATCAACAGACCATGGCATTGATATGCTTTTTGGTTGATCAAAATCCAACTCTTTTGTTGGCATGCTAGCCTCCCCTCTACTACCAAGGAAAAATGCTGGTTTTTGAGGAGTGGAAGAGTACGCATAACTATTAAGCGTGAGAACTATCATTGCCATTGTGGGTCTATCATTGGATCTTCCTGGACACATAACAACCCTATATGTATGCATCTAATCACTTCATTTCTCAAGTAAGAATCTATCAAGGTTGAATCCAACAATTGCAATGGTGTCCCATCCCTCCAATGTTTCCAAGCCTAAAATATTAGTCACAATTAATTACCTTCAATACTAATTAACTCTTTTTTCTTTCCACCCTCTACTTGCATGTAAAGATATTAGCTCTAACAAAAGGGAAACTACGGTATCTATTTTGCTTACATAGCTCATCAGATCCTCAACACCATCTGTTTGATAGAAATTGCTGCTTTTTTTCCCAATAATAATCTCTAGAACTAGGACACCGAAACTATATACATCGGATTTCACAGAAAAATTGTCCGTGCATAGCATATTCTGGAGACATGTAACCACTGTGAAGAAGAAATAATGTTAATGTTGAACAGAAGAAGGCCCTAGTTAGAATTCAAATAAATGTTTGTAATTAATTATTTTCAGGCTGATTGGTTGTCATAACAAATATGATGCATATACAGAGCTATATATGGAAAAGTTTTACCATACATTAGAAATAAAAGAAAGCTCAAAGACACATTTCAACTTTTATTGTTGAATTTCATGCAGAAATTTGTAAGTTATTATAATGCAATGTCTAATGAATTCATCAATCAGATTATGCAAATTTGTAGTAGACAAAACTCACTATGTCCCAACTATTCTGTTAGTATTTGCTTGAGTTTGATCAACTCCAACTATCCTTGCAATACCAAAATCAGAAATCTTCGGATTCATATCTTTATATATCAATATATTGCTAGCTTTGAGATCACGATGTATAATTCTAAGTCGAGAATCCTCATGAAGATAAAGCATTCCTTGAGCAATGCCTCCAATTATCTTATACCGTTTCGACCAATCCAATTCTCCTTGCTTTTTAGGGTCTGCATATATCAATTCAAATTTCAAATTTAAATTAAAGAGCTGAATTCAAATGCATTCTGAAGCAACTGATCCATCTACATAGTACAAATAATAGGATACTGAACACAGAAATTATTGAAATTCACGGAGACAATTCAAACCGTATAGAATATAGTCGAGGCTTTTGTTGGGCACAAATTCATAGACAAGAATCTTTTCTCCTCCCTCCAAGCAAAATCCCAATAGCCTAACCAAATTTCTGTGTTGAAGCTTAGCTACCAGAAAAACCTCATTCTTAAGTTCTACTGCTTCTTGCCCAGAGCTTCTTGAGAGCCTCTTTATAGCTATTTCTTGTCCATTACAAAGTATGCCCTGAGAATGTACATTAATCAATTATTAAATCATCTCTTCTGAAACTTTTAATCCCGGCACCCATAACCTTTTTTTTCAACTTAAACTTTTAGAGCATGATATCACTGTATCTAATTGGAGACAAAATTAATTTTGTACCTTATAAACATCACCGAATCCGCCTTCACCCAACTTGTTATCGTTTGAAAAATTGTTTGTGGCTACTTCTATTGTCCCCAAATCAAATTGCAAGGACTCTACAGTTGTTATGTCATTTCCAGCTGCAACTAATTTCAACAACAGCATTAGTATGAAGCACTTGGAAATAATAGATTTGTCTGAAATTTAATGATCAATGAAATAGCTTTTGAAGTTTTACCATTATCATTATACTTCTTTTTTGCTTTCCTACTTAGGACGCAATAGCCTGAAATGAAAAGCGCCACTACTGCGACAGCTGTTGGAACAACGATGGCTATGATTATCGAAGAAGAAATTCTTATTTTTCCTGCAAGAACAATAATACGTTTCATTTGGTATCCAAGAAAATCATAATTACTAAGTTTATGCCACAAGCTCATATAACTTTCAGTTAAAACTAGTGAGCAGCTCTTTAGCTGTAATCTGTAGCCTGTAGATGAATCTCCTGAACCTTTTAAACACACAAAATTAGGATATTCATTTTTCAAAATATCCATATAAAATTGCCTAAAGGATTAAATGGTTAAATAATCAAACGGGTTGAATTTTCCAAGCAACACAATATAAGCTCTGTTCCAAATTAATGTAGACATGCGGCTTTTTATAAAACTCCACTTTTTTTTTTTTTTTGGTTTTAATTTAATAGACCTGTGCCATATGCATTTAATTAATCCGAAGAATTGATACCCAGAAGATGAAAAAAAAAAATTATGAAATGGGTTTTCAATACCGTTAGATTGATGAAACATTAGTTTTAAAAAAAATAAAAAATAAGTGCGTTGACTCTACCTTGAGGTCCTGTCGCAGAACCAGGAGGTGGAGGAGACAGAATCACTGGCGTAGGTGCCGGTGCAGCAGTCAAAGTTTCATTATAAAACTGGTACTTGTCGTACCAAACATAACAACTCGGATACATTACACTTCCTCCTTGTTTGCCACTACAACAAATCGGCAACTGCGCAATAGCTCCTTGAAGACATTTATTACAATCATAACGTGTTAAATCCTTAGTGCACTGCACAAGACTGTATACTTTTTGAAAGAATGTAAATGCTTCCATTCTTGTTGCAAACATATTGGGAGAATTTATAGCCTCCGTTGCAGCTTCGTTCGTCAACCTCCCCACTAACTCGTTAAACCGGCTTGGGTCAGGACTATTTTGTGTATTATACAAACTAATCCAGGGTGCTTCAGACATTATATAAAAGAAATATTGGTTTGAATAACGTAGAAGACACTGTTGATACCATATTATGGTCTGTTTTTCAACAGGGCAACGTTGAGTTACATCACTGGTAGCAAATCTGACAGAGTCTTGGCAGACGCTGGTGGTAACGTCGCCCCGGCAGAGAAAGAGAATATAGACCTTGTTAGGGCCTTGACCTGGGGTGGTGTTGTAGAAACCATTGAAGAATCCATTGCTGGAGTTGGCGTTGGAGGGAAGAGAAGAGAGCACAAGATTGAGGTTGGATTGGTAGGTGCTTGATACAACTACCTGCAGATTAAATCAATCCACAACCAACCAACAATAATTCTCACACACAACCAACACACAGTCAACCACAACCAAAGATAATGCTCAAAACATAAGAATGCAATCCCTGCAATGTTTGTATTAAACAGATTAACTGAATGAAAATGGAACAGATGAAAAATGGAATAAACTGAACATAAAGCCCTGGCGTTTCGAGGAGCCAGGAGCCTCCACTGTTTTATCAACCCAAAATCAAAAGCTGCCCTGCTACTACAACTCTCCCTGAATATATACTAATTCCCTTTTTCCACAATTGCCCTTACTCACACAATTTGTATTCTCAAAACAGAATCCCACCTAATGACACCTGTACTTTGTGGACCCAACTCCCTTAACAACCTTCCTAATGCCTTTTACGCCCCTTAAGGGTGTAGACTTTATGCACTCAACACCCCCTCCGTTGAAGATTCACCTTGTCCTCAAGGTGAAATTGTGGGAACTGTATTCGAATCACTTCATATGGTTCCCAGGTGGCTTCAAAATCAAGTAAATGCTGCCATTTGATGAGAACCTCTTTAGACCCATTTGACGGAGTACGCACAGTGAGAACCGTGTCTGGTTGGATTACTAATTCCATATCTTCAGAGAGTGAGTCCGGAAGGGGTTGGATGGGTACCTATTGATGTAAGCTCCTCTTGAGCTGAGAAATATGGAAGACAGGATGAATACAGGTTGTGGGAGGCAGATCCAATTTATAAGTCACTGGTCCTATGCGTTCCAAAACAAGGTAAGGACCATAGAAACGAGGACTGAGCTTTTCATTCATTTTTCGGGCAAGGGATTTAAACCTGGAGGGCTGAAGCTTCAGGAAAACTGAGTCACCAGGCTGGAAACAGTCATCTCGCCGATGAAGGTCAGCATTGTGTTTCATGCGAGCTTGAGCTGCAACTAAATTGTCCTTAAGCTCCCTTAACATGGCATTACGCTTAGTCATTTGGACATTGATATCTTCCATAGCGGATGGACAGTCTATGAATTTTAAGAGGGTGGGAGGATCTGGTCCATAGAGGGCCTTTAAAGGTGTCATTCAGATGGACCCGTGGTAGGTTGTATTGTACCAGGATTGTGCCCAAGTCAGCCAATTAAGCCACTGTCAGGGCTGAGAACTATAGAAACAGTGGAGATACACTTCGAGGCACCTATTGACCACCTCTGTTTGCTCATCGGTCTGTGGATGGTAAGCCAAACTAAATTTCAGAACAGTAGCTGGCACACCTTGAACAACTCCTGCCAAAACTGACTCATAAAGAGTTTGTCTCTGTCCGAGACAATGGAATGAGGGAAACCGTGTAGCCTGACCACTTCCTTAACGAATATGATGGCCACATACTTTGCATTGTATCGGTGATCGAGACTAAAAAAATGGTTGTACTTGGTCAAGCGGTCAACGACAACAAAGATGGTATCGACTCCTTTCGAACATGGTAGCCCCCCGATAAAGTCCATCGAGATATCCTCAAAAACTTGTTCTGGAATCGGAAGAGGTTGGAGGAGTCCGACAGGTTTTAACGATGACTGCTTATTAAGTTGACAGGTGGTGCGGGTTTTAATATAGCTTTGTATATCTCCCCGAATACCCTCCCAATAAACTACCGAAGATACTCTCTTGTATGTTCTGAAGAAACCCGAGTGGCCTCCACTAGGACTCTGATGGAATTCGGTCAGTAATTTGGAAACAAATCTGGACCCTTTTAGAATAACCAGCCTGTCCTTATAGAATAGGCAGCCCTTGCGGATATGATAGTTGGGTCGGCCAGAAGAGTCAAGGAGAAGATCCTGAATGATTTCCCTGAGTTTCGGATCAGTTTGTGCCTCCGTGGCCATCTCCTCAAATTCAAAACCGCATCGTAGATAAGGTAGAAAAGTGTGCCACTTCCCGTCCCCATCTTCTTCTTGAAAGAGCATCTGCTACTCGATTGGAAGCCCCTGGATAGTACTGAATGTCAAAGGTGAAACCCATCAGCTTAGAGATCCATTTGTGTTGTTCCGGAGTTTTTGATCTTTGATCCGTTAAAAACTGGAGGCTGCGCTGATCAGTCTTGATGATGAATTTTCTGCCCAACAGATAGTGAGTCCATTTCCTTACTGCAAAAATAATGGCCATCAATTCACGCTCATAAACCAATTTCAGCTTAGCTGTAGGGGAGAATGCCTTGCTGAGAAATGCTATCAGACGAGATTGTTGTACCAAAACAGCCCCGAGACCTCTTCCAGATGCGTCTGTCTGAATTTCAAAGGGCGTGTGAAATCTGGAACTTCTAAAACAGGGACGGTAGTCATGGCTTCCTTGAGCCTATCAAAAGCCGTTTGTGCCGAGTCATTCCAAGTGAAGGAATCCTTTTTTAATAACTGAGTAAGGGGCTGTGCGATTGAACCATAACCTTTTACGAATCTCCCTTAATAACTCACACCCAAGGAAACCTCTCAATCCCTTCACATTCGCAGGTCGCGGCCAGGATACCATAGCCTCAATCTTTTTCGAATCCGCCTCAACTCCGTGTTCCGAAACTAGGTGACCCAAATATTCCAGCTTAGATTGTCCAAATGAGCACTTTTTCTTGTTAACAACCAGTTTGTGTTCCTGCAAAATCTGAAAGGTTAGTTGTAAGTGTTGAATGTGTGTGGTTATGCAGGGGCTATACACAAGGATATCATCAAAGAAGACTAGGATGAATTTACGGAGAACTGGCCTAAATACTGAGTTCATTAAGGCTTGAAATGTGGAGGGCGCATTAGTGAGACCAAAAGGCATCACAAGGAACTCGTAATGCCCCTCCCTCATGTGTGCGAAAGGCTGTTTTGGGAACATCAACCTCTCGCACCCTAATTTGATGATACCCTGACTTAAGGTCCAGTTTTGTGAACATTGTTGCCCCGGCTAATTCATCAAGTAATTCTTCAATGGTTGGTATTGGGAATTTATCGGGTATTGTCATGTCATTTAATGCCCGGTAATCTACACAAAATCGCCAACTTCCATCCTTCTTTTTGACTAATAGAACAGGGCTAGCGTATGGGCCAACGCTAGGTTGGATAATCCCTGCAGACAACATTTCTCCAACCAGCCTCTCGACTTCATTCTTCTGAAAATACGGGTATTTGTAGGGTCGGATATTGGGTGGTTTGGAACCTGGTTAAAGTTCTATGGCATGGTCATGGGTCCTACGGGGTGGTAATTTAGGATTCTGGTCAAACAGTTGTGGGTACCTCTCTATCAACTCTAATATTCCAAGGTCAGATTCCTCATGTATTGGCTATTCTTTCAACCCTATGGATCCAAATTCCACCACATACCCATTTCCCGCAGCCTGTAAATTCCTAACCATAGTTTTCAGTGATATCTCCGTCTTGACTAGTAGGGGATCCCCTCTCAGTTTCACCCTCTTCCCTTCCCAGTCAAATTCCATAGTTAATCTCTGCCAATTGGCGCTCACATCCCCCAAACTACTCAGCCATGTAACCCCTAACACAATGTCTGCATCTCCTAATTCGAACGGGAAAAATTCTTGCTGTATCTCAATTCCCTTGAGTTTCAACCTCACTGCCTTACAAATCCCTTTTCCCCGAATGGTGCATCCATCCCCAACCATTACTCCAAAAGGCCTTCCCTCATCCACCTGCAGCCTTAGCTTCTGTACAACCTCATGGGAAACAAAATTGTGGGAGGCCCCACTATCCACCAAAACCACCACACTTTCATTCCCAATCTCCCATTGTAATTTCAAGGTTTTTCCCTAAGAAATACCCACAATGGAGTTCATCAAGAGGGCTAGAGATTTACCTTCACCAATGGCTTCTTCGTCAGTTTCTGGTTCCACTTCCGGTGGGTTTGTGTTGTCGTCATCCAAGAGTAACAACACTTGCAGAGTCCTGTTTTTACACCGGTGGTTTGGCCCATATTTCGTCGCAGTGGTAACAGAGCCCAGCTCTCGCTTGTACTACAGTTCAACATCGAAAAGCTGCCGAAAGTTGTCATTTCGATTGACGGACCCCATAGACTCGGTCGCTTTCTCTCTTCTCTCGGGTGCTTTGTTGAAGTTTGACGTAGAAGAAGATGGATCTGGTGGTTTTGCGCTGAAATTCCACCAATTAGTGCACGTGGGTTCCGGGTTTGGGCTGACCCATGAATATGGCTCCCCACGACCCATTAGATTTTTAAATGGCTTAGGCCTTTGTTTATCCAGTACCCAGTTCCTCTCCTCAATCCTGTGGGCTTAATCCATCAGCCCAAACAAAGTATTTGGCTGAGACAAACGAAGCTCAGCTTTTATATCTTCTTTTAAGCCATTCGTAAATATTCCCTTCAGCAAATCATCACCCAAGTCCTTCAATGGTGCCGCATTGGATTCGAACTGTTCCTTATATTCAGTAACTGTCCCATCCTGTTTCAAGGCCACTAAAGCCTCATATGCCGATCCTTTAAATGATGGTCGGAAACGATCGATCAAGACTGTTTTGAAGGTTTCCCACGACTGAAAATGTGCTCTGGATTCGACCCATTGATACCAGCCCAAAGCTCTTCCCTCCATGCAAACTGCTACTGCTTCCACCATTTCTGTCTCATGGAAACAATTGATGGTGAAGTAGCGATCTGCTCTGAATGACCATCCAAACGGATGCTCGCCATTAAAGATGGGTAACTCCAACTTTCGGGTGTTCTTTTTGTCGTCTTTCCCACTGTCTTCCCGTTCTGATTCCTTATCTCTATTGATATTCTGGTTCTCTGCCGATGAAGAAGACTTCTCCCTTTCATGTTCTCTTCTTCCTTCCCTCTCTTCTCTCATGCGCATTAACTCCCTCATTTCTATCAAATATTCCTTCACACTACCCATGTCAATTTTCAAGGATCCTATGTCTTCCTTTACTGTGTTCATCCCCTTCTCCACACTATCCATCCTAGTCCCATCCTAGTCTCCATTTTGGATTTTACCATTCCCCAGACTGGCTCTGATACCAATTTGATACAACCACCTACAGATTAAATCAATCCACAACCAACCAACAATAATTCTCACACAAATCAACCAACACACAGTCAACCACAACCAAAGATAATGCTCAAAACACAAGAATGCAATCCCTGCAATTTTGTATTAAACAGATTAACTGAATGAAAATGGAACAGATGAAAAATGGAATAAACTGAACATAAAACCCTAGCGTTTCTAGGAGCCAGGAACCTCCACTGTTTTATCAACCCAAAATCAAAAGCTGCCCTGCTACTACAACTCTCCCTGAATATATATTAATTCCCTTTTTCCACAATTACCCTTACTCACACAATTTGTATTCTCAAAACAGAATCCCACCTAATGATACCTGTACTTTGTGGACCCAACTCCCTTAACAACCTTCCTAATGCCTTTTACGCCCCTTAAGGGTGTAGACTTTATGCACTGCCAGCTTATCAGTGCTGTTTATGGAGAAAGTTGTTGTGTTTGAGCAGAAGTGATAAACGTATGTTGGGTCAGCTGCACTGCTGAATCTGAGCAAAAAGCTTAGTAGGAAGAGAAACCCAAAGATCATGAAAGGTTTGATTTTTGATGTTTATATCTCAGCTTTTGTGAAGAGAAGAACAATATCTCCGGTTTGTTTTGTATCTTCTGACATATTTGTATTATTTCTTGTGATTGTGAATCAGATGTGTGACGTGGATACAAGTGTTCACTGTGCGTACATTGGGGTAATTGGGTTAGCAGAGAAGACTTGTCTACTCAAATCAATTCAAGCCCATTAATTTTCACGAAAAGGACAGAAAATCTGAGCCAAATCTGGGGAAAGTTAGACGAGAGAAAAACACATTTAATGGATAGTGACATAACTCATAAGTTACGCAAGATGCGTAACGTTTTATCCAACACGGCCGATTCCGCTCTTACTTTCTTGGCCCATTCTTATTTTTTTAAAGATTTGAATAATAATTCAAGTATAACAAATTAAAGGGCATTTCAATTAGTTCAGTTTCAAAGACTCAAAATGCGGCAGATTACAAAATCAATGGAAAGTTGTGACAAATTAACTATTTGATAATCTTTCCTCAGAAAACCCTGTTTTTTTTTTTTTTTTTTTACAGAGCATACCATCAAGGATGGCGGTAGCACATAATAAAAATTATATCATAAACATGAAAATACTGAGCATACGTCTCCTCCCTTTCAGGCTACATTCGCCTGAATAAAGTTGGCCAATATAGGATCAATGTATGATAAAGGATCTTTTAGTTCACCAAACTACAATATGTAAACTGTTGGTTTTAGCCGGAGAACACAAAGAGAAAGATGAAAGAGAGCTCTAGAAACTTATGCAAAAATGTTCTCAGTATTTTCATTGAAGATAGTCAACATATATATCAGTTAACAACTCTCTGCTAATTACCAACTACAGCAGATATTTCCAGCTTTTAAATTCAAATCTAAGCACTAATATTACAAACATCTTACACATAATAATTCTGACTTAAATACCCCTAAGTCACTAAACTACAATTCATTACAAAAACACTGCCATGCACGTTGAACCACTGCTGTAGAGAAACTTCCGCAGCTTTCCAAACACAGACTTGCTGAACTGAATATTTGATGCATTTCTAGCAAGGTATCACTACATCAACATAAACAAGCATTTTTGTCGCTTTCTGTTTTACAAGTTAATTGAAGTCTAAAACACCCTATTATCGAGGATATACTTCAATAATTGATGCATCATCAACAGACCATGGCATCGACTTGCTTTTAGATTGATCAAATTCAAAAT
Source organism: Pistacia atlantica (assembly GCA_026229545.1). Lineage (NCBI taxonomy): Eukaryota > Viridiplantae > Streptophyta > Magnoliopsida > Sapindales > Anacardiaceae > Pistacia > Pistacia atlantica. The sequence continues at coordinate 18,767,429 of CM047908.1, forward strand.
CCTTTGCTGCCATGCTAGCCTCCGTTCTACTAGCAAGGAAAAACGCTGGTTGCTGAGCTGTTGGAAGAGTAACAGAGTAACTATCAAGCATTATTACTATTGTTGCCATTGTGGGTCTGTCAGTTGGATCTTCCTGGACACATAACAACCCCATATGGATGCATTTAATCACTTTATTTCTCGAGTAAGACTCTGTCAAAGTCGAATCTAACAATTGCAACGGTGTCCCATCCCTCCAATGTTTCCAAGCCTGAAATAGTAAATTAGTCACGATAAATGAGCTTCTGTTCTAACTCTTTTATTTCCTCACTCTCTATTTGCATATAAAGATACTAACTCTAACAAAGGGGAAATACAATATATAATTTGCTTACATAGCTCACTGAGATCATCAGCACCATCTGTTTGCTATAAATCGCTGTTCTTGCCAGTAATGATCCTAAAACTAGGACACCGAAACTACACACATCGGATTTCACTGATAATTGCCCATACATAGCATATTCTGGAGGCATGTAACCATGGAGCAATGGAGATTATGTTACTATTAAAGATAACAAATAACCTTTGAAAATTAATTGAAAAAATTTAAACATTAATTTACAGGTGTTATGCCTAGAGCTATTTGATATACCAAATGAAGAATGCATTTGTGATATAAGAACGCCCAAAGATGCATTGTAACTTTTTACTGTGAATTTCAAGTAGAAATTTGTAAATCATCATTAGACATTTTTTCTCTTTCCGGATGATTCAACAGTTGGGACTATATAATTAATGAATGAATTCATTTATCTGTATTCCTCAAAGCAAGTAGGAGTCAAAACTTACAATGGCCCAAAAATTATGTTGGTATTCACTTGAGTTTGATCAAATCCAACCATCCTTGCCATGCCAAATTCAGAAATTTTTGGGTTTATATCTTCATCTAACAATATATTGCTAACTTTAAGATCATGATGTATAATTCTCAATTGAAAATCCTCATGAAGGTAAAACATTCCTCAAGCGATGCCTCCAATTATCTTATAACGTTTTGACCAATTCAATTCTGTTTGTCTTTCAAAGTCTGTATATGTCAAAATCAAAATCTTTAAAAAGCTATTTTATTAACCGCTTATTAGGCTAACATCCATCGTAGAAAAGATAGATACGTTTGAGTAGCCAAAAAGGCACTCGTCTTACCATATTACAGTATATTTTTTAACGGAACAACTTTTAAGGGCATCTGAGGTAGCAAAATTGACAGTCTCGACAGGTGGTGGGACTGATATCGCCACGGCAAAGAAAGAGACCATAGACCTTATTAGGGTCTTGGCCTGCGGTGGCGTTGTAGAAACCGTTGGAGAATCCATTGCTACGGGTGACATTAGAGACAAGTGAAGAATGGAAAAACTTAAGGTTGCATTGATAGGCGCTATTTCTGGAAAAAGTCGTTGCGTTTGGACAATCCTGATAAAGGTATGTTGGGTCAGTTGCACTTGTCACACCGATATGAAAACTTACAAGATAGAGCTGAACAAGAAAGAACATGAAGAATTTCAAGGAAGGCATTTTGATTCTCAGGCTTCTGTTTGAGGACAACCTCGTATTAATATCTCTACCTTGTTCTTTAGGATTAATCATATTTATTAAATAATGGGTGTGTTTGGTAGAGTATTTAGAGTAGTATTTTTGAAAAAGTTGAGTTGGATTGTTATTACGAGAACAAGATTTGAATGTGTTTGTTAAATTTTTGAAAAACATTTCTGAAAATATTTAGATTATTTTTTAATCCCCTACATTTGTTAATTTAGTTAAACACCTTCTATAATAAAACATTGAAAATAAACAAAAACACTCCACTCACCTATTAAATGTGGGCAACTAGCCACCACTGCCGGAGGGTGGCTGGAAGTTGCTAGAATGGCGCATGACCGCCACATCTAGCCAGTCATGCACCATTTAAAACCATCTTCCGGCAATGGTGGTCGACTGTCGGGAATATGTGGATAGATGAGAGTGTTTTTGTCAATTTATAAATTTTTATTGTTCGAGATGTTTAGTTAAATTAAAAAACCTAAGTGGTTAAAAAAATCTAAGTATTTTGAGTTGAATTGAATGTGATTGAATTTTGAGAATATTGAAACAAATATGTATTTTTGGTAGAATTAGGAAAAATGAAACAAACACAGCTTAGATTCTATTAACAAATAGAAGAGATGATATATAAAAATTAATTTCATAAATATATAGTTTCCTCCTCATTCACAGCTTGATAATTCATTTTTTTTGTAATCTAGTCAACAAAGTTAAGTCAAGCCAATTAATTTCCATCTGTTGGTGGAAAAAGAACAGAAATGATGGCTATGATTAACAATAGGAAATTAAATCGTTTGACCAAATTAAATAAGGCGTTGAACCAAAATTTCCTGCGCAAATTGGGATTGTTCTAATAATCCCTTATTATTGAATTTTAAAAATAAATTCAAATAAAAATTACTAAGCATTTTTTAGTGTTATTTTTAAATTTTTCTGATAATGATAAATTTGATACATATAAAATGTTTAGAATAGACTTTTTTTTATTAAACACATATTTTTAATTATTAATAATAGTGATTTAAATTAAAAAAAAAAAAGAAACTGACCAATATAGCCATTAAAGATGCCTGGAATCGAAGACGCACCTAGTGAACTGTGATTTCGCTAGCCTGTTCTTAACTTTTTAATTTTGAAAAATTGTCTCCCTTAAACGTTTTAAAATTCTATTAGGTCCAAATCTTTAGCATATCATCCAAAAATCTCCCCTACCAATAGTTTTGGCCATTAAGTGTAACTGAAGACCATGTTTGATTATTAAAATGATGAAAGAACTGATAGATGGGCAAAAAGGTTATTGGCAATCTAATTTGATTTGACATTTTGATGAAAATACCTTTACAGTGTCTTAAAATTACGTACTAAAAGAGGATATTGACTGTTAAGTTACCATTGTAATGAAGCTGTTGGCAATTTATCAATTTCAACAACTATAAAAAGTAAAAACACCATTGAAGCACACACATGGGATAAGAAGCAAGGTTATCACTCCCAAACAAAAAAACCAAATCACATATTCCGAAGTTTAAGAACACAAGGAAAGTGTAGCATTTTGTTATTGAAGATCTTAGAAGGAAAATTAAATGCACATATCAATGCAGGTTTGATAAAATTTAAGAACAGAAGATGTGGTTATTGAGTTGGCATTCGAATTTCAGAGAGCTATGACAATCCAAACAACTGTATTTCTCTTGGGTACAAAGACAATGTTCTTTTTTAGGTTTTAGACATCAAAAACTTGACCTGGAGTACTTCACAAAATCACACCATGTCCCAACATAGACATAAGTCACATAACACAGCCCGCAATCTTGAACAAAATCTACTAGCTTGCATCCAAATACCATAACACAACACAAGTTCAAATAACATAGCATTTCGATTTTTTCAAAAATAATATATTTTTTATTATTCTTTTATTGCCTTTTGGATTGACATGAATCTTGCAAAGAAAGATTTGAAAGTTCCCAATAAACTTTTTCTATCTAATCATGGGTTTCAGGTCAAATGACGATTTCACCCTTTCTTCAATCACATTTAATAGCCGAAACTTATATATTTTTCAAAACTACGCCGGTTTTTTTTTTTTTTTTTTTTTGAATCCTAGAAGTTTTCTACTATGCGAGAATGTGCGAATAGCTAGGAGCTAGCTATAGCTCAGAGTGAATGCGTGAATACCTCAAACCAAGCAATTGTCGAATTGGTCGTCACAGTCACAAAATTCATCTTAATTACTGTAGTTAGCGGTAAGCGAGGTCGAATCCACAAGAAGCAATTACTAACAACCTAGTGTATATTGAGTAATGATAATGAAATTGGCAAATTGATTAACTAAAAACTAACACTAATTAATTGCAAGTAATTAAGAGTGTAAAATAATGGGGATTTAGCTAACTTCTCAATCATGTATTGGAATATTTGGCAAATAAAACAATTAAATCCTAAGTTCAGATTGTTGATTTTTCCATCAAGCCATAGAAAATTCCAATGATCATGTTTATTCTCCGCTTATAATTAACTAATTAACATATACAATCAAGTTATTAACTAATTAATCATAATTTGCACTAGGAAATCACACAACCATCCAAATCAAAACAATGTTCATGTATTTAATTTGAACTCTTGTTTAATAGAGCTTAATTAAGGCAAGATGATCATTACAACCCTAATTCTCAATTTTAATTATAAAAAGTAATTGTTCAGTCAACAAATTATAATTAATATCATGAAGAACAATTAAACAAGAAACAATCTAAAATTTTTATAAAACAAATCACCAAATACCCAATACAATCATGATAGTTAAACTAAACTCCCACAATATTTTTAGTTGTTCATAATCAAACTCAAACCAATGAACTCAATGAATGAAAAACTAATCATATTGCAAAATAAGATGTAACTGAAAAGAAATCACCCGGCAATTGAAGACTATTGATCATCTTCCTTCTCTCCCTTGTTGGAAACTCACAATTTCTCTCAATAAAGCAAAACTCTCAAAAAGATAAAACTCTCAATTTAGGTCAAAGAGAATTCTCCTAAAATAAATTACAATGTCATATTTATAGTTTTTCTTTGCTAGAGGTGTTTTTTGAAAAGTACAAATTCAAGTTGGAGTTAGAAAAGGTGAGAATTTTATTTTCTCCGTGATCCAAGTCGCGGCGTGATTTTGTGCCGCCGCAGCGCCGAATCTTCCTCCAAACCTTAAACTCTTTCACACTGAGGCACCGAATTCTTCATGTCGTGACATTAACTTTTAGCACATATCACTTTTTAGCATCGCGGTGCAAAAAAACTCTGATGCAGTGCCACCCAGTTACTTCACATTTTTCTTCCTCTTTTCAACTACGATTCTCGACCCATTTTGCATGATTTCTTCCAAATGCATTCCAAAAGCTCATGTACCTTCAAACTAGTAAAAACCACCTCAAAGTAACTTATTCATAAGGTAAAACGCACAAATAATAGCCAAAAACATAACAAAATCTAGGACTGATCTGAAATTTGCCAGACATAGAGTAAAACAACATGAATAGTTCTAGATTTGGGCAGCCGCCTCCCATCAAACCCAAGCTCATCTTGCCAGAATCTGACGACTCTCTGGCAACCATTCATCTCCCCCAAGCATCGGTTCACCTTCCACCATGACCCCACCATGTTTCCTCCTTTGTTCGGCGACGTTACGCACTTCACCACCACGCCTCTTCACATCTCGGTGACGTTTGAGCTTTTCTGATGACGATTCACCTTCCCCCATACCGATCTCCACATTTTCGGCCTTCCAACACCCTCACACACCCTTTTTTGTGAAAGATCGCAGCAAATTGCCATCTTCCAGTAATGCGCCTCTTCACTTTCCAGTTGCGATTTCGCTCACTTTCCAGTGACCTTTCATCTCCCGAGGACCTAATCTGAACTCCCCATCACTTGAGCTTTCCATTGGTGCCTTCGGATCCCATTTCTACCACCATTTGCCAGAAGACCCACCGAAAAACTAACGTATTTCGGTGAGTTGTGACTACTTGTATTCTGGGCTATCCGTTTATCGTTTCCACTCCTTCTTCGCATCATCTCGATATCGGTTATGTCCTCTTCACTATGACCAACCCCATTTCTGACTTTTCAGCCTTCTTCGACACCACCATGAGCGACTGAGCTCTCGGTTGTCTGTTACGGTGTAAGCGAGATCGAGATTGACTTCCATGACTCTGCTCAACAACTCTCAACTAGTTGGATGAGCCTGATTGTTAGACATTTGGTTAAGTATTGTGTATCGAACTATGTTTGTTTTCATTTCAGGATTGATTACAATACTTTAATGTAGTTTGGTGTATGATTTGTGATTATTAGTGTTGTCCATAGAGACTAGTTGTTGATATAAAACCTTTAGCATGATAAATATTGGTTTGAGATAATTAAATGATGAATATTGCTTTTCATTACTTCGCATCGATTTTAATTGAGTTGTGTTCGGATTTAATGTCATTTCTACTGTTGTTGCATTTACTGTGAAGTTGGTTGATTGGATGTTGCGCATTAACATGTTGCATGTGTTAGTGACGTACCAACTAGTGGTATTGTCCTGTAGGGTTTGTTGGTATTCAATGATAGTCTTTAACCAATCGAACTTGAGTAATCGGGTGAGATAGGATAGATTATACCTAGAGTGTTAGAAAGTTATTTCATTGGTTTACCTTGCCTTGTAGGTTTAGGGGATCGTAGAGTGTGGAGGAGAATTGTGAGAGTTCGTCCGGTGTCGAACCAAAACTGTAGCGACAACGTTTTTATTATAAAGTCTTCATTAGTTTTAATTTCAAGCTTTTATTATTTGCATTTAGGTTGTTAATTTAATTAATAAATTTGTCAATTTCATTATCATTACTCAAATTTACACTAGGTTGCTCGTAATTGCTCCTTGTGGATTCGACCTTGCTTACTGCTAACTAAGTATTTAGGATTAATTTTGCGACCGTGATGATCGGCTCGACAGAAAGAAAGAAAAATGCAACTAAAACCTCAAATCCTAAGGTACACTATAATTAACAACTAAATACATTCACACAATTGTAGTCAAAATCTTAGCACAACAAAGCATTTTCTATAAATACCATACACACCACACTACCATATTCCAATGCTCAAAAACTATTCGTCTCAATCTCCCCCAAATGTAATGTCAAGAATAGGAATTTGCTTCAACTCTAGATGTCACAAGATTCACTTATTATATCGCACCGATTCTAGACTTACGCACTCATCAAGCATATGTGAGTAGAAGTTATATAGACAAAGAATAGCAAATATATTCTCACACACGAATATAGGTATAATCAATAAACGCTTATATGTTCACAAAATAGGTCTCATGAATAGAACCAAGCATAAGAAATAGACATACATTCCCTATCTCCAAGCAAGATTTCCCAAAAGATCAGTCAGGTCTTTATTATGGTTGTAACATAAGGCTCGGTTGGGGTTGAGAAAGAAAGGTATGGAAAAAACTAGAGCTTGAAACATACCAAAGCTTCCTCTTATTTGTACTTGAAAGGTAAGTTTTCCTCCTTGAATATATTTTGGTGACCAGGATGCTATACTTTTTTTTTTTTTTTTTTGAATGAAGAAACAACAAACATTTCCTTGGTGCTCACCATTTTTTTGATATGGAGTTCAACCTTCTTAACTTGTCGCATCACTTTGGCATTCTCAAGCTATAGGGTATGGCTTAAAATTGGGTGGAACAGGTAAGGCTTGATGTAGGTGATGAAAGAAAAGGTTAAGTGTTTGGCTACAAAAGTTGTAATTGGTGCACACAAAAGGGTGTGGATTAAGGCTTTTAATAGGGGAAAAACATGCATAGCCTAACATCATCTCTCAAGGTCCTTCCAACTTGGAGCTACCCAGTATAAATGCCTAATGAGACCATCCTAATGTAAGTACAAATTTGAAAAAGTGTTTAAAAGGTTCAAGAAAACTAACTCTTTCAATCAAAATGCTTATGGCTTAAAGAAATCATAAGGTAGCCTCACCTATTTGTTTCTTAATCGTTAATTCTAAGTTCATCTCAACTTCAATATCAAGAGCATGGTTTATGGAACATGGGTATACATCAATTTACACATCAAACTTTTGAAAATGCTAACAAAATAAACACAAATTGCATAAAAGATCTAGTTACTAACCAAAAATCAAAATTTTTTTTAAATCAAATTTTTTTTTTTTTTAAAACAAAATTGTTGCACCCTCAAACCTAAACTAAACAGTGTCCTCAATGTTTGTAAGGAAAGCACGTGTTTTGAAAAGCCTTTAAAGGGAACAAATAAATAATTAAAAAAACTAAAACCTAAAAAAAAAACACAAATAAGCAAGAAAAAAGAAAGAAACTACCAAATATAGGGGGGTTGCCTCCCACCAGGCGCTTTCTTTAATGTCTTGGCAAGATGTTTCTCCTTTCGTGTTCAAGGATTATGCACATCAATGCACTCAATAGTCCCTTTTCCCTAGACTCCTTCCAAATATGGCTTCACATGATGCCCATGACTTTGAATGTCTCATTATTCCTTGGATTTAACAATTTGACTGCTCCATCGGGAAAAACTTGAACTATTGGAAACGGTCCACTCAATTTTGACTTCAACTTCCCTGGAAAAAATTTAAAACTAGAGTTAAACAAAAGAACTTTCATTCCCTGATAAAGAGACTTACGAAGTAGGCCTTTGTCATGGTAACGCTTGGTTCATTCTTTATTGATCTTGGCATTCTTATAGGCTTCATCCCGAATCTCTTCTAACTCATTAAGTTGAAGCAAATGCTTCTCGCCTGCCTTTTCCAAATCTATGTTCAGCTCCTTGATTGCCTAATAAGCCCTATGCTAAAGTTCAACAGGCAAATGGCATGCCTTACCAAAAACCAATTGATAGGGACTCATTCCAATGGGTGTTTTGTAGGCTGTGCGATATGCCCACAATGCATCATTTAGCTTTATTGCCCAATCCTTCTGTGAAGGTCACACTACCTTTTCCAAAATTCCCTTTACTTGCCTGTTGCTCACCTCCCCTTGGCCTGAGGTTTGAGGATGATAGGGAGTTGCTACTTTGTGGGTGATATTGTATTTCTTCAATAACCTATCAAAGAGTTTATTGCAGAAGTGATGTCCTCCATCATAATGATTGCCCCTGGTGTCCCAAACCTGCTGAATATCATATATTTCAAGAATTTCACAACACATGTAGCATTGTTAGTTTGGGTAGGTATAGCCTCAACCCATTTGGACACATAATCAAGAACAACTAATATATATTCAAAACCATGCGAAGATGGAAAAAGACCTAGAAAATAAATCCCCTATACAACAAAAAGCTCAACCGTAAGATTACTGGTTAAAGGCATCTGGTTCCTTTTGCTAATGCCACCACTCCTTTGACACTTATCACAATGCAAGCAAAAATTATGAGCATCTTTAAAGAGAGTAGGCCAATAAAAACATGATTGTAATACCTTGAGGCTATTTTCTTACCACCAAAATGACCCCCACAATGACGTTGATAGCAAAAGGTTAAAATTCTCTCGTGCTCATTCTCGGGCACATAGCTCCGGATGATTTGATCTTGAAAAAGCTTAAACGAATAAGGATTATCCCAAAAATAGTGCCTACAAGTGGATATAAATCTCTTTCTTTCTTGAAAATTAAGGTTAGCTGCAATACACCACAAGCTAAAATAATTAACAATATCGGCATTCCATGGCTCACGACTTACAACAAACAATTGTTCATCAGGAAAAGTTTCAGCAATGTCTTTTTCTTTATGTTCATGAGTGTTGAAGTGAAGTGAGAAACTAACCTAGAGAGGTGATCCGTAACAACATTTTCACTACCCTTCTTATCCCTTATCTCTACGTCAAATTCTTGCAAAAGCAAATCCCACCTAATTAATCTTTGCTTAGCATTTGGCTTAGTTAATAAATATCTCAATGCTCATGATCTGAATGCTAAATTTCTCTACTGCAAACACAATAGCCAAAAATTCTTTTTTGGTGGTAAAATAATTTAATTGGGCATCATTGAGTGTTCGACTAGCATAATAAATAACATGTAAACGCTTCTCCACTCTCTACCCCAAAACTGGATAGAGCAACAACTCAATCCCACTGTGGCCACAGTTTTAGTGTCATTGCCATGTACTAAATTGCGCCGTGAGATAACTTCTCTCGTAACCGGGAGTGATGAATCCTCTGTTAATCCACCATAGTCTTGATACACTCCTCGATACAACCAATCACCCCCGTATTGACAGCTCTGAAAAGAATTGCGTTAGGCTAGCGTTAAACTACACCAATCGGTGCACAAGGCGCTCCGGTGATCTCAAGTCTAAGGATCACATGCACCACCATTCGTTAGAGGATTTGTTCTATAGACACTGGGGTTACCATCCATATGGAATCCTCCGGTGGGTTAGTCTAGTGAACTTGCTGAGGTGTAATCGCCTATAGCAAGCACCCATGTGTTGCACCAGGTTGTCACCAAACAACCTTGACAAGTGAGATCAGCCACTGCCTTTCAACAGGGTCGTTCAACACTATGATAGCCTTATTGTATTATCTGTGCCCTTATTTCAGAATAATACTAGGGCTACGAACGTTTCTAAAATGGCCACCATATGTGCTCATAGGGTTCTCACTATCAAGATTTGAAACACTTGATACCCTCATCACGGTTCTACCATTCTAAGGACATATATCAATACATATTGCAATAATAATGATTTACGCGATATAGAATAAAATGCCTTTTATTGATTAATGAACATTATTACAAAGAGTCAATTCTACAATAATTGATTGGCTCTAGGGCATCTACTCTAACAGTGTCCACCGTGGACAAGTGAGAATATTGCTTTACTAATGGATTGTTTTCTTTTAGTATAAATAATATTCTTTATGGAAGTATTTCATAATAACTTTATATGTTCTTGAAATAGACAATATGTATACTCTCAAAGTAACAACTACGCCAAGTGTGGTAAGTTGAGTTAGACATACCTAAAGGAATGTGGGACAATATCAAAACTCATCTCTCCATATACACCCTAACATAATGGTGTGTCTGGAAGGAGGAATAAAACCTTACTTGATATAGTTAGATCCATGATGAGCTTCAGTGATCTACTTGCATCATTCGAGGGTTATGCCCTAGAGACTGTGACTCACATACTTAAACATATGTTGTCAAAGTCTGTAGATAAGACTCCATATAAACTATAAAATGGGCGAAAACCCAACTTGTCTTATCTAAGGATTTGGTGTTATGAAACGCATGTCAAGAAATTGACTTCGAACAAGCTAGGCCCGAAATCTAATAAATGTACTTTTGTGGAGCATCTTAAGAAGACCAAAGGATATTATTTCTACCACCCAAAAGAGCGCAAAGTTTTTTTCACTCGTACTGGTGTCTTCTTAAAGAAGGAATTTCTCCTAAGAAGTACTAGTGGGAGAAAAGTAGAACTCGATGAAGTTCTATAACCATAAGATACAATAGACAAATGATGGAAGATGTGCCACAACAAGGGGTTGAACATCATGAGGAGGTTACTCCACAGTTTATGGATCGAAGTGAACCACCTCAAGTAACGTAGGAGCTACCTAGGTTTGGGAGAGTACATCATGAGCCTGAGAGATATGGTTTTCTCATGACTCAGCATGGTGATGTACTAGTCTACCAAGGCAGTGAACCTAGAACCCATGATAACGTTATATCGGATCCATATTCCATTAAATAGCTTAAAGCCATGAAATCTGAGATGAACTCCATGTACCAAAACCAGGTATGGTTTCTAGTGGATCCACTTGAAAGGGTAAAACCCATAGGGTGTAAATGGGTCTTCAATAAGAAGACTGACATGGATGTCAATGTGTATACCGATATGTCACGATTGGTTGCCAAAGGTTTCAAACAAATTCATGATATTGACTATGAAGAAACCTTTCCACCAATAGCCATGATTAAGTCCATTCGGATTATGCATGTGATTGTTACATATCACAACTATGAAATTTGGCAGATGGATGAATGGAAACCTTGAAGAGGATGTGTATATGACACAACCTAATGGTTTCATTCTTGATGGACAAGCTGTTAAGATATGCAAGTTGCAGAGGTCTATTTATGGACTCAAGCAAGCTTCTAGGAGCTGGAACATTCGTTTTGATGAAGGTGTAAAAGAATTTGGATTCATTAATAATGAAGATGAGCCTTATGTTTACAAGAAAGTAAGTAGTAGTACAGTGGCATTCTTGGTGTTGTATGTTGACGACATACTTCTAATCGAGAATGATATACTGAACTTGCAATCGGTAAAGACTTGGTTATCTAGGTGCTTCTCCATGAAGGACATAGGAGAAGCAGCCTACATCTAAGTTAGAGTACGTATGTAGACAAGAGACTGAAGAGATTTAGTATGGAAGAATCTAAGAATGGATTTCTTTCAATGTCACATGGTGTCTATCTCTCCAAGAATATGTGTCCTAAAACACACGATGAGAGAGATAGAATGAAGAGGATCCCATATGCATCAACAATTGGATCCATCATGTATGCCATGTTGTGTACTCAGATTGATGTCTCATGCGCATTAAGCACTTGTAGTAGATATCAATCGGATCTAGGTGAGCATCACTGGATGGCTGTTAAGAACATCCTTAAGTACCTAAAAATGACTAAGGACATGTTCCTGGTTTATGAAGGGAAAGATGAGCCCATTATAAGAGGATACAGTGATGCTAGTTTACAATTAGACAAGGATGATTATCAATCGTAGTTAGGCTTTGTATTTTGTCTTAATGGTGCTACAGTGAGCTTGAAGAGCTTGAAGCAAAGTACTGTAGCGGATTCTACAACTAATGCTAAGTATATCGCATTATCTAATGCAGTTGTGAAGGTAGTTTAGATCAAGAAGTTCATTACTGAACTTGATGTGGTTCCAAGCATTACTAATCCAGTAAAGATCTACTACAACAATAATGGAGCCATTTTTATGGCTAAGGAACCACAGTCTCACTAGTGATCTAAAACACATACTTACCTGATTCAATATGATCTAACAAATCAATTAGAGAGGGGATATGCAGATATGCAAAATACCTATTAACCCACTATTGAAGTTTTTTTGCATCAGAAGCATGATAGGCACTTAGCATTATTTGATATTAAATACAAGAATTATTAGCTATAGTGCACGGGGGAGATTGTTATAGTAGGTGCCCTAGAGACAATCCAATTGTGTAAATTGACTATTTGTAATCATATTTTATTATCGATAAAACGCATTTATCTATACCATATGATCAGATTATATTTGTATAAGAAAAAGTTATATGTCTTTAGGATGGTAGAACCGTGAAGATGGTATTGAGTGTTTGAAATCTCGATAGTAAGAACCCTATGAGCACATATGGTAACCATTCTAGAAACGTCTGTAGCCCCAATATTATCCTGACCTAGGGCACATATAATACAATATGGCTATCCAGTGTTGGACAACCCTGTCGAACGGTAGTGATAGATCTTATTTATCAATTTTGTTTGGTGACAACCTGATGCAACACATGGGTGCTTACTGCAGGCAAGTTCACCAAACCGGCCCATCAGAGGATTCCATGTAAATGGTTACCCTAGTTTCTATGGAACGAATCCTCCAACGAATAGTGGTGCATGTGATCTTTAGACTTGAGATCAATGGAGTGCCTTGTGTATCGATTGGTGTAGTTGACACTAACCCAACATAGTCCTCTCGGGACTATCAGAATGATAGTGGTTGGCTACATTGAAAAATGTATCGAGACTATGGTAGATCGACAGAGGATTCATCACTCATAGTACAGGAGAAATTATCTCATTAAGTAAATCGGTAGATGGCAACGACATTAAATCTATGGCTACAGTGGGATTAAGTTGCAGCTCAATCACATCTATTCTGATTGTTGGTCCAATAACTGAATACGGAGATATCAAGGATATCCAAGGTTGACACTACTTCCGTGCCTCAGCCTTGATGGGATAATAGATGAGGAAATGATTGAATTGCATGGTAACCATATCATTGATAGGTAGCGGTTTCGTTGAATCTGAATATATTAGGTGGCCATGATGCTTGGTTAGAGGCTGATCTTGGTCTGTGTCGAATGGGACTATTGATTGATTGTCAATCACGATACTATTTATTATCGATACGATGAGAAGCCTTCGGGTCACACACATAGAAGAACATATTAAAAACATAATTCATGAGAGAGGTATTTTCGTCATTTATGATGAAAGGGTATTTTAGACATTTATAATGAAATGGCATTTTGATAATCTCACAGTGCAATTAAATTTGCTAAGGTTGTTGCCTAAATTTAATTTCATATGAAAATTAAATTAGTGAGATTATGTATATTTAAATATACTTAAATATATATATATATATATATATATATATATATATATATATATATATATATATATATATATATATATATATATATATATATATATATTTAAATTTAATTATAAAGGATATTATCTAATATTAATATTAATAATATGAAATTCAAATTTGGTTTTTAAATTTGAATTGAATTGAATTTAAATATAATGGATACTATCTAATATTAATATTGATGATATGAAATTCAAATTTTGGTTTTTAAATTTGAATTGGAAATGTCATATTTGGTTGCAAGGGTTATCTATTCCAAATTGGAATAAGTTGTTTGCTATTCCAATTGGAATAGATGGCTATTCCAAGTCGGAATAGAATTTTAGTGTGCACTGTTTAAGTGCAACTGAAAAAAATTAAATCATTAAGTGATTTTTGGGTTGCAAAATTAAAAACCTAGCCACTTCTCTCTCTTTCAAAACTTTTAAACTCTTTGTGAGAGAAAGAATTTTTGCAAAAACTTTTGTTCTTAAAGTTGTGAGATTTTGCTGGTCTATAAAAACTCACAACGACAATAGTCTTGTCTTCATGTGGATACTGATCGTGCAATTCTATATTGAAGTGATTTGCAAATCCATCATCAAATTGAAGGAGCGTCCAACACTGGTATGATACAATCTACTTTTGATTTGATTGTTACACAAAAATAATGTAATTGGCGTAAGGATCATGGGTTAAAGGTTAGTGGATCTTGAATAATTTTTTTTTTTTTTAAATTCTACTGCATAATGGATCCGTTAACCTACAAAACCTCTCCAAGTTATGCCTTCTAGTCTGTTTCAAGCCTTGCATGCCTTTGCTAGCTCGGCTACTCCTATTGCTCTGAGCAAAGTAGTCCCTTCCATTGGCTTGTCCTTTAGGGATCACTTGGTTCCCAAGTGCATTCTCTAGGGACGGTCCATTGCATGTGCAACATGCTCTTGGTGTCTAGTGTTAGGAGGGGATCTTGTCTTACATCTGTTAAAACCTCCATGTTCAAACTGAATACCCCCTACGTGAACTCTATCTAGCATAAGAGGGGTTCTTCCCTTGGAAAGAAAAGATTTGTTAGCCTCCATATTATTCACTCGTTGGTACAGGCTCCAACGAGTCCTCTACAACTCCAACAAGATGTGTTCAGTGGAGTCTAGCCCATGAGCTTGGCTCTTGGGCCTCCCTCGCCTAGGCCTAGTAACGTCTATGTCAACGTGACTTTCCTCCTCCATATTCATATCCTCGATCCCAATTCTCTCTAGGTAATTGTTTGTTTCATCCATTTGATTAGCGATTGGTCTCAAATAGATCATCACCAACGAACTTATTCAGTTGTCTTTTTAGCGCCAAACTATTGATGTTGAAAACTCGCAAGTTGGGGCCTATGGCCTTTTCTTGCTTGAATCCTTAGTCCTAGGAATTTTCTTGCCAATGTGATGGACCAAATCTTTTCTTGTGAAGACAAACACAGGTCAAAGAGGCCAGTGGGGGTGCCATTGACGTTAACCCTCTAACACTCAAGTCAGACGCATTGTATTTAGGGTCCTGTAAGTCATGTTGTAGGAGGGTGAGCAAAACTGTAATTTTGGCCTATGCATGTAGGTTTATTAGGTTTTATAAAGACTTATGGAATGTATTAATATGTTTGTATGCGGATAAACTTATCGGTAAGTGTTTATTGGTATTTGGAGAGAGATATGTAGTGGGAAAACATGAAAATCAAGGCAATTCCGCCTTAGACTTACAAAAGAGAGAATATAGGCTTGTGATGAGAACTCATTAATGAATTCTATCACCTCTCGTTTTGCGTTAACTCTCTTATGCTTTTCACCTTGTTTCAAAGTGTATGACTATTGTTTTGTACCTCTCCTTAATATTCACTGAAACCTTTAGGGTCTGCTTAGGAGTTTTATGGTAGTGGTTATGAGGGTAAATCATCGTATCGGTTTTGAGGGTAAACCACCGTAGCGGTTTTGAGGGGTTTTTAGTAGCGGTTTTTAAAACACCCAACCTGTGCTTGGGAGTTTATTATCCAGCAGTTCTGACAGTTTTTTAAAATGATAAATTTACATATATGCCCATAAAAATACCACAACTTAAACCAGTACTTGGGAGTTTTTTTTTTCAATTACCAATACTTAGTATCAAAGATCTTTCCAAGTTTAATTTATTTGTAAGTTCTTTCATTTTATCGAGGGGAGCTATGTTGTTGAGGGAAGACATGGAGCTACCTACGATAATAATATTACAATTTGCTTTGTTACAATCAAACATTTAAATGAAGAGAAGTACAAATCAGTAAATTACAATGTTGTCTATCATTCGCTTTCTTCACACAAACACAACCAAACAAAGTTAAAACACTCTTTCTTTTGCTGAATTAACTTTGATAAATACAGATAATGCCTACATTATTTGTTTTTATTTTCTTTCTCTCCAATCAAATAAGAGGACAAAAACACCTAGGTTCTTATGCAACCAATAAAAACAATATGGTAATATATCATTTTCATGTCACACTCACACATGTGATTCAGTTTACAAGGCTCTATTTACGAGACATTCATCATCTCCAACTAATAATTAATGTCAGGAACAAACACCAGTTTGTGCATATGACAGCTTTATGATTCCAGATTACCAGTGCTCAATCCTCTGTTTTCTTTTGGTTTAGATATCTGCTTTCATATGCTATATAAATTATATGTTTCATCATAAAAACTTTGTTTTGTACATAAATATCATCCTCGTTAATCAAGCTACACAATCTAACATCTTGCTACTAGGATTGTTAAGGTTAAACGCCCTCTTGCTTCTAGGATTGTTAAGCTAAAATGCAAATTCATCCATTACTATATGTGTTAAAGCAATAGGGATAAACAAGGGTCCGACATAATTTATCTTTCCAATAGCTCCGGCTCCTCAAAATGAAATCTGGCTTAAGAACACCAGTCACTGTTCGGTAGGGAAAGGAAATTTTGATGAGTTGTAAAGGATGAAGACCTGATAATTCTATTTTAAGTATCCAAAAAATCAGCATTGTGCTTAACTACCTACCTTCCGAATTCTAGTTCCACATTTATCAATCAACACAGTCCCCCATTTTGAGATTCATTATAATTTAAGTATAACTAGATACCCATTATAAATGATAACTTCAAGACAGATATGACTGGAATACATTTGGAAATCCATTAAAGCCTTTCAAATATACATCAAACAAAGCACTTTCAATACCTACAATTGAAATGGGTTTTCCTTGAACTTAGCCAAACTACAGTTGGTGTCACAACCTTTTCCATGGTAATTGAAAGCTTGCCAAAATTGCAAGCAAAGGTCCAACCAATTAATAGCTGTCCTTAATTGGATATCACATAGTTGTGACTTTTTTTTTAACAGCAAAAGGATTATAGTATATCACGGAATAATAGTAGAAATGGGTTTTTTTGAGATACAATTTTGAAACCAGCCAAAACACCCCGATTTGGGGTGTTTTATAAACCCCTAAAAAATACACTACATTGGTTTTGAGGGGTCTTTAAACCAGTCAAAACCAATCTATAAAAAATCTGGCAAGTAATGGTTTTAGAATACCTCAAAACCAATCTAATTAAAAACCCCCCAAAACTAGTGAAAAAAAAAACTCCCAAGCAAACCCTTAATTTATGTTAACCTTGACCTACGCCACGTGGCACCCATGCAGACATGCTTGTTGCATGCCTTGTGACCTTAAAAAGGTGGCAACGCATGTAGCACCCTAGCACGTTAGCTTGTCAACTCCACTTTATCCTTTACTCTTTACAAGCAATTTAATGTATTGTCTAAAGCTTTTTAAAGGGATGAATGTGCTTTTGGCCCTTAATATCACAAATGCCAACTTTGCTTGCACTGGGATCGGGCAATCACACTTTTCCATGGCTACCAAGTACCGAGCCATGATTTGGCCTAATCCCCCATTGTCTTGCTTACCTTTCTAGCTTGGCTGCATAGGACAGTACCTGCGAATCTACTTTTAGGGTCTCAAGTAATGGTGGAACAAATGGGTCAAGTTAGGTGGGTCAACCCTAACTCGACCACCGCCTATAAGGCAGGCCGGGTTGAACCCAACCCGCATGCAACCCCCGGGTGGGTGGGGTTGTTATATGGCAACCCGGCGACCCGACGGGTTGCTATTTTGTTTTTTTAAAAAGAACCCACGAACCCGCCAGGTTGACCTTCGGGTTGGCAACAGTAGGTTGGCCGAAAAAAATACAAAATTGATTTTTTTTTCAAATACCCCTTTTACCCTTGAAATATAGCCATTTTATAGTAGTTGAAGGGGTCTTTTTCATCATTTTCTTTTCCCCTTTTTTTTCTATAAATAGACCCTAAACTCTCTTCTTTTCTCACATCCCAAATTCTCTCATTTTCTCTAATCTCTAATTCTCTATTGAAATCTCTCAATTATTCTCTTTTTTTGTAAATTTGCTCTCATTTTAATTTTTATTATTTTTTGCAATTTTCAATTCATATTTCCAAATTCCAATTCTCCTTCTTTAATTTTTGTATTTCTTCTATATCAAATATTTTTTTTTTAACTACAATGGATAGATATTTCCATCCCGTCAATTCCGATGATGAAGAAAACTACTATCCTAGTCCCTCTAAATTTTCTAACATAAATGCAGTAGATTCAAATAGTCCCGCTTTCCCAGTCTCAGAATATGATACACCTCATAATATTCCCCCAATTCCTCCCCATGCTGCTACAGCTCCCGGTGGTTCTAGAAGTCATCCTCGTAATCATCGTCCTCGTCCAACTTCATCTCAAGCTGAAGCGAGTTCATCAACTGTTGTCGAAACCGATGACAGACACACATCAAACGTTTGGGTGCATTTCGACAAGGTTTACGAGATAGAATATGGAGTTCAAGTGAAGAAAGCAAGATGCAAGTATTGTGGAAATGTTTATAAAGCTGATTCAGGTAATAATACTAGTACTTTAAAAAGGCATGCTAATTAACATATTGCTTAACATGGAAATAGAGAAACCAATCAAACTCAAATAACTAATATGGGTACTACTTGGCATTATAATTCTGATGTATATAGGGAACAATTAGCTTTATATATTGCTGCAACTGATCAACCTATTAATATGGCTGAAGATAAATATTTTGAAAGATTTATTAAAAATTCTTTTTTTTTAGGATTTAAAAGTTATTCTAAAACCGCAACTAGAAATGATCTAATAAAATTGTTTGGGAAAATGAAATTAGAATTAAAAAATAAAATACATAGTTGTCATGTTAGTGTGGCTCTAACTACCGATATTTGGAGTTGCAGAGCTAAACAAGATTATATTTGTGTGACTAGTCATTATTTTGATAACGAATGTAAATTGAATAAATCTTTATTAGGATTTAGATTAATGGATAAGGATCATAGTGGTCAACAAATTTATAATAAAATTGTTGAAGTTTTAGAAGATTATGATGTTATTAATGAAGTGATAAGTTTAACTTTAGATAATGTAAGTGCTAATAGTACAGCTATATATTTTTTTTAAATTAATTATCCTTTTTATAACAATTTGAAGTTTTTTCACTAACGTTGTGCATGTCACATTTAATTGTGAAAAGTGGTATGAAAACAGTTAAAGATAATATTGATAGAATTAGAGATTCTTTAGC
Organism: Pistacia atlantica; assembly: GCA_026229545.1. Lineage (NCBI taxonomy): Eukaryota > Viridiplantae > Streptophyta > Magnoliopsida > Sapindales > Anacardiaceae > Pistacia > Pistacia atlantica. The sequence goes on from CM047908.1 coordinate 18,787,131, forward strand.
TTGAATTACTAGTAGTAATAAAAGAAATGCTGAATTTTAAGATGCTTGTATAAAATCAAATATGACTCCTAGAACTTTTGCATTAAACATGCCTCTTAGATGGAATAGTACTTATTTAATGTTTGATTCATGTTTACCTTATACAAATTGAATTAGTTATTTGTAGCAAATAATAGAGATCCTCATTATTTGGTAGAAAATGATTGGCATATAGTTAAAATATTTCATTCTTTTCTTAAAAATTTTTACCAATCCACTTTACAACTTTCTAGTGTGTATTATCCTACTAATCCATTGGTAATACATACAATTATAAAAATTTCAAAGTTATTTACAAAAACAAAAACAATGAAATTTTAGGGGGACCAATAAAGGCAATGGAATTTTTTTTTTTTTTAAATATTGGAAACTCATTCCTTTTCTTTATTGTTTAGGTGCTATATTTGATCGTAGAATTAAATTAGTAGGTTTAGAAAATGGTTTAGACACATTAACTGAAAATTTACAAAGTGAAGCATATGCCAATCAACTAGGAGAGGTAAGAGACCAATATGAAAACGGGTATAGGAACCTGCAAAGAGGCGAATACCCAGGGAAGTTGCATCAGAAGAAACAAATGAAGACTTCTACTCCTAGACTGCACTTAAGAGGCCGAAGAGGACCCGAATCTGAAGCACAACCTCCTCTTTAGAAGCACCAACAACGAATATACTGTCCTCCATGTGGTTACAGAGTAATGAGCTTCAACAATATTTGGGAACCCCCGAAATGTTACCAGCAAATCCACAACAAAAAGCCAACTTTGATGTCTTAGAATATTGGAAAACCAGAAAATGTATTTTTTAGGTATTATCAAGACTTGCCTTGGATGTTCTTTTCCTGTCTCAACCGTCTCATCCGAACAAACATTTAGTGCAAGTGGAAGAATTTTAAATGAAAGGAGGACTAAACTTGCACAAAAAATGATTGAAGTCCTCACATGTCTTCGAGATTGGGAATGGTCGCGCTATCAAGATCAATACGAGATATTCGACAATACTTTAATAGAATCATTTCAATTTTGTAATGTAGATGATACGGATGAGGGAGATCCTAGTCAACCCCCAAATTAATTGTTTTGTAAATTGTAACTTGTAAATTAATTGTCAATTATTGAACTCTTTTTTCTTTACTAACTTTTTATCCCATTGGGTTCTTCTTGGTGAGGTTTTTAACGAGACAATAATTGTTATAATTTCTTATTTTATTTTTTGTTAAATGAATAAATCTAATTTTTCTTATATTATAATTTTATTGTATTATAATTGAATTAATATTTGAAATGTTAATAAAAAAAAATTAATTTAATTGAATTATTGATATTTGAAAAGTTAACTAAAAACAATTACACAAAACAAAACAAAAGAAAAATAAAAAATAAAAAAAGGGGGCTAACCCGGCTCGGGCCACAACCTAACCTAGCGGGTTAGGGTTGGCTGGTCGGGCTGGGCCAGCCAACCCTAACAAGTGGCAGGCCTAACCCGACCCACCTTTGTTGGCTGGGCGGGTTAGGCCCGACCCGCCAAAAGCACTAACCCGTCGCCGGGCGGACGGGTTACTTTTCCATCATTAGTCTTAGGTCATAAAGTTTAGATTAGGCTTACACAGGCCCCTTTATGGATCAGGTTTTGATCCACTATTCCGTAGGTCTTTTATGAGCCTTGTTAGGGCATGTTTTCGCACCTAACCCAATATATTGTTTGGGCCAACCAAGCCCAAAAGTGGTTTAACCATAATAAATAGTGACTCCCACCAACGTAAGCTATGATAATTCTTCTATATATATATATATATATATATATATATATATTTGTGTAACGAAGTCTTATTCAAAAGTTGGAAGAATAGTGATCTGATGATTTTGCTTATACATGGTTGAAAATGCATCATTCTTTGGGAAAAAATTATCTTATACATCTATCACCTTCCAACGTATTTTCCTTGATTGATTTTACATTTTACAACAGTATAAAATAAAGCTTAGACTTTGTTTCTTTCTTTTGAGTCTTATACCATTTTTTCCTTCCACTTTCTCACCTTTATTTTCCTTCCTTCTGTCTACTTTTAATAAGTGGCCTAAACCGCGTATAGAGAAATTGTCAAGAACGTTTACAGCACTCCCAACTTCTCTATCCCAATCAATAAAGACTTTGACTTTTCTCGTGTCTTAATGTTGGAATGGTCAAAAGTATCTTCATGTGTTGAATATTAAGTTTTTGATAGAGACAGAACCAGAATATCCCAACATCTGTCTATTCTTTTATGTAGGAAAAGTTTAAATCTTGAATTGATTTAAATATTTCTTTGTTATCAAATCAGATTTCCTTTCACTTACTTTTAATTCTTTTTCAATCTTACCATTTTCTCCCTTCACTTACTTGACTTCAAATTTTCCTTGATTTATTTACACAAACCTCTATTGAAGATTCAACATTTCGCAAATGCATAGAAAAGATTGTTAGATTACCCAAACATCCCATTCTTTTAACTTCCACAGGGCTCTTTTAGGGTTTTTTCTTACGCCCCTTCAATATAAAAAAGGGACAAGTTGCCCCTTACAAATAACCAGTTACACCCCTACCATCTATTTTTGCAGTGTTAAAATAATCTAAAATAAGAAGAACTATAAATTAAATATTTTAAAACAATAAAAATATTTAGAAAAAGTTTTAAAAAAGTAATACATATTTAAGATTTAATATTTTTTTTTTTTAATTCTTTTTTCAAAGAAGTTGTCTCTTATTGTTGAAACCACCATTCTTAGATTATCTAAACTACAACTTTTTTTTTTTTAAAAAAAAAAAAAAAATTAAGTTGACAGTAAAGAGTGCAAGTCACTAATTAAGGGGGGTAAGTTCAATTTTAAAAAAAAAAAAAGTTGTAGTTGACAGTAAAGAGTGCAAGTCACTAATTAAGGGGCGTAAGTTCAATTTTATATGTTGGAGAGGGTTTAAGGTAAATAACCTTAAAGGAACTCTAACGGAAGTTAAAGGAGTGGATTGTTTGTGTTAACCTAATAATTTTTTCTATATGCCTCAGCAATGTTTAAACCTCAAGGGAGAAATTTGTAATTAACTCTTTTTCTATACTTTTCTCTTCTTGATAAGGGTTCAGACTATGGAGTCTGTTAGTGGGTGTAGACCGGGTTTAGATAATACGGGGAATTAAGAGAATGTAAATAGTCAAGAACGTTTACAACACTCCAACTTCTCTATCCAATTCATAAAAGACTTTGATTTTTCTGGCGTCTTAATGCTTTCGTTGAACATTAAGGTTTGATGTAGACAGAAGTTGAATACATAATTTCTCTCTATTCTTTTATAATTCATCTTTGGAGCAGATTTAACTATTTTTTTTTTTTTTGTTTAAACAGCCATTATCAAATTTTATTCTTTCTGGCACTGAACTTATCTTTCACTTTTAATTTTAGTTTAAAGCATTCTAAATGCTATTTTGTTGTAGAGACATGTTCTTAAGCAACTGCAAGAGATATTTCCTGCACTAGGACCTCCACCTCTGAACTATTGAAGTTTTGATTCATTAAATTGTATCTTGTTTCATCTTCTCTAAACCATTTAGATTAGGGACGACATGAGAATTCATAAACATGCCGTGGATCTTACAAATCTCTTTTCTCTTCTTCCTTACCTATTTATAAGCATTACTCAGATGTGTATCGGCAAATGGGGGTTTTGTTACTGCAACTATTGGCCAAGACACCAACAAAGTTTACGCTCTTGCAAATTGCAATGGTGATTATTCTCTAGAAACTTGTTTCAGATGTGTCAATGCCTCAACCCAAAATCTTATAACTAACTGTCCCAACCAAAAAGAGGCACTTTCATGGGGGGGAGATAACATTGCGTGCATTGTACGCTATGCGAACCGCTCTTTTTTTGGACTACAGGAGCTTGAACCCTTTGTAGCTGTCTATAATACGGGTAATATTACTACGAATCTGACACAGTTTGATCAGACGTGGGAAGGTTTAATGGACCGCTTAGCCACAAAAACTTCTACGGGTTCTTTTAAGCTCAAGTTTGCAACTGAAGAAGCTAATTTGACTTACTTTGAGAAGATATACGCATTAATGATCTGTACTTCAGACTTATCACAGAGTAATTGTGACTACTGCCTACGGCAATCTATATTAGAGTATAAGAATTGTTGTCATGGGCATCGAGGAGGTTTCGTTCAGAGGCCTATCTGTTTTTTTCGCTGGGATTTGTATCCCTTTTATGAATCTAAAGTAGATGCTCCATCGCCATCTCCACCACCACCACCTAGTATTTCCCCTCCGGAGATATCTATGACAACTCCTGCAGGTTAGTTCTCACTCATGTTTTTACTTCTATTATTACTCTGAACAGCTTCTTTGTAAGTTAAAAAATTGTCATGTATATTGACTATGTATATTATATCTGTATCTATCGTGATTTTGTTGTGAGAAAAAAGGAGGCATTGAAGCTGTAACAGTTGGAATTATTGTTCTCTCTATAATTATCTTCATATCCCTTGTTGCTTTCACTTGTGTCCTTTTGAGGAGGAGAAAGGCAAAGCATGAGAAAATCAAAAAGCAAAAATTACAAGGTTAGTCATTTGTGCATTATATTTTATCTTATGTGGGTTATAAAATGTTTAGGGTAAATTTTCAAACTAGCTAGAATTTTGTTTTAATCTGGCTGCTTCTATTAACTTTGATTATTTAGTAGCTGTAAAGATGAAAGAACTTCATACTGAACAGAGAAATCATTCTTTAGCATCTGCCCTCGTAAATGTGTTTATCAGGAGTAATGGCCCATCGCAATATTTACATCTATCAGTAGTTGTTTATTTTATGCTAACTTGACACTGTTTTTAAGATGACGATGATGAAATAGAAACTGTGGAATCCCTGCAATTCGACTTCAACACTATCAAAGTTGCAACAAATAACTTCTCACTTGATAGTATACTTGGACAAGGTGGATTTGGTACTGTTTACAAGGTAATCAAAAAAATGACTGAACACCAATTGGCGACCAAAATGCATTGACTTGCATAGTTTGGTTTCCCTAAATGCAGTTCAACCTTATTGCATTTACCTCATTTTTTTTTTTTTAATATGATTTCAGGGAAAACTTCCTGATGGACGGGATGCAGCCATAAAGAGGTTGTCTAGAGATTCAGGACAAGGAGAACTAGAATTTAAAAATGAGGTCCTTTTGGTGGCCAAGCTTCAACATAGAAATCTAGTCAGGCTTCAAGGTTTCTGCTTAGAAGATCAAGAAAGGCTTCTTATATATGAGTTTTTGGCAAATTCAAGCCTAGATAACTTCATATTTGGTATAGCTTTCTCTACTTTTTACTTCTTTCTTAAAAAAAATTGTATTTTGTTGTCTGCCATTCAGTCTTACTACAACATTTATCTAGATGTGCACATAAATTACATATATGAAACTAAATTAATGTTCCTGACTGGATTTGAACAATCTATTTAGTGATTTGGTTTTTTTGAATTTTTAGATCCAATCAAGCGATTATTATTAGATTGGGAAAAACGATACAAAATCATAGTAGGTATAGCTCGAGGAATTCTATACCTTCATGAAGATTCAAGAATAAAAATCATTCATCGCGACTTGAAAGCGAGCAATATACTTTTAGATGCAGATATGAATCCAAAAATTTCAGATTTTGGAATGGCAAAATTATTTGAAATGGACCAAACTCGAGGCAATACAAGTAAAATTGTTGGAACTTTGTAAGTATATACAAGAAGATATCAAGAATCTTAAGTTTTAGCACTTCCTGTATTTGGCAAAACAAAAATTTTGGAGTTGCATCTGATCATGTTTAGCTTTGGTTTCCTTTATAGCTAATTAATTTTAAATAACGATATTTTTCAGTGGATATATGGCTCGTGAATATGTAATGCATGGGCAACTCTCAGTGAAGTTAGATGTTTTCAGCTTTGGTGTGTTAGTCTTGGAAATCATTAGTGGCCATAAGAACACCAGTTTTTGTAATGGAGAAGAGGGAGAGAACCTGCTAACTTATGTAAGTAGAAATCTTTTAACTATTTTATTTTTTTCATTTTCTTCTGGAACCAGATTCGGAAAGATCATGGAATTTGAAAAATCAAAGAAAGGCACTAACATTGTTTGCGCATATTGTTCATTGTTCATAGGCATGGAGAAATTGGAAAGAAGGAAAAGCTTTAAATATTATTGATCCCATTTTGCGGGGTCGTTCCAGTAGTGAAATAATGAGATCCATTCATATTGGATTACTATGTGTTCAAAAAAATAAAGCTGATAGACCAACCATGACTTCAGTTGTTCGCATGCTTACTAGCGGCTCTGTCTCTCTCTCGGTGCCTTCAAAACCTGCATTTTATCTGAACACAACCGTGGGGCAGGATGATCGAAGTATCACTTCACGTGGTAGATCAAAAATCAATAATGTCCAATTTACAGTGAATGAAGCTTCAATTACCGAGTTGGAACCTCGATAAGATATAAGGTTGCTGGATCTTTAAGCTTGTTAGTACTCTACGTTTGAGTTTCAATAATTTTTGTAAGCAGCTAGACAGTAGCAGAATACCGGCATTCCTGTGATTTTGATCTGGAATAATATTCTTTTTCTGAAAACACTGATGTGAATTCCTTTCCTTTATTAGTCTTTTATTCTTCAGAATTTTAAGGACACTGTCTGAAATAAATTACTTTATAGTTTTCTTTCTTTTGAGTCTGGCCATTCTTTACCTTTCTTTGCTTTTACTCTTGTTGATAGGGTTTTAGACTTTAGACTGATTAATTAGGGGCATAAAGCAGGTATAGATAATACAAGAAATTAAGGGAATAAATGGTCAAGAACGTTTACAACACTCCAACTTTTCTATCCCAATTAATAGAGACTTTGATTTTTCTGGTGTCTTAATGTTGGAATGGTCAAGCATCTTTATTCGTTGATGTGGACAGAAGTTGAATACATGACATCTGTCTATTCTTTTATGTCAGGTTCAAATTGAATTGATTTAATTATTTCTTTGTTCTAACACCTGTTATCAAATGTGATGTACTTTAACTATTTTACTATGAGGGAAACTAAGGCTGCTTTTTATAATAGTATTCTATAAGATCATCATTACTTCACTTTAGGTATTGTATTAACTAACTAATAATTATAGATCAATATTATCAATTATCAATCATTAAATATAAATGAGTATAATTAACTATTAAAATAATCTATCCTTCCACAGATCTTTCAACAGTAATCAAGTCGTGTTTGGTTACAAACTTAGAATATGAATAAATCATTAAATATTATTTTTAAAGTTATGTTAAAGTCGTCTTGATGCCAAACTTTTTCATTTAGACTTTTATTATCACCCAAAAACATTGAGAAATTTTCTATCGTTGGATTACAACCGCCAATGCTCAAATTTAGACTCGATATTGTTAGTTTCAAGTTTCAACCACAAAAATGACATTTTGACTCTCTTTGAGCAATGTAATGTCCTACTTGCCCCTGAAGTTTCATTGTAATTTTGTTAATTTTTTTAAACAATCAATATTAAAAAAAATTAAAAATTGGCAAATAATTTTTATAAAAAATTTAAGAAAATTTTACTGATAATTTATATAATTTTTTTTTTAGAGAATAAAATGTATTTGAACTTTAAAATATTCTTATAAAAAAAATTTCGAAATGAAAACAATATCAAGTACCAAAATAGTACAAAATATTTATCAAACTGTATAAAAAAAAAAAAAATTAGAATTACCTTCCTGTTGGAATTTTGGCTACTCGCCACGATCTCGACCAAATCGTGACCACAAAACATGATTATTGTGCAATCTCACCAGATTTACCACATTCTAGCCCAAATCTAGCACAGTTTGGCCTAGATTGTGACAGAGAACTCTAGACACAACGGACATAGAGCATCAAATTCACTGCAATGTGATCTAGTGCTCCAAATTTCAGCAACTGTGAATGTTTTTTTTTTTTTTTTTTTTTATAACTTTGATGCATCTAAATTATTTTGTTTAACTAATCCAATGACTGTGATATTTAGGTTAAACTTTTTTGTTTTAAAGTTTATAATAATTATATAATTTATTTAATGGTTTTTTTTTTAAGTTTATTTTGTTTCATTAAACAATGTCTATTTTGCCTCTATTCCCCTTAAATTTAACTGAAGAAACTAACAGTGGGTCTCTATGGTAGTTTCTGATAATGTGTAATGACCTAAAAGGACATTTTATTTCTTAAAATATTTTTATAATTTTAAATTTGTATTTTATAAGTATTTTAAAAAAGATTTAATAAATTATTAAAACTAATAATTAATCAAAAAATCAAAAAATTATTGACTGACCAATATACCACTATTGATCAATGTTGACCATCGGTTGACAACCGTTAACTGGTAGTTGATCAGCAGTTGACCACCATCAGTGGCGATATCAACCACTTTTATTTTAACTTTTTTAAATTTATAAATAAATTATAAAATTATTTATTTAAAAATTCATAAGTTTATTTAAGTTAATTATATAATTTGAGGAATTATGTATAGGTATATTTATTTTTAGAAATAATCTGATTTTATAAGCTATCCTTATTAGCTTTTAGATTTTTTTTTCTATGAAACTGATTATTTATTTTAAACTTAATCAATTTCAAAGAGTTATTTATAAAACATTTTTCTTTTTATAGTTTAAGAATTAAATGATTAAGGCTGAAGTTACAAAAATCTGAGTGGCACTCTTCCGTAATTAACAAGATTGAGATGAGATTTTATATCGAGAGGTGATGAGGTTCGTTGAAGGGTGATAAACAAAAGAAAAGAAGAAGAAGTAAAAGCAGTGGAGATATTTTTGTTCAAGAATCAGTAATCTGGTTAATATGAAAAAAGAAAAAAGAGATCAGTTGATTAAGCGGACAATTCAATGAATAAGAGTCGAACAAATTGTCTACGACTACGCGTAGAGGAAAACGACAGATGATCTCAGTCAAATTTATGGAAACTTGAACCTAGAAAAGATATTCTTTTACTCAATTCATAGACAACAATAATTTTAAAAGAAGAAACACTGACCACATGATCTCACTTCCGGGCTTCATCTGCCTGAAAATGTTGGCCAATAAAGGAAATGAAGAATCTCTGAGTTCGCCAAAATAACCATATACCCTGTTATCGAGGATATACTTCAGTAATTGATGCATCATCAACAGAACATGGTATCGACTTGCTTTTTGATTGATCAAAGTCAAACTCATTTGTTGCCATGCTAGCCTCCGTTCTACTACCAAGGAAAAATGCTGGTTGTTGAGGTGCTGGAAGAGTAACAGAGTAACTGTTAAGCATTAGAACTATTGTTGCCATTGTGGGTCTATCAGCTGGATCTTCCTGGACACATAACCACCCCATATGGATGCATCTAATCACTTCATTTCTCGAGTAAGACTCTGTCAAAGTCGAATCTAACAATTGCAACGGTGTCCCGTCCCTCCAGTGTTTCCAAGCCTGAAATAGTAGATTAGTCAGGATAAATGAGCTTCTGTTCTAACTCTTTTATTTCCCCACTCTCTATTTGCATGTAAAGATACTAACTCTAACAAAGGGGAAATACAATATATAATTTGCTTATATAGCTCACGAGATCCTCAGCACCATCTGTTTGATAGAAATCGCTATTCTTCTTGCCAGTAATGATCTCTAGTATTAGAACACCGAAACTATACACATCGGATTTCACTGAGAATTGTCTATGCATATCATATTCTGGAGGCATGTAACCATTGTACAATGGAGATTATGTTACTATTAAAGATAACAAGGAACTTTTGAAAAAAATTTAGACATTAATTTATAGATGTTATGCCTAGAGCTATTTGGTATATCAAAGAAAGAATGCATTTATGATACAAGAAAGCCCAAAGACGCATTGTAACTTTTTGCTGTGAATTTCAAGTAGATATTGGTAAACCATCATTAGACATTTTTTCTCTTTCCCGATGATTCAATAGTTGGGACTATATAATTAATGAATGAATTCATTTATCTGTTTTCCTCAAATCAAGTAGTAGTTAAAACTTACAATGTCCCAACAATTCTGTTTGTATTCACTTGAGATTGATCAACTCCAACTATCCTTGCCATGCCAAAATCAGAAATTTTTGCGTTCATATCTTCATCTAACAATATATTGCTAGCTTTAAGATCACGATGTATAATTCTCAATCGAGAATCCTCATGAAGGTAAAGTATTCCTCAAGCGATGCCTCCAATTATCTTGTAACGTTTTGACCAATCAAATTCTACTTGTCTTTCAGAGTCTGCATATATCAAAATCAAAAATCTCAAATTAAACTATTTAGGAGTTGAGTTCAAATGCACAAGGAAGTAACTCTGCCCATCTACAAAGGATGAATAAAAGAATCCATTTGGTCTAATGCAAAACAAGGATATTAGACTGATGAATAGTTGAAATTCATGGAAACAATTCATACCGTAGAGAAAATAGTCAAGGCTTTTGTTCGTCACAAATTCATAGACAAGAATCTTTTCTTCTCCCTCCAAGCAAAATCCCAGTAGTCTAACCAAATTTCTGTGTTGAAGCTTGGCTACCAATACAACCTCATTCTTAAATTCTTCTGCCCCTTGCCCAGAGTTGCTTGATAGCCTTTTTACAGCTATTGCTTGTCCATTAGGAAGTATGCCCTGAGAATATTCATTAAAAAACCGTTAAATCATCTGCTGAACCAACTATGTCTAAATAAATACAACATGAATGCTATACCTTGTAAACTTCACCAAATCCACCTTCGCCCAGCTTGTTATCAGTTGAGAATTTTTTTGTGGCTACTTCAATTGTCCCCAAATCAAATTGCAAGGACTCTATTGTTGTAATAACATCATTTCCAGCTGCACAGCCAGAAAATAAATAATTTAGTCTTCCGAAAGATTGCAAATATATAACATTTATGCACAGACAATGGGAAGTAAAAGATTGTTTGGATGGTTAATAAAATAGCTTTTTAAAGATTTACCATTATCTTCCGGTGGAGGGCTATTCTTCTTTCTTGCTCTCCTAATTAGGAGGCAATAGCCGGCTATGAAAAGCATTACAGCGACAACAGTTGGAGCAGTGATGGCTATGATTATTGAAGATGAAATTCCGCTTTTTCCTGCAAGAACAGTAAAAGTTTTGTTTTGTACACTAGGATTCAGAAGTACTCAGTTCTTGTAAAAAGCTCAAATTTTTAGTGTAAAGTCAAAAAAATAGCTATAAGCTGTAAAACAATATTATTATCATCTCTGTTTTTCCCCTCAAAACATCTTTAGAAATGGTCTAATAAAAAAACAAATGAATAAAAATTTGGCAGTGCGTTCAACTTAAAATAATAAATAAACAAATATATTCTCAGTAATTTAAAATGATAAAAGCATAATTTTACTTGAAATAATGAAAAAGAAATAAATTTAAATCAAAGTGCGTTAGTTCAACTCTACCTTCAGGGCTAGCTACAGAAACAGGTGGAGGAGGAGAGAGCACAGGCGTCGGTGGCGGTGGCGGTGGCGGTGGCGGTGGCGGTGGCGGTGGCGGTGGCGGTGGCGGTGGCGGTGGCGGTGGCGGTGCGGCAGTAGCTGTGTCATTATAAAACGGGTACAACTCAAACCGGCTATAACAACTTGGAGAAAAAATTCTTCCTCCCTTCTTATCAGACGGCAAACCTCCAAAAGATTGTTGAAGACAACTATTACATTCAAGACTTGATAGCAAAATTGACACAGTCTCGACAGGTGGTGGGACTGACATCAGCACGGCAAAGAAAGAGACCATAGACCTTATTAGGGTCTTGGCCTGCGGTGGCGTTGTAGAAACCGTTGGAGAATCCATTGCTGCGGGTGGCATTAGAGACAAGTGAAGAAAGGAAAAAATTAAGGTTGGATTGATAGGTGCTATTTCTGGAAAAAGTTGTTGCGTTCGAGCAATCGTGATAAAGGTTTTTTCGGTCAGCTGCACTTGTCAAACCGAGCTGAACAAGAAAGAACATGAAGAATTTCAAGGAAGGCATTTTGATTCTCAGGCTTCTGCTTCAGGACAACCTCGTATTAATATCTCTACCTAGTTCTTTAGGATTAATCAAATTTATTAAATAATTCAATTCTATTAACAAATAGAAGAGATAATATATAAAAATTAATTTCATAAATAAATAGTTTCCTCCTCATTCACAGCTTGGTTATTCATTTTTTTGGTAATCTAGTCAACAAAGTTAAGTCAAGCCAATTAATTTCCATCTGTTGGTGGAAAAAGGATAGAAATGATGGCTATGATTAACAATGGGAAATTAATTCGTTTGACCAAATTAAATAAGGGGTTAGAACAAAAATTTCATGCGCAAATTTGGATTGTTCTAATAATCCCTTATTATTGAATTTTAAAAATAAATTTAAATAAAAATTACTAAGCATTTTTTTAGTGTTACTTTTAAATTTTTCTGACAATGATGAATTTGATAAATATAAAATGTTTAGAATAGACTTTTTTTTTTTATTAAACACGTATTTTTAATTATTAAAATATATTAATAATAGTGATTTAAATAAAAAAAAAAATGAAACTGACCAATATAGTCATTAAAGATGCCCGGAATCAAAGACGCACCTAGTGAACAGTGATTTCGCTAGCCCGTTCCTTAACTTTTTACTTTTGAAAAATTGTCTATAGGACAAAAATCATTTATCTCCCTCAGACGTTTGAAAATTCATATGAGGTCCAAATCTTGAGCATATCATCCAAAAATCTCCCCTACGTTAGTTTTGGCCATTAAATGTAATTGAAGACCATGTTTGATTATTAAAATGATAAAAGAACTGATAGATGGGCAAAAAGATTATTGGCAATCTAATTTGATTTGACATTTTGATGAAAATACCTTTACAGTGTCTTAAAATTACGTGCTAAAAGAGGATATTAACTGATATGTTACTTGTAATGTAGATGTTGTAAAAACACCATTGAAGCACACACATGGGCATAAGAAGCAAGGTTATCACTCCCAAACAAAAAAACCAAATCATATATTCCAGAGTTTAAGAACACAAGGAAAGTGTTGCATTTTGTTATTGAAGATGGTAGAAGGAAAATTAAATGCACATACCAATGCAGGTTTGATCAAATTTAAGAACACAAGATGTGGTTATTGATGTTAAAATAATAAGATGACTGAACAATCAAGGAACAACTGATATGATAAATCACTACCAAATTATGTCAAGTTTGGATACTGGTTGAATAAACAACCACTAAATGTTCTTAAACTTTCATTAATAAAAATAATCATAAAAAACCTCCCTATTATGGCTATAACAATCTTTTTATAGTTTGCCCTAATCAAATAAACCTAGAAAAAAAACATTAAACAATTATCACCAAGAGGTCCCAAAACATTCTAAAAGTTCAATAAATACAAAAACTCTAGAAGTTTGCAAACACACCCCTGAAAAGATTAAAAAAATGCCTAAAAACCCATCTAAACAATTCCGAAAGGCTAAAAAATGACGAAACTCGTTTTATGATCCTAACTTGTTTGACCGTCTCGGAGTGCCACACCAAAATTCGTCGCATACTGACATTGTCGATACTATTTAGCACTGTTACTGTTTATCACTGTTCATACAACACTGTTCACTGTTCATATGACACTGTCCATTACTACATCAGTTATTGAGTTGGAATTTGAATTTTAGAGAGCTATGACAATCCAAACAACTGTATTTCTTTTGTGTACAAAGACAATGTTCTTTTTTAGGTTTTGGACATCAAAAGCTTGACCTGAAGTACTGCACAAAATCACTCCATGTTCCAACATAGACATAACACAACCCACGATCTTGAACAAAATCTACTAGCTTGCATACAAATACCATACCACAACACGAGTTCAAATAGCATTTCAATTTTTTCAAAAATATATATTTTTTATTATTCTCTATTGCCTTTTGAATTGACATGAATCTTGTAGAGGTGGAACAAATGGGCCGGGTTAGGAGGGTCAACCCTAACCCGGCCCGTAATAAAGAGGGTTTAAATCGGGTTAAGCCCAATGTAACAACTTCTTTCTACTATCATATTCATAAATATATCAATAAAAAGACAAGTATATTTATCAAAAAGGTTGGGTTCAAAAATTTTCTTCACTTAATAAATACATTCTTTACATAGTACAACATCATTTGTACACAAGACTGTCAAAAAGACAGTGGAGAGTGTAGTCAAGTCTTCCCGCTTGCCGACGTCCATCCGACCACGTTCTCACCTATGTCCTGAAAAATAGAGAAACAATGGGGTGAGCACAAAGATGCTCAGTAAGTAAATCTTCTACTCTATAATCCCCGTACAAATCTGTTCGTACTCTTGTTACTCTCTCTAGTTCCAACTCTCTTGTTCTTTCTCTACTTTTAACTCTTACCATTCTTTTCTTTTTTTCTATTCTCATCACCCATGGAGAATATCATAACCATACATGGATGAGATATTAAAGAATAACAATGCATTTTCTTTCTATTCTTTTCTTATTCTTATTCTTTGCCGGTCTTGGTCGATGCATAGATTTGGAACCCTTGGTCATGTGAGTTTACTCTCTCTCGTGTATAGCCCTCATCCGCATGTATTCTCATGACTATACAGATTCTATTTCTCATTCTCATTCGGCTCTCTCATGGCGGAGACCGCTCTCTCTCATGGCGGTTTACATGCGGGTAACTCTACACTCACGGGTTTCCCATCGCATGACCTATTTTCTTTTCTTTTCTGTAGCACTTAATAATCATTTTATTCTCTAGTGCTAGTTTCTTTCTTTCTCTTTATTCTAAGAGAATTAGTTCTTTTCTTTGTCTCTATTCATAGAGTATTTCTTTCTCATTTCTCATATTTCTTTCTCATGTGATTGCTCAATTAAACATATGCATATGGATGGCTCATGCCTAAAATCTTTCTTATATGCATTCATGACATGCAAATATGCTATGTTGCATAAAGTAAGGTTCTCTACTTCTACTCATGCTTCTTTTAGACATTTTATCAAACAATATGTGTGCATACATAAACTCTATTCTAATTGTTAATGATATTTCTCTCTTAATCATCCAAAATAGGAGTTCAACTCCTTTAAAACATCATATATCTTGCAAGGAAAACACACTTCAAATATTCCTCTCAAATTCTCCTAATTCTATCCACACTTCTACCAAACTTTAACAACACAATCCACCCTTCTCATGGTGGAAACTCTTTCATATAACAACATTGAATTCATCAACCCATTTCAAACATAGAAATTCAAGCATTAAGCACATATATAAAATCTCTACACATCATTCAATCAAGTAAATCACAACTTAGGTGAATTTACTTACCTTAAGCTCAAGGAGAACCCATTTAAGCTTTCTACTCTTGAAGGCTTGATTCTTCCTCTTAAACCTTCAATAAAAACTCAATAAGGATCCTACTCTTTCAACAATAAAACTTACATCTAGAGTAAGGATTCTCACCTTTTAGTGCTTAGGATCAACTTGTAACAATTTCTAGTCAAAAGTTCTTCAAAGATCCTTGGAAACTTGAATGAAAATTTGAGGGAAATAAAGGATGAAAGAGGCGGTGGTGAAGAAGCAAATGAAAGGGTTTCTAAAGCTAAACCCTTAATATCTCATATTTTCTCCACTCTTTCCCAATATACCTTGCTCCTTCTTTGAAATTCCACCTATGACCTTTCATTCTTTGCAAAAACAACCCCATTCAACCTATTCTCCATGCAATTTCCTTGCATTTCACTCCCCACTTTTCCTACTAATTAGGGGTAGAATGGTCATTGAGTCCCAAAAGGAAGAATTCCCTAAAACTCAAGGAAAAAATTCAACCGAGTCTTCGCCGCGATAGGCGAAGACTCGGTTGAATGCGGCGAAGATATTTCTTCGGCCCGGCGAAAACTCACAGCAGCTACACGGGATGTAGCACTTCATCGCCGCGGCGAAGCTTTCTTCTTCGCCCCGGCGAAGACTGTAACATCCAGATTTCGCCAAGTCTTACAAATTTTCAGGGCATTCACTCAACCAAACCAATACACCTTTTCAACTAAGGATAAACCAAGCAATATTAACAACATACATACTCAAATGAGGATAAATCAACAAACATTCAAGTCATTCATCAAATATTAACTACGTACCTCAAGTGGGGCATTACACCCAACCCGCCAGCAACCCTTGGGCGGGCCGGGTTGCAAAATGGCAACCCGGCGGCCCACGGGTTGGCCGTTGCCAACGCAACCTGCTAGGTTGACCCATGGGTTGGCCAAAAAAAAAAAATAAAAAAAAAAATTTAATTTGTTTTTTCAAATTACCCCTTTACCCTTGAAATATAGCCGTTGGAGGGGTCTTTTTCGTCATTTTCTTTCCCCATTTTTTTTCTATAAATTGGCCCTAAACTCTCATATTTTTCTCACAACTCAAATTCTCTCATATTCTCTAATCTCTATTCTCTCAATTATTCATTTATTCTCTTAATCTTTTTGTTATCAATTTGCTCTTATTTTAATTTTTATTAGTTTTTGCAATTTTCAATTCATATTTCCAATTTTCCAAATTCCAATTCTCTTTCTTTAATTTTTATTTCTTCTACATCAATTTTTTTTTTCAACTACAATGGATAGATATTTCTCTCCCATCAATTTCAATGATGAAGAAAACTACTATCCTAGTCCTAGTCCCACTGATTTTACTATGAATGCAGGGAGATTCAAATAGTCCCTGCTTGTCCCAATCCCTACCTCTAATCCGATACACCTCAAAATATGCCGCGATTCAAATAGCTCCCTGGTTCTAGAAGTCCCTCGTAATCGCCTCCCCGTCCCAACTCCATCTCAAGTTGAGACGAGTTCATCAACTCTCCGAAATCCGAAGGCAAGACGCACACATCGACGTTTGGGCGCATTTTGACAAGTTTTACAAGACAGAAAATGGCGTTCAAGTCAAGAAAGCAAGATGCAAATATTGTGGAAATGTTTATAAAGCTGATTCAGGTAATGGTACTAGTACTTTAAAAAGGCATGCTAATAAACATATTAATCAACATGGAAATAGAGAAAGCAATCAAACTCAAATAACTAATGTGGGTACAACTTGGCATTATAATTCTGATGTATATAGGGAACAATTAGTTTTATATATTACTATAGCTGATCAACCTATTAATATGGCAGAAGATAAATATTTTGAAAGATTTGTTCAAAATTCATTTTTTCCAAGATTTAAAAGTTATTCTAAAACTGCAACTAGAAATGATTTAATAAAATTGTTTAGAAAAATGAAATTAGAATTAAAAAATAAATTTCATACTTGTCATATTAGTGTGGCTCTAATTGTGGATATTTGGACTGGTAGAGCTAAACAAGATTATATTTGTGTGACTAGTCATTATTTTGATAATGAATTTAAATTAAATAAATCTTTATTAGGATTTAGATTAATAGATGTGGATCATAGTGGTTTAGAAATCTATAATAAAATTGTTGAAGTTTTAGAAGATTATGATATTATTGATAAAGATATAAGTTTAACTTTAGATAATGCAAGTTCTAATAGTAAAGTTATAGATTTTTTTCAAATTAATTATCCTTTATATAACAATTTGAAGTTTTTTCACCAACGTTGCGCATGTCATGTTATTAATTTAATTGTGAAAAGTGGTATGAAAACAATTAAACAAAATATTGATAGAATTAGGAAATCTTTAGCTTGGATTACTTGTAGTAATAAAAGAAATGCTGAATTTCAAGAAGCTTGTATAAAATCAAATATGTCTCCTATAACTTTTGCATTAGATATGTCTGTTAGATGGAATAGTACTTATTTAATGCTTGATTCATGTTTACCTTATGCTAATATAATTAGTTATTTTGTAGCAAATAATAGAGGTCCTCATTATTTGATAGAAAATGATTGGAAGATAGCTAAAGTATTTCATTCTTTTCTCAAACGTTTTTACCAATCCACTTTACAACTTTCTGGTGTGTTTTATCCTACTAGTCCATTGGTAATACATACAATTATAAAAATTTCCGAGTTATTTACAAAAAACAAAGACAATGAAATTTTAAATGCACCAATAAAGGCAATGCAAATTTTTTTTTTGAAATATTGGGAACCCATTCCTTTTCTTTATTGTTTAGGTGCTATATTTGATCCTAGAATTAAATTAGCACGTTTAGAAAATGGTTTTGACAATTTAAGTGAAAATTTACAAACCCAATCATATGTCAATCAAATAGGAGAGGTAAAAAATAGTCTTTTCGAAGTATATTTCCAATATGAAAACAGGTATGGGAACCCGCAGTCACAAAGAGGCGAAATATCCAGAGAAGCTTATCAGAAGAAACAACAAATGAGGACTTATACTCTTGGAATGCACTGAATAGGCCGAAGAGGACCCGAATTCGAAGCACAGCCTCTTCTTCAGAAGCACCACCACCAACAACAACAACAACTAATATACTATCCTCCATGGAGTCGCAGAGTAATGAACTTCAACAATATTTGGCAACCCCCGAAATGTTTCCAGTAGGTCACTCTGATATCTTAGAGTATTGGAGAGCCAGAAAATGTATTTTTCCGGTATTATCAAGACTTGCCTTGGATGGTTTTGCTGTTCCTGTCTCAACCGTCTCTCCAAACAAACATTTAGTGCAAGTGGAAGGATTTTAAATGAAAGGAGGACTACACTTGCTCCAAAAATGATTGAAGTCCTCACATGTCTTCGAGATTGGGAACGATCGCGCCATCAAGATCAATACGAGGTTATCGACAATACTTTAGTAGAATCATTTCAATTTTGTAATATAGATGATACAGATGAGGGAGGTCCTAGTGAACCACCCCCAAATTAGTTGTTTTGTAAAATGTAATTTGTAAATTAATTGTCAATTATTGCACTCTTTTTTGTTTACCAAGTTTTTCTCCCATTGGGTTTTTCTTGGTGAGGTTTTTAACGAGGCAATAATTGTTATAATTTCTTATTTTATTTTTTGATAAATGAATAAGTCTAATTTTTCTTATATTACAATTTTATTGTATTAAAATTGAATTAATATTTGAAATGTTAACAAAAAAAAAAAAAAATGGAATTGAATTGAATTGAATTATTGATATTTGAAAAGTTAACTAAAAACAATTATAATTATAATTATTTATTTGAAAAGTTAAATTAAAAAAACAAAAAAAATAAGAAAATCGGGCTAACCCGGCCCGGACCACCACCTAACCCGACGGGTTAGGGTTGGCGAGCCGGGCTGGGCCAGCCATTTTCTCCATAATGGTGGGCCTAACCCGGCCTGCCTTTGTTGGCAGGCGGGTTAGGCCCGGCCCACCAACCTTCGTAACCAGGCCGGGCCGGGCGGGTTACTTTTCCACCTTTAGAATCTTGCAAAGGAAGATTTGAAAGTTCCAATAAACTTTTCTATCTAATCATGGGTTTTAGGTCAAATGACGATTTCACCGTTTCTTCGAGTACATTTAACAGCCAAAACTTGAAAATTCTAGAAGTTTTCTACTGTGCAAGAATACATGAATAGCTCCGAGCTAGCTATAGCTCATAGTGAATGCGCGAATACCTCGGACCAAATAATTGTCGAATCGGTCATCATAGCCGCAAAATTAATCTTAATTACTGTAGTTAGCGGTGAGTAAGGCCGAATCCACAGGGAGCAATTACTAACAACCTAATGTATATTTGAGTAATGATAATGAAATTGGCAAATTAGTTAACTAAAAACTAACACTAATTAATTCCAAGTAATTAAGAGTACAAAATTAATTGCTAACTAAAACTCAATATTAAAGGTGCAACCCTTTCAGATTCAATTCGACCCAAGACTAACTCCTACAATTCCTTGCCTTGCTCTCACACTTCCTAAACCTACAAGGCTAGGCGAATGACAAGATGATCTTTCATAGGTATGATCTATCCTATCCCACCACTAATTTAATCACAGATTGATTGGGTAAAGACTATATCAAAGTATAATCTATCATGTCTCTCTAATGACTCAATCAGAGATTGATTGGCTAAAGACTATCATCGATTAACCAAGAACTCTACAATTTAATACCACTACTTGGTACAACGCTAATGAGTACAATTCATCAATGTGTATCATCCAATCAACTAATTACATAACAAATAAATTCAAAGCACAAACGATACTAAATGTAATTAAAGCTTGATTGCAATTTGAATTGAAGCAATTGAAGGCAATAATCAACATTCAAATCTCAAACCAACATTCAGTTGTGTAATGGACATTATCAATCCAACATGTCAAGCGTCAGAATAATATTAAAGCATGCAAACAAACTGAAACCAAAGCAAATATAATTTAAATACAAGAAACTTAACCAATCCAATTGTTCGGACTCTATCCAACTAGTCAATAACTGTTGTGAAGAACCATGCTCGTTGATCTTGGTTTGGCCTACATCAGAATGGGCAACTAGGAGCTCAGTTGCTCATGGTGGTGTCGATGGTAGCTGGAAGGACTGAAATGGTGCTTGCCATGATGGAAAATGAGTCAGTGGTAGTTAGAGAAGGTGGTTTGTGGCCGAGGAAGACCAATTCTAGTGGTGATTCCTGGTGGCGAAATTGCAATCAAACTTGTTGGGAGATAGATCAAGTGTTAAGGAGTCCCAATGTCGTTGAAAAGTAAGTGAAGTCTGGCAAAGAAGCTAAATGGTCACGGTGGAAAACAAAGAGTCATGACCATGAATCTTGACATAATGGAGTGGATCGGTGACAAGAGAGCATAGGGAAGGTATATCGATAACCAAGGAGTGAAAGGGTCATCAAAAATGGAAGAAAAAGGTCGAAATATGAAGTGTCATGACGGTGGAAGGTGAACATTGAAACAAATATGTATTTTGGGTAGGATTGGTGGTGTGTTGTCGTAGGCAACCAAGATTAAAACCTAAAAACACATGTAGTAGTGTGAATAAGGATCGTTCCCACGGAGAGTGCCTAGCCGAGTTTTATGTTATGTGAACAAGGTTGGGTTTTGGGGGGGGGGGGGGTGGTCGTTGGTTTGAGGAAAACGGAAACAAAGGAAAAGCAATTCAAATTAAATTATCGAAATCAATCAAAATAACAAACCTTGGTCTAAGTCAACATCCACCATCGGAATTTTACAACTGATCATCGATGCAAATATATATCAATTCATACTTTGAATATTCACCATTGGAACTATTTTCCTATCTCTCCTTAGTTGCAATTAATTAGGAAACAAGCGATCTAATTAATCTTACTATTTAACCTACTGGCAACCTTAAGAACTAGAGAGATCGATGAAGCTAAACAACACAAACACAAGCGGTTGTATTTAATTCAGTCGAGTGTTCTTGTTAAGAATTACTAATTCCTTACGCAGCAAATTCTTAACTCTTAGTTGCTCACAAATTAGGGGGATCAAACAATTAAGAATTTGATATCTAATTTAGCAATAGATTGCGACAAATAATAAACTAGTAGGTCTCCTAGTAATTAAGTTAAGCAATCATGAAAATAAGCATAGAAGAACATCCAATACTCAGACCATATATCGAACACTAAAAAAAGAATAGATCTCACAGTTTTGTTGATTCCGAGGCCTCCGTTTCCTTCGACCAAGTTATGAAAATTTAGCCGCTCATGGCCATCATGAAAATTCAAAGGAAAAGTTGAAGAAAAACAGAAGGAGAGGCGTGTGTAGTCCTGGTCTAATCTCTCTCCCCCTTTTTAAAATATCCAATTCAGATCTTTTTAATCTACTAAATCTCCTAAAAATATTCTAATATCCTAAAATAACATTTATCCTAATCTAATCAATTGAAAATAAAATAAAGTCCTAATATAAAATAGGAAAGTGGTGTTTCCAGCTGTAACTTGCGTGCAACAAGTCTTCAAAACTTCCAATAATAAACTGCCTATTTTACTTGCATGACAAGGCGGAATATTCCAGAACGTTAGCAGTGCAGGTGCATCAACTTCAAGCCCGATTAAAACCTTGATGCAGCGAGTATATCTCCAAACTCAAAACATGAAAGTTATAGATCTCTTTCTTAGGGTTCCACAGCATTTTTAATCATCTCAATCGGAGCACGGATGAGAGAGTTATACACAAATTACAAAGCAATGTCGAAACTGTCCGAAATCACCTAATTGGTTTCGTTTTGCATTTAACGCCTCCCTTTGCATCCTAAATCAAAATAAAATAATAATGAGTACATTTAAGCACCAACTAAGTATAAAAGACTTGACATTAAGGGAAAAAAATATGACATTTTGCATTCTCATCATTGGATAAGATAGGATTGAGAAAAATGAAACAAACACAGCTTCAGATTCTATCAACAAATAGAAGAGATAATATATAAAAATTAATTTCATAAATATATAGTTTCCTCCTTATTCACAGCTTGATTATTCTTTTTTTGTAATCAGCTCGTGTCTGGTTTGCCTGCAGCCCTTCTTCTCTATCCCAATCAATGAAGACTTTGACTTTTCTTGTGTCTTAATGTTTGAATGGTCAAAAGTATCTTCATGTGTTGAATATTAAGTTTTTGATAGAGACAGAACTAGAATATCCCAACATCTGTCTATTCTTTTATGTAGGAAAAGTTTAAATCTGAATTGATTTAAATATTTCTTTGTTATATAATGGTTATCAAACCAGATTTCCTTTCATTTACTTTTAATTCTTAATTTTAATTCTTTTCAATCTTACCATTTTTTCCTTTCGCTTACTTGACTTCAAATTTTCCTTGATTTAATTACACAAACCTCTATTGAGATTTCAACATTTTGCAAATGCATAGAAAAAATCGTTAGATTCCCACAAACATCCCATTCTTTTAACTTCTGCTAGGGTTTTTTTAGGGTTTATCTTACACCCCTTTAATATAGAAAACTGACAAGTTGCCCCCTACTAATAACAAGTTACGCCCCTATCATATATTTTTGTTGTTAAAATTAACTAAGGGAAGAGGAAAAAAGACCTTATAATTTAAAATAAGAAGAACTATAAATTAAATATTTTAAAACAATAAAAATATATAGAAAAGGTTTTAAAAAGTAATGCATATTTAAGATTTAATATTATTTAAAAAAAATTCTTTTTTCAAAGAAGGTGTCTAACGATCTCTTTTTGTCGAAACTGTAGATGCAAAAATCTACCTTTATGAAAATAAGGACTAATCCCGTGAGGTTGAGACCACTAGCGATCTACTGCACCTGCAAACGCAAGAAAAGAAGCGTGAAGCAGACGGAAAACTCCGGAGTGGTGTTTGTCATAGGCACTCTGACGCTCAAGTCAGTAAGGTTGAGTGTGGCTAATTTAGTGAGGGTTAGGGAGAGAAAAAGTTATCGGAAGTCTAGTCGGAGACTGTACCTAGGGTTGTGATGCGAAGTTCTCAAGAGTTGTAACTTCGGGGTTTGAAGGTGTAATGTCTCTGTGCTTTGTGAGACGGTTAACCTCTATTTAATTAGTGACTGCAGGGTCTTCGAATCTTGGTGGGACTGGGAATTCTTGCAGTTGTGGTTTTGTGAAAGAGTTGAGCCTTTGGCTCCTTTGCCTCAGTAGGAAAGGGAGTCGCAGCGTGTCTAGGATACAGATCTTAGACGAATTAGGGTAGTGATGGACCTCTTTAGTAGAGTTTGGATAGCACTAGAATAAGTAGGCGACCTTGGGCTCTAAGTAGATCCTAAGCCCAAAGGATCAGAGGACCTGGGCCCAAATAACCTGGTGGTGAGGCCTAAGTGAATTGGGCCTCTGCTAATTAGGTCCAGATGGTGGGCAGTTGGGTAAGTGACCCGAACAGACCTGATATGTAAACTTTGTTACAAGCCCAGTCGGAGTTGGGCTTCGGCTTCCAACTGTGTTGAAGGTGTCTTCGTCTTTAGGCCTATTTGGGGCGAGGATTTTTTTTTTTCCCTAACAGTTTGCCCCTATGACAGCCACTTTCTACTCAAGTACTCATAATAATATACATATAAAACAGAGTAAAGAATTGGGCCTAAATGTTTCTTTTAATTAAACATATGTATATGTACTTTACAACCATATATATTTTTACACAAAATTATAATATGTACAAATGATATCAAAAACATGGTGGACAGTGTAACCGTTTCCCCTCGCGTGTCGATGTTCATCCGACCGTGTCCTCACCTGGATCCTGCAAACATAGGAAATAACGGGGTGAGCACTAAAACAATGCCCAGTAAGTAAATCCTCTACTCATCTATCCCCGTAACTCTCTCTCTCTAATTCTTTCCTTACAACTTCTCATTCAATTTCTCTTTGGTACTTCTCTCTCTCTTTCTCTTTCTTAGAACTCTTTTCTATTAACTCTCTTTAGTAAGTCACGGCCCCATCTTACCAGGGGCACGGCAGGGACTCGCTCCCGCTCTACGTGACCTCTACTCGTTCTAGCCGATCGAACTTGGTTATGCATGGATTTGGAACCCTTGGCCATGTGAGTGTATAATCTCTCTCTCGGGTACTCGGGTATAGCCCTCATCCGCATGCACTCTCACGGGCTACACCACTTCTCTATCTCATACTCATGCCGCTCTCTGAATGCGGCGTACATGCAGGAATACTCTACCCATTACTCACGGGTTCCCTATCGCACAACCTACTCTATTCTCTTTCTTTTAGCTCTTAAAGTAGCTTATACTCAAATTCTCTACTATGTCTCAAGCTACTTCTTAAGTGTATAAATAAATGTGTATAGATAGCTCATGCTCACTAATGCACTAATGAAATGCCAAATACAAGATTGCATCAAAACAGTCATTCTGCATAGGTCACACTAAAAAAGGCATAAATTGCGTTATAAACCTCGAATTGCTATGATTTTGGTCTTGTTTTAAAGCTTAGATCCAGGCCTACAATTTTGATGTTTTGGTCTAAATCCAGTTCAATCCGTAACATGCCCAAAAATTACTCATAAAGTCACGGCTGTGACAGGGCAGATTCCACTTAGGCATTTCATCAAACGACTTTTGTGCATACCAAAAACTCTAATTATCAATAACTCTATTCTTCTCTTTAATCATCCAAAATGGGAGAAAAAATCCCTCATATAGTCATAATTCCTGCCAAGGAAAACACTCCCAAAAATATTCATACAAACTCCTCCAACTTCAACTCAATTTCCATCTCTCATCACACATCAAAAACACTTCTCATAATACATATTCATCTCAACTCAATTCTCAACAACATAACATACTTATACAAGCATACATCTCTACTCAATCTCTAAATCTCTACTCAAAAGCTTATTCAAAACTCAAGTTGGTTGGATTGACTTACGTTGTGAAAAAGTGACTTCTTTAGCACTTTTCCTTTCCTTTGTTGTCTTGTCTTCTCTCTACAACTCAAAACAACAACAAGAGCAATAACAACCAAATAAGACTTCAATACAACTATAAGTAAACTCACATCTAAAGCAAGAATCCTTACCTTAGGATGCTTTAGATGAAATCTCTACTTAAAATTACTCAAAAGCTCTCTTAAACCCCTTAGAAATCTTGGAAGATTGGATGGAGAAATTGAGAGAAAGTAGGCAATGGAAGAGGCGGTGGAAATGGATGGACTAAAGGGTTTCTCTACACTTAACCCTTTTAGCTCATATTATAATCATCCTTTCCCATTTTGCCCTTTCCCTTCCTTAGAAATTCCATCTATATCATTTGATTCTTTACAAATACACCCCTATCGAACCAATCTCTACTAAATTTCCTTACATTTTACTCCTCACTTTTCCTACTAATTAGGGGTAAAAAGGTCATTGTGCCCTAAAAGAAGAATTCTCTAGAAAACTCAAGAAACTTTTTGTTAGGCACATCGCCGCGGCGAAGAACTTTTTGTCACCCCGGCCAAACAGGACAGAACCTACCCGTCGGTGCAGCTCCTCCTCGCCGCGGCGAAGCTTCTTCGCCCCGGCGAAGATTGGATTGCCAAACTTCACCAAAACTCAACCAATTTCAAGGCAACCATTTCAATTAAAGACTCACCAACCAACCAAGACAACATACAAACCCATTTGAAGCTGAAACAGTAAAATTTTAACTAATACAGTAAATCTTAAGTACGTACCTCAAGTGGGATATTACAGCTCCCCACTCTCTAAGTTAAGGAGCGTTTAGCTTAGAGAGTAGACATTGCATGAAGGTGCATCTAGTCGACCTTCGTGACCAACCGATTGAACACATGAGTGTGCTACTTCTCTGTCCGTGAGAAAGAATAGTATAGCTTTATTGTCGGTGATGCATTCGGTACGCTAGGCTGGGTGGATGGAGGTGAAACATCGTCATGACGGCACTCGACGTATCTGACCAAGTGAGGCAGTGGAGTTGCCCTTGTTAGACTTGCCTGGTGTATCGGATCGAGGGGGAGCATGAAAGAATCTGCTTGAAATATCCTCACTCGGTGTGTCCTCCTAAGCGAGAAAATATGTGATGCCCCCATGAAAGTGTCCTCACCCAATGTATCGAGCCGAATGGTTGGGTGTGTGAGCTATCCCATGAAGGTGTCATCAGTCGGTGTATCGAGCGAGTGAGTAGGTGTGAGAGATGTCCCATGAAGGTGTCATCAATCGGTGTATCGAGCCGAGTGAGTGGGTGTGCGAGATGTCCCATGATGGTGTCTTTAGTCGGTGTATCGAGCTGAGTGGAGTGCGTTAGGGTCATTCCAATGGTAAGGCCTAAGGTAGATTGATCGAATCCAAACGAGAAGGTGTATGTGCACTTCCTAGTCGTAATTGGTGCGCCCGTTCAGGATGATCGAGTAATTGGTGCTTTAACTTTTCAGCAATGTTTATCACGGGGCCCATGGGCCAGGGTAATGTTTCTGGTCTCGCCGTTTTGTTCGGGAGGGTGTCTTGAATGGGTGAAGTGCTAGAATGTGTTGGCTTGGCCGTAGGAAATAGACAATTTGCATGCTTAAACATGCAAGCTTGGTCGAGTAGGCCGCGTGATTGAACGTGGCGCGTGCATGGGATTGCGTCTACCAAGCATACGTGGATCCACTACACATGTGCAATGGAGATTGCCCCTTGGTTTGGGCAGGAAATTGAAGAGTTGCTTTGTCCCATAACCAATGCGAGGCCACCACATGTCTCTTTTGTTAGCCTTTGTCCATAAAACCGAGGGGGCGACTGTGTGTCTTCATTTCATGTTTTGTTTCTCTTTCTTCGCATTTTCTTCTTCTCTTCAAGTTTTCTCGTGCGGTGGACTTTCTTTCGCTAATTCTGGCCATTTTCATAATAAACACTGGTTTTTTTGCGTTGCTTTCTGTTTCTTTTATTCTCCTTTTTGTTTGTGTAACATTTTTGGGGAGATCTGGTAAGTTTGCTTTAACTTTTGAAAGGCTTTGAAAAAAAATTGGGAGGTGCCATCTTTCTTTTTGAAAGGGTTTGAAGTTTGGGGCAAACGAAGAAAGTATGAAAATTTTTGTCTGGGCTCAAGGATTTTGGGTTTGTCGAAGGTAGATGAGATCGACTTATGTTAGTTCCCCATTCAGCTCATTCGATCTGGCTGACCGGGTCAAGTGCGGTGCTTCGTGTAAGGTGGTTTCTGGTAAGGACTAGCTCTTTGGGTCACCCAGTCTTCCAAACCAAGTGGTGAGAGACTTGCATGAGTGAGCTTGAGTCAAACAAGTATTTGATCACCCAGGTCGAGCCAAAGGTCAAATAGAGGTTGGAGATTTCAATATATTGAGAACCAGTCGGTTGGTGGCTCAAGGCGAGTGGGGTTTCAGAAATAGCATTGGACTTTGAATTAAGAGCCGGTCGATCGCCGGGTCGAGAGGACAAAGTGTCCAATATCGCGGTTAGAGTCGAGCAACTTAAGTGGGGCTGAGATAAGTTAGGGATGATTATGAGAATGCCCCAATAATGATGATGATGCCTAAAGGTAAGGGCGTTCGGTCGGTCTACCGAAGGGGGTGAACGTGGCCGCCTCTAGGCCAAGTGGTGCCACCCCGAGTGATGGTGAATCGGAAAGGCAAGGGAGGAGTAAGGAAGACTTCGATAAAGTTGGTGATTCTGAAAGTTTTCCCTCCACCAATAGTGGCTTTAAGGACGAGCCAAGTCAGGCTGGTAGCGAGATATTGAGTAGGGATTACCTGCCTTTGTTGAAGGATAGTGATGTGTGGCAGATCCGGATGATGTATCACATCCTGGAGTCTATCGAAATCAAGGTGCCGAGGTCGTACGAGTTGGTAGACTGGGAGGTGAAAGGTTGGGTGAGCGTCTATGAGTAGAGGTGGAACAAATGGGCCGGGTTAGGCGGGTCAACCCTAACCCAGCCTTCAATGAAGTGGGTTGAACCCGGACCGCCAATTTGGCGGACCAGGTTGAACCCAACCCGGTAGCAACCCCCGGGCAGGCCGGGTTGCAAAATGGCAACCCGCTAACCCAGCGGGTTGCTGTTTTTTCTCTTCTAAAAGAGATCGCCAACTCGCCGGGTTGGCTATTGTCAACCCGGCGGGTTGACCCATGGGTTGGCCGAAAAAAAAAAAATTAGTTTGTTTTTTTAAATTACCCCTTTACCCTTGAAATATAGCCGTTTTATAGCCGTTGGAGGGGTCTTTTTCGTCATTTTTCTTTCTCATTTTTTTTCTATAAATTGGCCTTAAACTCTCACATTTTTCTCACAACTCAAATTCTCTCATTCTCTCATATTCTCTAATCTCTAATCTCTCAATTATTCATTTATTCTCTTAATCTCTTTGTTATCAATTTGCTCATATTTTAATTTTTAATTCATATTTCCAATTTTCCAAATTCCAATTCTCTTTCTTTAATTTTTATTTCTTCTACAACAATTTATTTTTTCAACCACAATGGATAGATATTTCTCTCCCATCAATTACAATGATGAAGGAAACTATTATCCTAGTCCTAGTCCCGCTGATTTTACTAACATAAATGCAGGAAGATATTCAAATAGTCTCGCTTTCCCATTCTTAGAATCCAATACACCTCAAAATATGCCCCCGATTCCAATAGTTCTCGGTGGTTCTAGAAGTCGTCCTCGTAATCGTCGTGCTTGTCCAACTTCATCTCAAGCTGAGGCGGGATCATCAACTGCCGTCGAACGCGAAGACAAACACACATCAGACGTTTGGGTGCATTTCGACAAGTTTTACGAGACAGAAAATGTCGTTCAATCAAGAAAGCGAAATGCAAATACTGTGGAAATATTTATAAAGCTGATTCAGGTAATGGTACTAGTACTTTAAAAAGACATGCTAATAAACATATTAATCAACATGTAAATAGAGAAAGCAATCAAACTCAAATAACTAATATGGGTACTAATTGGCATTATAATTCTGATGTATATAGGGAACAGTTAGCTTTATATATTGCTGCAACTGATCAACCTATTAATATGGCTGAAGATAAATATTTTGAAAGATTTGTTCAAAATTCATTTTTTCCAAGATTTAAAAGTTATTCTAAAACTGCAACTAGAAATGATTTAATAAAATTGTTTAGAAAAATGAAATTAGAATTAAAAGATAAAATACATACTTATCATGTTAGTGTGGCTCTAACGGCGGATATTTGGAGTGGTAGAGCTAAACAAGATTATATTTGTGTGACTAGTCATTATTTTGATAATGAATGTAAATTAAATAATTCTTTATTAGGATTTAGATTAATGGATGTTGATCATAGTGGTGAACAAATTTATAATAAAATTGTTGAAGTTTTAGAAGATTATGATATTGTTAGTAAAGTGATAAGTTTAACTTTAGATAATGCAAGTTCTAATAGTAAAACTATAGATTATTTTCAAAGTAATTATCCTTTATATAACAATTTGAAGTTTTTTCACCAACGTTGTGCATGCCATGTTATTAATTTAATTGTGAAAAGTGGTATGAAAACAATTAAAGAAAATATTAATAGAATTAGAGATTGTTTAGCTGGGATTATTAGTAGTAATAAAAGAAATGTTGAAATTCAAGACGCTTGTATAAAACCAAATATGTCTCCTAGAACTTTTGCATTAGACATGCATGTTAGATGGAATAGTACTTATTTAATGCTTGATTCATGTTTACCTTATACTAATATAATTAGTTATTTTGTAGCAAATAATAGAGGTCCTTATTATTTGGTAGAAAATGATTGGCAAATAGCTAAAGTATTTCATTCTTTTCTTAAATTTTTTTACCAATCCACTTTACAAGTTTCTAGTGTGTATTATCCTACTAGTCCATTGGTAATACATTCAATTACAAAAATTTCCAAGTTATTTATAAAAAACAAAGACAATGTAATTTTAAATGCACCAATAAAGGCAATGGAATTTTTTTTTTTTTAAAATATCGGAAACCCATTCCTTTTCTTTATTGTTTAGGTGCTATATTTGATTCTAGAATTAAATTACCAGGTTTAGAAAATGGTTTTGACAATTTATGTGAAAATTTACAAACCGAAGTATATGCCAATCAAATAGGAGAGGTAAAAAATGTTAGTGTATATTAGTGTATGCCCTAGAAACCATTCGTGTTGTCGGTTTCAGAGCATTTTGTCTTGTATCTATATATATCATAAATAATAGAAGAAAGAGTTCTTCAATTCATATATGTAAATTGCTTCCTTTATTCAATCATGCATTTAAAATAAAGTATGTATATGAATTGTCCAGATGATTCATTTAATAGGTAAATGAATTATCGAAAAGGGTTCCTTACGGAAGCAATATAAATTTGGGCAACTATATTGCACAGTAGGCATACCGGATGCTTCCGAAAGATATCATGAGTTGATATAAGTACGGATGACGATGATAGTCATGTCACTGGGGCATTGGTATGGATTAACGGTTGGTGAACTGTTTTTCGAACGTGACCGAATAACGACAAATCACTTGGAAAAGCATGTAGTCAATGATTTATCGTTTGGTTATATCAGTGCACGATGTAGTCCTTTGACGAGACATTGCAGTCGGATCTGATATGGATGCGTATGGTTCATATGGTGTATAAGTACGAGACTAATCATGTTTCGTACAATAAAGCCTATTTGGTCATGCGTTGTTCATATGCGGAAACGAACGATGGTCAAGAGGGGATCCATTGACTCGGAAATATAGGATCGGGAGTACCGCTGACTCCATCCGGATTCGAGTTCCTAGACAAACATCGATAAATGTCAGAAAACTAAATCTCTGGCCAGAGTCTATTATTAGTCATACAAAAGTAAGTTTGTGATGACAAGTTTCGGACATATTGATCGACAATTCGGTAGAAGATCGAGTTTAAGATTTTGACGTTCCATGAATCCATACTCGATTAGGATATCTCAATGGAGGGACTTTACCTGCATGGTACGTATGATCTGAAATGGGTTCGATGAAGTATTTCTTCATCGTGGTTTAGGGACTATGGCACATTGCTAGATGTTTACCATAGTCGTTGGGCCTCCAGACAGGTTTCTGGATTCATCCAGAACCGGGCCACGGCTAATCCACGGTGGACCTACATGGTCACACCAATAGCCTTGAGAAGTTAGAGAAGGATGAGAGAGAGAAATGATTATTCGAAGAGGGCTAGCACCTTCCGAGGGTAATAACGGGATTTCTATGGTAATAGTTACATAGAAAACTATTTGTGACATTTTAAGGATTAAAATGGTCAAGCAATAATTAATTATATTTAATTATTGTATCTTAAAGTGTTAAGATTAAATCTTAAAGTGTTAAGATTAATGAGATGAACAAAAATAACCTTTTAATAGTTAAAGGGTAAAAGGGTAACTTTATGGGTTGTCATTGTAAACTAGTTTAGTTTACATGGGCCCTTGAATAATATTGATTATTCAAAGGGTAGCATAATAAATTCATGGGGTCCCTTTATAAAATAAGATTTTATTGGGCTTTGAAGTGAAAAATAAATAATTGAAAAATTGTCCAAGTATATATAAATGCAAAAGGTCGCATTTTTGTTTATAACACACATTGTTCACTCAAAGCAAAACCAAAACTCTCTCTAAAAGCCACGACCACTCTCTAAACCTCTCAAGGTGGTGTTAAAGTGTGTAGGTCTCATTACTTTGAGGCTGATCTTCATCAATCCAAAGCAAAGGAGTAGGTATAATCTCTTTTCCAAGCTTTGTTTGAAAACCGGTTTTTAGAATCCATGCTTTCATTCTCCATCTCCACCACTCTTCATGCATGCTGAATCTTTCAAATGGTATCAGAGCTAAAAGCTCCTTGCATGTCGAATTTATAAGCTAAAATGGCATTTTCCATGTGTTCATATGTTCATCAAACTTGGTTGAGTTTGCATGTTAGTGATATGGTTCAAAAATGTTTTTTTTTTCATAATAGATCTTTACATGCATGTCTCGGCCATACATAGATCAGAGGTATATGTTCATTCTTCTTCTCATTCTTATATGTTTGAATGATGATAATGGTTATAATGAGCATGCCTTAGTATTGGATGAGTTGTTTGATGTAATAAGCATGTTTGATGCATGTGTATGTTTCGGCCATCTCTTGATCTTTGGAAAACATGTTTTTCTTCTTGCTCTAATATGTTTGGGTATGTTAGAATATGATTTAAAGCATGTTTGGATGATGATTATTGCATGAAATGTGTTGAAAACTACATGCATGCATATATGTCATTTTCGGCCATGACTAGTTTTGCCATAAAAATGTCATTTCATTCATGTATTGATGAATGATGTTTTAGGAAATGTTGCATGATGATTCATTTAGAAAAATGTTCATGCATGTTCATTTCCATTACTTTGATTAAATGGTTTATGCTTTGACATGCTAAATGTGTTATCTTTAATTTGATTAAAATATGTTTTTGCATGAAGTGTATTCAAATGTTGCAAGTGTTTAGTGGTGGAATTTGATGTTAGCATAAAGTTATGGATTATTAATTCATATGATGAATTGTGATATTATGTATGTATGATGGTGGTAAATTTAATGTAGGATGTTTAATTTGATTAAATTATCATATAATGCATCATGGCATGGCATAAATTATTATATTTTTGAAATGTAATAATTTGGTTGTTTGAATGGTTTCAAAAATGATGATGCAAGATGACATGATTGTCTTTGAGAAGATAAATGTGTCATAAAAGGTATTACTTTAGCTAAAAGTAATTTGTGTCATAGAATGATTACTCTTGGAGTGATAAAACCTATTTATCTATGCCATGCATGACTTTTGTGAAAAGTATTGAAATGATGCTAACAATTAAATAATATATCTTTGGGTAGAATATGACAAAAGTGTTTGTGTAATGATTCCTATAAAATGTATAATTGTTGCATGCCCCAAAGTTATGATTATATTACCACATGAATATATATATAATATCTATTAATATATGAGATATATTTATATTTATGTATATTAGTGAATATATATATATATTTTAAATAATTGTTTATATTCATGCCTTTAAATAATTGTTTATTATATTTGGTACGAATGTTTAATATTTATTTATGTGATGAAAGAATATTAGATTAGAGGGTTGATCATGGGCGCCATTTGATTTTCAAAATATTCAAAAGTATTTGTAATATTCTTTTATTAAATGGCTTGTAATAATTAAATTTTATTTATTTATTTTAATCGGGCCTGCGTGCCTAAGATCCAATATGTAATGGAATCGGCTAGACGAGAACCGAAGAGCATCCGGATGATGATCCAATCGAAGATATAGTATTAGGGTAAATAGATTGCCTTTAGGATGTATTTTCGAAAAGCCCCATGGTCAACCCACATGCTTTAATTTATGCATATATGTGATATGTATGAATTGTTAATTAAACATGGCATGCTAAAATGAATTAACTAAAGGTTAAACCTAAATCTCCCCAATTTAAAATTATTAAATCCAAGTCTCCTATTGTGGGATAACTAAATTCTTTGATATAAATTTTAATATCCCAAGATTTCTATTATGTGAGGGATAAAATCTTTATATCATAGAATTAAGTTGATCTTGTTCTTGGATGGATATTTTCACCTTGACCAAGAATTCTATTATGTGAGGACATGATGAAAATGCCATCCTAAGAAAGCACAATGGTTCAGATTTAACTAGCCTAGGGTACCAAGAATTCTATTATGTGAGGTATCCGAAGCTAGGACAAGGAATATGAATCAAACCTTATATAGTGATATAAAAGGAAAAGAGTTTCCTACTTATTAGACTTAATTAACCAAGAATTCTATTATGTGAGGTTAATTGAATTTGATAAGAAATTGATTCCCCACTAAGAAATTTAATCCAACGAAAATTTCTAGATCCTATTTAAGGGAGTGTAGGACTCGAATAAAATAGTGGGAGCTAATTTGATTATGCATTAAAAGGTTTAAAAGATTACAAGACACTAATAAAATTACTTTTCTTTGCAGTTTCATCTTTGTGATAAATAATCAAAAAAATGGCCAACAATGTTCTCCTAAGGATAATGGACAATAACATGTTAACCGGACCCAACCTAAAAGATTGGCTAAGAAATCTTAGAATTGTTCTAGATTTTGAAAGAATTGCTTATGTCCTAGAAGCACCTCTTCCACTTGATATTGGACCGGATGCTCCACAAGCTGAGCTTGATGCTCTTGAAAAGTGGAGAGAGGATAGTAGGAAGGCTAAAAATTACATGTTAGCCTCCATGAATAGAGAACTTCAAACTAAGCATGAAGAGGTTTCAAATGCTTATGATATCCTCATAGCTCTATAAGAGTTGTATAGCGAAAATCCAAGAGTGGTTGAGTATGAATTGTGTGCATCGCTTCTTTAGCATGAAGTTAAGGGAAGGGGGAACCTCCACTGATCATACTCTTAAAATGATCAATGGATTAGATCGATGGATGGATATGGGGTGGTCATGCGCACCCCTCAAAGTGAATTTGATTCTACAATCCCTTCCTCCAAGTTATAAACCATTTATAACTAACTACAATCTCAATAGGATTGAGAGAAACCTCTCGAATCGCTAAATGAGCTTAAAGAATTTCACGAGTAGAATGTGAAAGGGAAAGGACATGAGGATGTCTTTGCCGCCTCCACTAGCAGGGCCAATAAAAAGCCCAAAGTGCTACAAAGAGAGGTCCAAAAGTTGGACCCAAGAATAAGAGCTTCAAGAAGCCAGTGGCAAAGGCAGAGAAGGCCGATGCAAAGGGAAAATGTTTCCACCGTGGGAAGAGATGGACCTTTGGATGAGGAACTGTCCCTCAATACCGAGCATCGAAGAAAGGCAAAGGAAAAGCAGGTACGAACCAATGTCTTATGATTGAATACGAATTAAGTGTTAATTCAGATAGTCATTCTTGGATATTAGATTCAGCAGCAACATCACATGTTTGTATGTCTTTGCAGGTACTTCAGAATAGTTATGAGATGACAAAGGGCGAGATCATTTTGAGGATGGCAAATGGGGCACGAGTTGCAGCTAAGGCCATGGGGACTTGCCCACTAAGACTACCTTCAGGACATGTTTTGAATTTGTTTAAAGTACTATACTTTGAAAAAGCCACTAGAAACATGATTTCTATTTCTGCTTTGTGTAAAATAGGTTATTATATACTGTTTAATGGAAATGAATGTTCAATACATTTTGGAAATGTTTTAGTTGGTAAAGCTGTGAATACAAATGGTTTGTATGTCTTAGAATTGAATGACTATGCTTCAATCAATACCATTTCTAATAAAAGAACTCGATCTGAATCAAATCCTAAAATTCTATGGCATCATAGATTGGGTCATATACGAGAGAGAAGATTAATACAGCTTGGAGAAAGTGGGATCCTAAACTCATTGGGTTTTGAACCCTATCCAACCTGTGAATCATGTCTCCAAGGAAAGATGACCAAGTCTCCCTTTAAGAGTAAAGGAGAGCGAGCTAAAGAACTTTTAGAACTCATACATACAGATGTGTGTGGACCATTTAGTACTTTAGCTAGGGGAGGATTTGAATACTTCATTACCTTTACAGATGATATGTCACGATATGGGTATTTGTATTTAATGAAATACAAATCTGAATCCTTTGAAAAATTCAGAGAATTCAAGAATGAAGTAGAAAATCAAACTGGAAAGAGTATTAAAATACTACGATCAGATCGTGGGGGTGAATACTTGAGTACAGAGTTTCAAGAGTTCTTAAAAGAAAACGGGATCATCTCACAATTGACTCCTCCTTATACACCCCAACTTAATGGAGTGTCTAAAAGGAGAAATCGTACCTTATTGGATATGGTACGATCAATGGTGAGTTTTACAGGCTTACCAATGTCTCTGTAGGGGTACGCTTTCCAGACCACTGTGCACATCCTTAATAGGGTCCAGTCTAAAAGCATCCGCCCGTAAAACACCGTATGAGATATGGTATGGAAAACGCCCAAGTCGAATTATATGAAGATTTGGGGCCTGACTTATGTTAAATTGGTTAAATCGATAAGTGGATGTTAAATCCGAGAAGGGTCAGTTCATTGGATATCTTAAAGATAGTTTAGGATATTGCTTTTACTTCCCAAGTGATCAAAGAGTTTGGATCAGTAGAAATGCGCGCTTCCTCGAGAACGAGTTCTTGGAGGAAGGCGGCGTTGGAAGAAATATTGAACTTAAGGAAGAGTTCGAAGAGCCAAGAACCGAGATTGCTGAAGATGGAACGTCCACTCAGTGAACCTCAGTATCAGATACTATGGTTCTAGTACGAAAGTCTTCTAGAATGTCGAAACCTCCAGAGAGATGGGTTCCTACATGAGCAAGATTTTGAATCTTACTTAGTGGGAGTAGATGATCATGGTGATGATCCTAAAAGCTACGAAGAAGCAATACTGGATAGAGATTCGGGAAAATGGGTGGAAGCAATGGATTCTAAGATAGAATCAATGCATGCCAATCAAGTATGGTCGCTTGTGGATCCACCTGAGGGAATAGTTCCTATAGGTTGTAAATGGGTCTACAAGAGAAAAGTTGGCAAGGATGGGGAGGTAGAGACCTTCAAAGCTCGACTGGTGGCGAAAGGTTATACTCAGAAACAAGGATTGGATTATGAGGAAACCTTCTCGCCTGTAGCAATGATTAAATCCATCCGTATAATGCTAGCCATCGCAAAGAGTTACCATGATTATGAAATTTAAGTGGATGGATGTCAAAACAGCTTTCCTCAATGGGTTTATTGAGGAAAACATCTATATAGAACAACCGATAGGTTTTGTATCATCTACTGAAAAACATAAGGTATGCAAATTGCATCGATCCATTTATGGATTGAAGCAAGCTTCAAGAAGCTGGAATATTCGATTTGACGACATAATCAAATCGTTTGGTTTTGTCAAGAATCCGGATGAGCCCTGCGTATACAAATGGGTTAAAGATCATGCCATCACGTTTCTTATATTATATGTAGATGACATACTTTTGATGGGAAATGATATAGGCATGATGACAGAGGTTAAGGTTTGGTTGTCCAAAACCTTCTTGATGAAAGACTTAGGAGAAGCGACATATGTCCTTGGCATTCGTGTCTATAGAGATAGAACGAAAAGGGTAATGGATTATCCCAAAAATTGTACATAGAGAAAATGCTAAAAAGATTTAGCATGGAGAACTCTAAGAGAGGTCTTTTGCCCTTAACTCACGGTCTTCATCTTTCTAAGGAGATGGGTCCAAAGACCGATGAAGAGCAGCAGCGGATGCGTAATATGCCTTATGCGTCTGCCGTAGGTAGCTTAATATATGCAATGCTATGTACAAGACTTGATATAGCTTATGCTGTAAGTGTTATGAGCAGATATCAGTCAAACCCAAGGGAGAAACATTGGTTCGTTGTAAAATCGATCCTTAAGTACTTGAGAAGAGCTAAGGATCTAGTTTTGAGTTATGGATGTTCCGAGTTAAACATTCAAGGATACTCAGATTCTGATTTCCAATCAGATATTGATGATAGAAAGTCTACGTCAGGGTACATTTTTATATGTAATGGAGGTGTTGTTAGTTGGAAAAGTTCCAAAGCAGAACCAACCACTGACTCCACTATGAGTTGAATACATTCTCGCCGGAAGTAGTGAAGGAGGCTGTTTGGATGCGAAAGTTCGTAATTGAACTTGGTGTGGTTCCGAACATGGCTTACCTAATAAGCATGTTTTGTGACAATACTGGAGCTATTGCACAGGCAAAGGAACCAAGGGCACACCAAAAATCCAAACACATGCAAATAAGTATCACATTTTGAGAGAATTCGTTGGAGTTGGAGAGATTTTGATTCTGAAGACTCCTTCAGCAGAAAATGTAGCTGATCCACTGACTAAGGCGATGACACTAAAGCAATTGGACCATCATCTTGAGAAGATGGGTATGAGATACAACATCGAATGGCTTTAGTGCAAATGGGAGTTTGTTAGTGTATATTAGTGTATGCCCTAGAAACCATTCGTGTTGTCGGTTGCAGAGCATTTTGTCTTGTATCTATATATATCATAAATAATAGAAGAAAGAGTTCTTCAATTCATATATGTAAATTGCTTCCTTTATTCACATGCATTTAAAATAAAGTATGTATATGAATTGTCCAGATGATTCATTTAATAGGTAAATGAATTATCGAAAAGGGTTCCTTACGGAAGCAATATAAATTTGGGCAACTATATTGCACAGTAGGCATACCGGATGCTTCCGAAAGATATCATGAGTTGATATAAGTACGAATGACGATGATAGTCATGTCACTGGGGCATTGGTATGGATTAATGATTGGTGAACTGTTTTTCGAACGTGACCGAATAACGACAAATCACTTGGAAAAGCATGTAGTCAATGATTTATCGTTTGGTTATATCAAGGCACGATGTAGTCCTTTGACCTCGAGACATTGTAGTTGGATCCGATATGGATGCGTATGGTTCATACAAGTATAAGTACGAGACTAATCATGTTTCGCATAATAAAGCCTATTTGGTCATGCGTTGTTCATATGCGGAAACGAACGATGGTCAAGAGGGATCCATTGACTTGGAAATATAGGATCGGAGTACCGCCGACTCCATCCGGATTCGAGTTCCTAGACGAACATCGATAAATGTCAGAAAACTAAATCTCTGGCCAAAGTCTATTATTAGTCATACAAAAGTAAGTTTGTGATGACAAGTTTCGGACATATTGATCGACAATTCGGTATAAGATCGAGTTTAGGATTTTGACGTTCCATGAATCCATACTCGATTAGGATATCTCAATGGAGGGACTTTACCTGCATGGTATGTATGATCTGAAATGGGTTCGGTGAAGTATTTCTTCATCGTGGTTTAGGGACTATGGCACATTACTAGATGTTTACCATAGTCAGCCTGGGCCTCCTGACAGTTTCCGCATTCATCCAGAATCCGCCCACGGCTAATCCACGGTGGACCTACAGGGTCACACCAATAGCCTTGAGAAGTTAGAGAATGATGAGAGAGAGAAATGATTATTCGAAGAGGGCTAGCATCTTCTGAGGGTAATAACGGGATTTCTATGGTAATAGTTACATAGAAAACTATTTGTGACATTTTAAGGATTAAAATGGTCAAGCAATAATTAATTATATTTAATTATTATATCTTAAAGTGTTAAGATTAATGAGATGAACAAAAATAACCTTTTAATAGTTAAAGGGTAAAAGGGTAACTTTATGGGTTGTCATTGTAAACTAGTTTAGTTTACATGGGCCCTTGAATAATATTGATTATTCAAAGGGTAGCATAATAAATTCATGGGGTCCCTTTATAAAATAAGATTTTATTGGGCTTTGAAGTGAAAAATAAATAATTGCAAAATTGCCCAATTATATATAAATGCAAAAGGTTGTATTTTTGTTTATAACACACATTGTTCACTCAAAGCAAAACCAAAACTCTCTCTAAAAGCCACGACCACTCTCTAAACCTCTCAAGGTGGTGTTAAAGTGTGGAGGTCTCATTACTTTGAGGCTGATCTTCATCAATCCAAAGCAAAGGAGTAGGTATAATCTCTTTTCCAAGCTTTGTTTGAAAACCGGTTTTTAGAATCCATGCTTTCATGCTTTCATTCTCCATCTCCACCACTCTTTATGCATGCTGAATCTTTCAAAAAATACACTTTTCGAAGTATATTTTCAATATGAAAACAGGTATGGGAACCCGCAAAGAGGCGAAACATCCAAGGAAGCTTCATCAAAAGAAACAAATGAAGACTTCTACTCTTGGGGTGCACTGAATATGCGAAAGAGGACCCGAATCCGAAGCACAGCCTCCTCTTCAGAAGCTCCACCAATAACAACAACTAATGTACTATCTTCCATGCAGTCACAGAGTAATGAGCTTCAATAATATTTGGCAACCCTTGAAATGTTACCAGTAGATCCACAACAGAGAGCCAACATTGATCTCTTAGACTATTGAAGAGCCAGAAAGTGTATTTTTTCGGTATTATCAAGACTTGCCTTGGATGTTTTCGCTGTTCCTGTCTCAACCGTCTCATCCAAACAAACATATAGTGTAAGTGGAAGAATTTTAAATGAAAGGAGGACTAAACTTTCACCAAAAATGATTGAAGTCCTCACATGTCTTCGAGATTGGGAACGGTCGCGCCATCAAGGTCAATACAAGGTTGTTGATGATACTTTAATAGAATCACTTCAATTTTGTAATATAGATGATACAGATGAGGGAGGTTCTAGTGAACCCCAAAATTAGTTGTTTTGTAAATTGTAACTTGTAAATTAATTGTCAATTATTGCACTATTTTTTCCTTACCAAGTTTTTGTCCAATTGGGTTTTTCTTGGTGAGGTTTTTAACGAGGGAATGATTATTGTAATTTCTTATTTTATTTTTTAATAAATGAATAAATTTAATTATTCTTATATTACAATTTTAATGTATTAAAATTGAATTAATATTTGGAATGTTAACAAAAAAAAATTTAATTTAATTTAATTATTGATATTTGAAAAGAAATTAACATTTAACTAAAAACAATTACATTTATTCATTTATAAATTGTTAGCTTTGCATTTGAAAAGTTAATTAAACATTTAAACTTAAACAAAATAAAAAAAAAAAATCAAAAAGAGGGTTAACCCAACCCAACCCGCGGCCTAACCTAACCCGGAGGGTTAGGGTTGGGGATTCGGGTTGGGCCAGCCAATTCCCCAACATTGGCGGGCTTAACTCGGCCTGCCAATGTTGCCGAGCGGGTCGGTCCTTTGAGCAACCCGTCGCAGGTCAGGTTGGGTTGAGTCGGGCCGGGCCAGGCAGGCTGCTTTTCCACCTCTATCTATGAGAAATGGTTCCACGACGGGCTGGCTTCCCATCCCTCGTCTTGTTTAGGAGGTCTTGAACCGTTTCATGATTGCGTTGACCCAGATCATGCCGAACAGGCGGAGGTTATTGATGGCTCTAGAGAACCTTTATGTGCGAAACCAGGTGATGTTTGGGTTGCATGAGCTGTTATACTCGTATTTCCTAAAGGAAAACGACAAGGATAAAGGCTACTACCGATCAACCTTAAGCATGATCGGACTCACCTCATGACCGACCTCCAATCGAGTGATGAAAATTAGAAGGAGCGGTACTTCATCATGAGGGTGAAGTGGTCTTTGAGGAGATAGGCCAATGCGAGATTCCGTACACCTGGCGAGCGATTGGTGAGAAACTTTGTCTTTACCTTGGATTTTGATTACTAAAATCTTATTGTGTTTCTTCTTTGAAGATCTTGAATTCAACTGAGCCGGACATAGTAGGGACGGCTTGGACATATAGAACCAGAAGATTCCTGCCATTCCAAAAGTGCAGAGGGATTGGTGGGTCATGTTCGAGGAGGCGAACCTAAGGACAAGTCATCTTTAGGCCGGAGTGGGTGTGATCCAGCGAGGTATCCCCTTCCCTTCGTTGAAGCAAACCTGGAGTGTGCTACTCATACGCTACTACAATCATATTTTGTCTGGTAAGTCGAGGCTGAACCCACTAACTGTTGAAGAGTTTGTGATTGCAGAGAAGCTTATGAAGAAGTTGACCGTCCCAATTGCGAGTGAGTTTATCGCGAGATGTCGTGAGAAGCGGAAGAGAGACTCTATGGCCAGAAAGAAGAAGATGGTGAAGGATATGGTGGTGACTCCACCAAGTCGTGCACCTTCGGCCGAGGCTCGGTCTTCCAAGACTATGGTCTTGGATAAGGAGATTGAGATGCTTACTTTTAGCATCCCAGCTTCCGCGTCGACCTATTTGGACGCGGCTTACATGAGCCAGTTGGCCAACTCATTCCTGGTCCTAGCAGACGAGAGTTGTCTAAACGAGATGGGTGAAGTTACAGCCGCTAACTGGGGGGTTTCCTGCGCTTTCCAGGTATGAGCCGGATTTTTTCCTTAGTGTGTTCATTGTGATTGTATACTTATCAAGTTGTTTTGTCATGCAGACATTCACCAATAGCCTGCACCTAAGGAAATCCATCATGTCGCAGGAGAAAAAGATACAAGATGTATCCAAATCCAATGCCAATTTGTGACAAAGAGAGGCGGTGGCTCGAAAGCCAAGTGGGAGAGCCAGTAGCATCTGAGGGAGGTTAAGGCCGAGTTGGAACAATTGAGGAGGGAGCTAGCAGAGAGGAATATGGACGTCGAGTCCTTGAGGGAGTAGTGCCTTAGTATCGTTAATAACGCCATCATCAGGGCTAGGGGAGAGTTGATGCTGGAGTACAAGGCCGGGAATACCTCCCACTGGAACGCGGATGAGGACATCTAGCTTTTGCGAGAGATGAAGGAGAAGGAGGCTACTAGTAGCACGGAGGAGCATGTCGATGATTAGATATTCGACCTTGCTAGCCAGCCAGGACGATCGGTTACAGAGGATATAAGTGACTAAGTTGCAGGGGCGACCACTAGGGTCAGTGATAGGGTGATTGAGTTGGAGATGGGTGAGACTATTCGCACCGATGATATGGGCCATGATGCCCTTTAGGTTTATTTTTCTTTCCTCGTGTATTTTTGGGGCCTGCGATGCCCTTTCATGGCGTGTGTGCCTTTTTTGTACTTGATACTTGGCCGCTTGAGGCTCTTTTATCTTATTATACTTAGTCGTTAAGGGCTTTGTGTTTCTGTTTTGCTATTTTCCTTACGGATAGATGAGTTGGTTGCTTGATAGCTTGTAGATGTATAGGGGTTGAACCGATTACTTGTGCTGTGATGTGGACAAGGCGAAGTGGCTAAGTTGCCAGTCTCGTGGTGGTATGTCGATATGGTCGGTCAGATGTGTAAGCCATTAAGTTGCTAGGTCGGTCTGGGTCGTCTGGTGGGGTGGGTCGATGAATCAGTCTAGGCCGATTGGAGGTGTAACTTAATGAATCAGTCTGGGCCGA
Source organism: Pistacia atlantica (assembly GCA_026229545.1). Lineage (NCBI taxonomy): Eukaryota > Viridiplantae > Streptophyta > Magnoliopsida > Sapindales > Anacardiaceae > Pistacia > Pistacia atlantica. The sequence goes on from CM047908.1 coordinate 18,830,642, forward strand.
TTGAAGATGCAACTATGAATTAGTCTAGGCCGATTAAAGGTGTAAATCAATGAATCGGTCTGGGCTAATTGATGGTGTAAGTCGATGAATCAGTCTGGGCCGATTGAAGGTGCAACTCTATGAATCGGTCTTGGCCGATTGAAGGTGTAACTCAATGAATCGGTCTAGTCGATTGAAGGTGTAAGCTTCTATTGCTGAATAGTTCTTTTAATGAATTCAGGCCATGAGGCCGACTGACCGTGAAGGAGGTGGATAGGCCAACTCATCCCTTTTTTAAAAACAAAAACAAGAAAACAGAAATGTCGATAAGAAAGTTAGACTAAAAGTAGTAACATTTGAGATAGATTGCATTCCAGCTGTTGCTGATGTCCTTGCCTTTAAGGGTTTGGAGTCTGTAGGCATCTTTCCCTACTTCCTTGGCGATCTTGTAGAGACCTTCCCATGTAGGGCCAAGCTTGCTAGAGTTGATCTCCCTAGTGTTTTGAAAGACTTTGCAGAGGACCCAGTCGCCTAGTTTGAAAGTTCGATTCTGGACATTACTTGGCCTTGTAGTGAGTGGCCGCATCGGTAGATTGCATTACAGATGTTCGCCCGCTCACGTAGTTCGTCAATTATGTTCAAGTTGTGACAAAGGTTCGGTTGTTACTTTCCTTGCCCAACCATTAGAGTCTGGTGGAAGGGACCAATACTTCGGTTGGGATACTTTAGATTCGTATATGAGGGAGAAAAAAGTTTCGCCTGTGGACAAGCGGGCTGTTGTCCGGTAGGACCAGAGGACCCCAAGTAGTTTGTTTGCCTATGCGCCCTCGGCTTTTTATAGGCGTTTCTTTAAAGTTTGCACGATGGTTTTATTCAATGTTCTACCTGGCTGTTTGACTGGGGGTTGCGCAGGGGTAAAGAAGCTGAGCTTGATCCCCCACATGTCACAGAAGTCTTTGAAGCTTGAACTGATGAATTAGGATCCATTGTCGATGACTATTTCCTTCGGTATCCCAAACCTATAGATGACATGTTTCCAGATAAAAGCTTTTATGTAACGACTCGATTCTTATAAAAACATGCACAGAGAAAATACACGTAACCATAATATAAAAAATTGGACCCAAAATTTTTTCTTTCATCAAACATATGCATTCTTTATACAAGGTTTGTGACATATGCAAAACTATCAAAAAGGGTGGACAGAGTAGCCATTTCTCTTCGTGTGCCGATGTCCATCCGATTGTGTCCTCATCTAGAACCTGCAAAAACATAGGGAACAACTGGATGAGCACAAACAAGGCTCAGTAAGTAAACCCCTGAACTCGATTATCTCCGTAACTCTTTCTTTACTCACTATCTAATTACTCTTTCTCATAGCTCCTCTATACTAACTTTCTTTCTAGTAAGTCACGGCCCCATCTGACCGGAGGCACGGCTGGGACTCGCTCCCACTCCCGGTGACTTCTACTCATTCTAGCCGATCGGACTTGGTTATGCATGGATTCGGGACCTTTGGCCATGTGAGTGCATAGAATCTCTCGGGTAAACTCGGGTATAGCCCTCATCCGCATGTACACTACGGGCTACACCACTTCTCTTTCCGATATTCTGGCCGCTTTATTGATGCGGCGTACATGCGAATACTCTACCCGTACTCACAGTTCCCATCGCACAACCTACTCTATTCTCTTATTAAGCACTACTCTAGCTTTACTCTATAGTGCTCATTCTCTTTCTTTCTACTCTTAGAGTAGTCTAAACTCAAAAGTCTCTACTCTTTCTACTCTCTTTTCTAATGCATAAGTAAAGCATAATTAATGCACATCAATGACTCATACTCATTAATGCATTTATGAAAAGTAACTATGACATGTAGCAACAATTAAGGCTTTCTACCCTTACTTATGATTCTCTTGAGCATTTCATCAAGCAACTCATGTGCATAAATAACTCTACTCTAACTCTTACTTTTCTGTTTTCTTTAATCAACCAAATGGGAGAAAACTCCCTCACAACAATCTAAATTCCCTGTCACAATAGAAACACTTCCATAAGCTTGCTCAAAACTTCCTCCAACTTCTATCAAACTCAACCCAACATCAAGCAAATACCACACTTCTCATAACTCATAACTCAAACATAATTACTACTCTCATTCAACAATTAAAAGAAAGCACATATGTATTTCAATCTACTCAAAAGAGTTCTTAGATCTCAACTTAGGTTGAGTTTACTTACCTTATGAGAAATTAGCTTCTTTAACACTTCTCCTTTCCTTTGGAAGCTTGCTTTTCCTCTACAATTTAACCAACAATCACAACATGAGATTCTAATCAAAACATAGGAAAACTCTCATCTAAAGCACAAATCCTTACCTTAGGAAGCTTTAGGTTAAAACCCTACTAAAAGTTTCTCAAAAAGGCTCTTGGAAATCCTTGAAAGATTGAAGGAAATTTGAGAGAGTTTAGAAGAATGAAGGAGGCGGTGGAAATGGGAAATGAAGAACTTTCAAAGGCTAAACCCTTTTTAATATCTCTTAATACTCATTCTTCCCATTTTGCCCTTGCTCTTTTATGAAAATTCCATCCATATCCTTTGATTCCTTACTAACACACCCCCATACTAACATATTCTCCTTGAAACTTCCTTACAATTTACTCCCTACTTTTTCTGCTAATTAGGGGTAGAATGGTCAAATTGCCCTTAGTGAAGAGAATATCTAAAACTTAGTAAACATTTTGGTCGGACCGTCGCCGCGGTGAAACTGTCCAGAAAGTTTCCCTTGGTTTCAACATCTCTTCGCCCCGGCGAAGCTTGACACACTACACTTCTTCTATTTTTAACCAATTTCAAGGCAATTAGTCAACACAACACTCGTACTAATGTCAATCAAACAATATTACCACGATACCAACTCAAATAAGCGCAAACGAAAGAACAATAACTACGTACCTCAAGTGGGGCGTTACATTTTACCTCTCGGTCTTTTACTTGTGCGAGCGTTCCGACCTCGATCAACTTAGTAAAGTAGTCGGTGATTGCCAACATGAAGACCCGCTGTCCAGGCACGGTCGATAGTTTTTCGACTATATCCATTCCCTACTTCATGAACGACCAAGGTGTGAGAGTGGAGTTGAGTCACTCAGATGGGAGACGTGGGCGAACCTCTAACAGCTGTCGCATTTCTTCACATAGGTTATTGAAGTCAGAGCATATGGTTGGCCAATAGTTGCCAACGGTGATCACCCGGTGGGCAAGGCTACGTCCTCCTGCATGGTTTCCACATTCGCCTTCATGGAGTTCGGTAAGAACCCGTTTGGCTTCTTTTGGGCTTATGCCCTTAAGGTAGGGGCCAAAGAACGACTTTCTAAGGAGCTGGCCCTCGTATATGGTGAATCTTGCAGCTTTAGCTCTCAGGTGGTGTGCTTCATTCTTGTCGACTGGGAGCTCATTATGTTCCAAGTATTTTAGTATCAGGGTCATCCAGGAGTCGGTCGGTTCGATGTTCATTACTTCTTCGAGCAACTTGTTCATTGGGTGTTTCTTCCAGTCAGTTGGCCCTTGGAGGAACAGCAGAGGAATGAACGATTGGGAGGAACTTTAAAGGGATGAGCCGAGGCTGGCAAAGGTATCAGCATGGGTGTTCTCCGCTTTTAGGACTTGGGCAATGGAGAATTCTTTGAAGGCGGTCTATAATTCTTTGACCAAGTTCAAGTAGGTGTCCATCTTCGAGTCGTGGGCTTGGTAAGTGTCTTGTAGCTAGTTGACTACAAGTTGAGAGTCGAATTTTATGTCCAACTTCCTTACTCCGATCTCTTTGGCTAGGGAGAGTCCAACGATGAGAGCCTCGTATTCGGCTTCGTTGTTGGTGCACTTGAACCCATATCATATGGCCCATTGGATGATATCCCCTTCTGGTATAGTAACTACAACACCGAGCACTCTTCCATTCATGTTGCTTAAGCCATCCACTGAGAGAGTCCACTTCAAAGGCGATCTGCTATTCATGCACAATAACTTTTTTTTCGCCTGGATGGTGGTGTTTGGGATGAAATTAGCAATAAAGTCTGTCATTGCTTGGGATTTAATGGTGGTGCGTGGTTAGAAAGATATGTCAAACTCACTAAACTCTACTGTCCATTGTGTGAGTCAGCCTGATAACTCTGGCTTATGGAGTATCTTCTTGAGTAGGAAAGAGGTGAGTACGACTATGGAGTGGTATTGGAAGTATGGTCTGAGCTTCCTGGATGCAGGGATGAGGGCGAGTGCTAGTTTCTCCAACTGACGTGTCTCCTCATCAAGGAGTGATTTGCTTACATAGTAAACCAGTAACTGCTTCGCATTATCTTCTCGAACTAACACTACTGAGATTACTGTCTCCAAGACCGCCATGTAAGTGTAAAGCTTTTTCCCAACCACAGGCTTGGAAAGGAACGAGGGTGAGGTTAGGTATCTCTTTAACTGTGGCAAGGCCTCCTCGCAGGTAGGGATCCATTCAAATTTCTTAGATTTCTTTAGTGTGAGGAAGAAATGGTGGCACTTGTCAGCGGATCTGGAGATGAAGCGGCTAAAGGCAACTACTCGCCCGAGGCGCTGGACGTCTTTGATGCAAGATGGTGATGGTATGTTGAGGATCACTTGGATTTGGTCAGGGTTGGCTTCTATCCTATACGGAGTTATCATGTATCTTAAGAATTTTCCTAAAAAGACCTCGAACGAACATTTGGCTGGATTCAGCTTCATGTTATATTTCCTTAGGATGACGAATGCTTGGCTGAGTGGCCGAGGTGCTGCTCGCCATGAGGGACTTGACGAGCATCTCATCGATGTATACTTCCATGGTGTCTCCGAGGTGTTTGGCAAAGATTCTATTGACTAGCCGCTGATAGGTGGCCCTGGCATTCTTGAGACCAAACGACATTACTTTGTAGCAATAGGTCCCCTCTCTATGATGAAGGCTATTTTCTCCTGGTCGTCCGGGTGTATCAAAATCTAGTTGTACCCTGAGAAGGCATCCATAAAGCTTAGGAATTCATGGCCTGCTATCACATCGACCATCATGTCGATATGTGGGAGCGAGAAAGAGTTCTTAGGGCATGCTTTGTTTAAATCCATGAAGTCTATGCAGATCCTCCACTTTCCGTTCTTTTTCTTCACAACCACAACATCATTTGCAAACCAATCGGGCTAGTGGACTTCTCTGATCAGCCCATTATTCAGTAGTTTAATAATCTCCTCATTAACGATCCAGTTGCATTTTGGTACAAATTTCCTTCACCTCTGCTTGATTAGAGGGTGATCCAGATCTACTTAGAGGTGGTGGACAATTGCCTCGGGATTGACTCTTGTCATGTTTGTGTAGGACTAGGCGAAACAATCTTGGTTTTGTTTGAGGAATTCTATGAGTCGCTCTCTTATCTCAAGCCTAAGGCAGGAGCCTATCCGGTTCTTTCGGTCGGGATGGTCTGGGTGTATCTGTACTTTATCCAACTCTTATATAGATGGTTGATCTGGCTCGGTTGAGGGGTTGGATGGGATTGTAGTTTCCATGAGGCATGACCTTTGCTTTTGAAGGCGTTTTTATAGCAGTTTTTGGAAGCCTTAGGATACCCTTTGATTTCTTTTACTCCCCATTTCGTTGGAAACCTTATAGTTTGGTGGAAGGTGGATGGAGCACTCATGTCATGAATCCAAGGTCGACCCAAGATGACATTGTACGGTGACGGGCATTCGAGCACTAGGAAAATAGTTTGCTTGTTGACTCCACTAGTGTAGACAGGCAAGGTGATTTCTTTGATGGTGTACTTCTGCTCGGAACTAAACCGACTAGTATGGTTAGTCGTCTGCCATGTCTGTTTCATCGAGTCCCATGGCCTTCACTGCTTCAATGAAGACAATGTTTACTGATGATCCCCCATCTACAAATACTCTATTGATCAGGATGTTGGCAATCTAGAGGAGATAACTAGAGCATCTGATGACAGGCGGCAAGGGTGACGGGCTCGTCATTTTCAAGTGAATTAGCTGGTTGGTGTGTGACCGAGGGGACAGATGGATGGATTGGACTTCAAGGTGATGGTTGGCTCGGGACGTAGCACTTGGCCGATGAATAGCTTACCCACTAATTTTCGACCCTCCAAAGATAATGGAGCAGAACCCTTTTGGTGTAGGTTCTGTGGAGAGTGAGATGTTTCCTTCGAGCTTCTCTGGTTGACTATATTCTTCCCTTTATCTGTCAATAGGTCTCGATGTGTCCCTTTTTAGTAGTGCTGCGACTTCTAACCGTAGGGCGATGCAATCTGTAGTGTTCACCATGGTCACCGTGGAATTTGCACCAACTTGGTCGTGTCTCTTTGCTTTGGGATTGAGCTTTGCCGGCCATTTAATGGTAGGTCCTGTTCCTTTCATGATTGCCATGACCTGGGTTGGTTCAATGTTAAGTTTGTACTTTGAAACTTTGTATTGGTTCAATCCAAATGGTCTGTTGTCGGCTCTAGTCGACTGGCGATCGTATGGTTTTTTGACTATGTTCAGATTGCATGGATAGGGTTGATAACGGGGCTCAAACGATCTGGACTCTGACTTTCTATCATTCCATCTTTGGTGGTGGTCGTCATATCTGGCATGTCTTATCCGGTTCATCTCATCTTCCTCCCACCTTATTTGGATCACAGCTCTGGCTAGGGCGTCTTCCATTGTGGTGCAGCCGAGCTTCGACAAGTTTTTGTATAGTTCTCCATCTAGGAGGATACCATTTCAAGGCGTCTATTGCCGTCTTTGGGTTGCAAGATGGGATGGAGATTTTTTCTTTGTTGAATCGCCGACGTATTCTCTCAATGGCTCCCCCCTTTTCTGGTAGACTCTATATAGGTCAACTGATAGCTTCTCGAGTTTCTTGCTGTTGGCAAATTGTTCAATGAAGGTGTCGATGAGTTAGGCGAATGAGCTGATTGAATTATTTGGGAGGTTAGTGTACCATTGAAGAGCTGGTCCGGAGAGGCTTAAACCAAAGCTTTTACACATGCAGGCTTCCCTTAGTGTTCGGGGTATCGAGACGGCAAACATCCGCTGCTTGTAGAAGGCTACGTGGTCATCGGGTTGGTTGTGCTATCGTAAGGGCTTCATACTGGGGATGGTGAATTTGTGAGGCATGTCGGCTAGCGCGATTGCATCCACAAAGGGTGAATTGACATAGCAGTAATGTTGGCTCTTTTTTTGTTGGGATTGGCACTCTAGGCATGCGCCTCATCATTGCCTCTATGTCAGCCAGTGTTTTAGCCAATATCTGCTCCATGGGAGAGGCGGAGACCACTAGGTCGTCCCTTGGTTGACTTGGTTGGTCATATGATTCGCACTCAGTGTTTTTTGTTGGGTAAATCCACGTGGTGTAGCCTGATGAATTATTCCGTCATGTGCCGCTTGGTAGCCCGGATCTCCATTCACTCTCCGATTGGGTGGCTCCCATTGTGACCGATCGGGTGTTTCGCCCCACATGGATGGTAAGAGGGGTTATTTGGGATTCGCTTAGTCTGTTGGGATGGATGGACTTGAGTGGGATTGTTTGAAGGGGAGGGGAGAGCTTGTTCGACCCACGAGGATCAGTCGAGCCGAGTAGGGTTTGGGTAGGGATGGTTGATTAAAGGTGAGACGGGAAGGCAATGATGGGTGGCTCTTGTTGTGGTAGGCTCTCTATTACTTAGACGCCTTGATCTCGTGCCTGAAATGAATCAACTGAGAGTGGTTCTATTAGAATCCCCTGTTCCTGAGTAGTCCACTCATGACGAATAAAGTTGGTGTGACCTCGTATCCGAGATCGTTGCTCTGTGCTATGGAGTTTAAAGAGGTTGCATGGACGGAATTAATGCGCGGAATCGATTGGGTTGTACCTGACAAGGCAGAAGCTCAAGATCATAAAATTGACTTACCTTCTCTTTTAGATATTGGTTTTTGGCCCTGATAGAGGTGTTTTCAATCCGGATGGCGGTGTTCTAAACTTCTAGTGCGGTCACCTTGTCTGAGTGTTTTTGCATAAGGGCAATCAAAGCTTCCAGTCTGGCCTCAAGGCTAGGATTAGTGTTATCAGAATTTTCAACCATAGAGAGTTTCTCTATGTTGCAAGGTCTATGAGACGAATGATTGCCAGAGGCCTCACGGTGGGCGCCAAACTATAGATGCAAAAATCTACCTTTACAAAAATAGGGATTGATTTTGTGAGGTTGAGGCCACTAGCAATCTGCTGCACTTGCACACGCAAGAAAAATAGCGTGAAGCAAACGGAAAACACCAGGATGGTGTTTGCCGTAGGCACTTTGACGCTCAAGTCAACAAGGCTGAGTGAGACTAATTTATAATGGTTAGGGAGAGAAAAGGTTACTAGAACTCTAGTCGAAGACTATAACTACAACTGTGATGCGAAGTTCTCAAGAGTGGGAATTTCAAGGTCTGAAGGTGTAATGTCTTTGTGCTTTGTGAGAGGGCTGACCTCTGTTTAAATAACGACTACTGGGTCTTCGAATCCTGGTGGGACTTATAGTCCTTGCAGTTGTGGTTTTGTGAAAGAGTGGAGTCTTTGGCTCCCTAGCTTCTATATGAAAGGGAGTCCCATCGTGTCTAGGGTATGGATCTTAGATGAATTAGGGTAGTGATGGACCTCTTTAGTAGAGTTTGGATAACATTGGAATACGCAGGCAACCCCGGGCTCCAAGTAGATCTTAAGCCCAAAAGGTGGTCTAGGATCGAAGGACTTGGGCCCAGATAACCTGGTAGTGAGGCCTAAGCGAATTGGGCCTCTACTGATTGGGTCTAGATGGTAGGCAGCTGGGTAAGTGAGCCGAACGGACTTGATATGTAAACTTTGTTGCAGGCGTAGTCGGAGTTGGGCTTCGGCTTCCAACTTTGTTGAAGGTGTCTTCGTCTTTAGGCCTATTTGGGCTGATGACGTTTTTTGGTCCTAACAAAAACCACTATTCTTAGATCGTCTGAACTACAACCTTTTCTTTTCCTTTTTTTTTTTTAAATCTTTAGGCCTATTTGGGCTGATGACGTTTTTTGGTCCTAACAAAAACCACTATTCTTAGATCGTCTGAACTGCAACCTTTTCTTTTCCTTTTTTTCTTTTTTTAAAAAAAAAAATTAAGTTGACAGTAAAGAGTGTAAGTGACTAAGTAAGGGCGGTAAGTTCTATTTTATATGTTGGAGAGGGTGTAAGGGAAATGACCTTTAGGGAACCGTAACGGAAGTTAAAGGAGTGGATTGTTTTTGTTAACCTAATAATTTTTTCTATATGCCTCTGAAATGTTTAAACCTGAAAGGAGAAATTTGTAATTAACTCTTTTTCTATGCTTTCCCCTTCTTGATAAGGGTTCAGACTATGGAGTCCGTTAGTGGTGTAGACTAGGTTTAGATAATACGGGGAATTAAGAGAAGGTAAATAGTCAAAAATACGTTTACAACACTCCAACTTCTCTGTCCAAATCATAAGAGACTTTGATTTTTTCTGGCGTCTTAATGCTTTCATTGAACATTAAGGTTTGATGTAGACAAAAGTTGAATACATAATTTCTCTCTTCTTTTATAGTTCATCTTTGGAGCAGATTTAACTATTTTTTTTTTTTTTTTTGAACAGCAATTATCAAATTTTATTCTTTCTGGCACTAAACTTGTCTTTCACTTTTAATTTTAGTTTAAAGCACTTTCTAAAATCTTGCTTCTAACGTATCAAGAAATGGGGGTTTTGTTACTGCAACTATTGGCCAAGACACCAACAAAGTTTACGCTCTTGCAAATTGCAATGGTGATTATTCTCTAGAAATTTGATTCAGATGTGTCAATTCAACCCAAAATCTTATAACTAATTGTCCCAACCAAAAAGAGGCACTTTCATGGGGAGGAGATAAAATTCCATGCTTTGTACGCTATGCGAACCGCTCTTTTTTTGGACTACAGGAGCTTGACCCCTTTGAAGCTGGCTATAATATGGGTAATATCACTACTATTATAATCTAGCCTAAATCAATCCACTCATCAACAACAATGTAAAACGCAATCAATCAGAAAATCAAACCACAACAGCAAGAATTTTACCATGGTTCAACTATCCTTTAAGGGATAGCTTACATCCACGTTGAGCTCCACAATTAAGGGGCTCTCAGCACTAAATTTATCCTTTGTTCAGTTTACACAAACAACATTCAACTCTTCTCTACAGATCTCACAACACTCTCACCACTCTCTTGATACACAATTGTAGACTAATCACAAGGAAATACTCAACCTGAAACTTTCTAACCCGAGAGTAAACAAAACCCCGAATATGTGATCCCTTGATCACAACCCAAACTACAGCAATCAAGAAAGTTTTGGACGCAAGAACAAAGAGCATTCACAGAGAAGAAAATCACATAAAGGAGAAAGACAAGAATTCTATTGCTTTTGCTGAGTTGCCACGTGAGAGGGCTACTTTTATATGGCTGGGCAGGTGTCACATTGAGTGCCATTGGATCGTTCTTTAAATCAATGGTCACCAAAAGTGCGAGCAAAACGATAGCACTCTGACTTCACTTTTAACAACTACGAATTTGACACAGTTTGATCAGATGTGGGAAGGTTTAATGGACCGTTTAGCAACAAAAACCTCTATGGGTTCTTTTAAGCTCAAGTTTGCAATTGAAGAAGCTAATTTGACTTACTCTGAGAAGATATAAGAGAGTAATTGTGACTTTTGCCAGTATTATACTATAAGAGTTGTTGTCATGGGCATCGAGGAGGTTTTGTTCAGAGGCCTATCCGCATTTTTCGCTGCGGTTTGTATCCCTTTTATGAATCTAAAGAAGATGCTCCATCGCCATCTCCACCACCACCACCTAGTATTTCCCCTCCGGAGATATCTATGACAACATCTGCAGGTTAGTTCTCACTCGATGTTTTTACTTCTATTATTCCTCTGAACAGTTTCTTTGTAAGTTAAAAAATTGTCATGTATATTGACTATGTATATTATATCTGTGCCCATTGTGATTTTGTTGTGAGAAAAAGGAATTTTGTTGTGAGAAAAAGGAGGCATTGAAGCTGTAACTGTTGGAAATTATTGTTGTCTCTATAATTATCTTCATATCCCTTGTTGCTTTCACTTGTGCCTTTTTCAGGAGGAGTGTTATACCTGCTCGCAACAAATCAACCAAAACAACCACAAAACGCATAGCACAAAAAAACAGAATCACACACACAACACACCAAGATTTACCATGGTTCACTTGCTCGAATTGAGCAAGCTACGTCCACATTGAGCTCGGGAAACCAGCAAGCTCGCTGCATTATATTGATCAAGATTACAGAACACAACTCGACCAAAAGGTTGGACCCTTTCCCAAACCCTTACAGAACCCATAACACCCTAGAGACACAGATCTAGTACCCAAGATACACTGCAAACTCTAGCACCCTTAAGTGGCCTACAAACCAGCCACTCAACACCATGTTACAAGATTCAAGATCAAAACTATAACCAAACCCTAAAAGAGGTAGTTCGTTTTACAGAGAAAGGGAAAAATATGAAAATAGGTTCAATCCTTCACGAATGGACTGTAATACTGCTTTTATACCATTGACCATCAGACTGATTTGCCACCACTGGATTCTTAGCTAGCCAATGAACAGGATTGATCTTTACTTGGCTCAAAACGACATCATCCCACTTAATGATACAACATCACCATATAAAGCCATCACCCTAACAATCTCCACCTTGATGGATTTATTTGTGACTGTAGTGCAGCTTGCTCTTTTCTGGATCCTTCATTGCTCTAGTCACTCTGGTCTATTGAATGGATAACAAATTCAAGCAATGCTTGCATTTGGTATGAGTGACTGTCTTGGTACCCATATCTGCTAGATTTTCTTCAGTTGAAACCTTTAGAAGTGTTATCTCATCTCTTGAGATCAAGTATCTCACAAAGTGATATCTCACATCTATGTGCTTGGTATGTTCGTGGTACACGGGGTTCTTGCTCAAATGTATTGCGCTTTGACTGTCAAAAAAGATTACAAGCCTCTGACTTGTTAACTTGGCTTCACTGAGAATTCCTTTAAGTCAGATGACTTCTTTGAATATGTCAGCAAATGCCACATATTTAGCCTTTGTTGTGGATAGTGCAACTATCGGCTGCAGCTGGGATTTCCAGCTGATGCAGTTGCCCCCTAAAGTTAAGTAGTATGCAGTGGTTGACTTCCTGGTGTCTCTGTCCCTGCAAAGTCTGCATCTACAAACCCAACCAACTCAAGTGAAGTAGTTCTTTTACAGTAGTGCAGTCCAACATTTAAAGTAGCATTTACATATTCCAGAACCCATTTTACAGCAATCCAGTGATCCATACCAGGGTTAGACATATACCTAATGAGTAAGGAAATTACAAAAGCTAAGTCAGGCCTAGTGCTAATCATGGCATACATAAGAGATCCTATCACATTGGCATATGGGATATGTTCCATCCTAATCATGTCAGATTCAATTCTGGGACATTGTGACTTACTCAAGGGAAGTGGCTAGCTGGGATCATAATGAGTTTTGCACCTGCCATACCAAATTTTTCTACTAGTTTGTGCAAGTATGAACACTGGTGTACTCTCAGCCCACATTTATGCCTATTTCTGTCAGTTTGCATTCCTAGGATCTTCTTTGCATTTCCTAAATCTTTCATTTCGAACTCAGCACTCAATTTTTTTCTTTAATTCACAAATCAAGGACTTAGACTTGCTAATTATTAACATGTCATCCACATACAATAGTAAGTACACAGGTAGGTTATCACTTAGGGCAAAGTAAAAACAGTTATCATATTTACTCCTAATGAAACACCTATACTCTCAATGAATGTGTCAAATCTTTTATACCATTGCCTAGGGGATTGTTTTAGGCCGTATAAAGACTTGAGAAGAAGGCAGACATGGTCAGGCGTCTTTGGATCTATAAATCCAACAGGCTAGTTCATATAGATCTCTTCCTCAAGATCCCCATGAAGGAAGGCAGTAGTCACATCTAATTGTTCAAGTTCTAAATCTAGGCGAGCTAGTACGGAAAGCATTAATATAATTGTTTTATACTTAATCATTGGGGAAAATACTTCATTGAAGTCTATTCCCTCTCTTTGGGTGAAGCCATTGGCTACTAATCTAGCCTTATACCTGAGTGGTGTAAGTAAACGGTCCCGTATACATAGCGGAAGCAAAACAAATATAATATAGAGATCGTTTACATGAGTCAAGATCAAGGGTATAATTTTACAATTCATATTAAATAAAATCTGTAGAAAAATAAATCTGAGTTTAAAGAAAACAAACGCACGTTGGAGGCTCCTTCAAATTTGTCGACGAATGTTTTGCTACCGATCCAAGTATAGGATCGAACCTGCATAGTCCACACGAAGACAGTCTCAAAAAGAACCAAAGAGGGATTTGCTAAATCCTCTTTGGCTTCAAGATTAAGAAGAAAGCAAATCAATTGAATTGATTTTTAGGCAAAAGATGTTTTTGCTGTGGGAGTGTTTTGGAGTGGCTGCTGTGTGTTTTAATTTCAAGAAGAAATCAATTAATTAATTAATTAATTAATTAATTAACACACACTTTTCTTTTTTATAGTTAATCAATTTGCCCTAATCCCATACAGAATAGGCTTAGGCTCCAACCCAAACGGCCCATGTTGCCAAACACTCCCAATTTAATATTTTTATTTTTTTCATCATTATCTCAATTAAAATCAATTAATATATATTTAAATATATATTAACATTTAACAATAATGATAATATATTTAACTATGTGCGAACACACATTTAAACGTAATTTCACTTATTTAATTTTTCTAACAAATTAAATAAAGGCTACGACCTCAGCAAATTTAATTGCACTGTGAAATTACCAAAATACCCTTTCGCCTTAAAAGATGAAAACGCCCTCCTTTCTTCTTAGATCTTAAATTGTCTTCTATGTGTGTGACCCATAGGCTCCTTATCATATCGACAGTGTATAGTATCGCGATTAACACCAATTAATCGTCTCACTAATACATAGACCAAGATTGGCCTCTAGCAAGGCATCATGGCCACCCGATAGATTCTGATTCAAAGAAAGTAGCTACCGTCAACGATATATGGTTACCGTACACCCTGATCCTTTCACATAATGCTTATCTTGACGAGATGAAGGCATAGAAATAGTGTCAACATTCGGTTACTCTCGATATTATGTATTCAGTTTCTAGACCAATGACCCGTATTATAAACTAGATAGAGCAACAACTCAATCCCACTATGGCCACAGTTTTAATGTCATTGCCATATACTAAATTACGCCGTGAGATAACTTCTCCTATACCCGGGAGTGATGAATCCTCTGTCAATCCACCATAGTCTTGATACACTCCTTGATGCAGTCAATCACCACCGTATTGACAGCTCTAAAAAGGACTGCATTAGGCTAGTGTCAAACTACACCAATCGGTGCACAAGGCACTCCGGTGATCTCAAGTCTAAGGATCACATGCACCACCATTCGTTAGAGGATTTGTTCTATAAACACTGGGGTTACCATCCATATGGAATCCTTTGGTGGGTCAGTCCAGTGAACTTGTTGCAGTGTAACCGCCTACAACAAGCACCCATGTGTTACACCAGGTTGTCACCAAACAACCTTGACAAGTGAGATCAGTCACTTCCTTTCGACAGGCTTGTTCAACATTATAATAGCCTTACCGTATTATCTGTGCCCTTACTTTAAAATAATACTGGGGCTACGGACGTTTCTAGAATGGCCACCATATGTGCTCATAGGGTTCTCACTATCAAGATTTGAAACACTTGATACCCTCGTCACGGTTCTACCATTCTAAGGACATATATCAATACATATTGCAATAATAATGATTTATGCGATATAGAATAAAATGCCTTTTATTGATTAATGAACATTATTACAAAGAGTCAATTCCACAATAATTGATTGGCTCTAGGGCACCTACTCCAACAAGTGGTTCTCTGGTTGTTACTCCATCCTTCAATTTGAACAGCCACTTACATTGGATTACCTTCTGCTCTTTTGGCTTTGGTACAAGAACCCAGACTTTGTTGACCTTTAGAGACTTCATCTCAACTTCCATGGCAGCCCTCCATTTGTCCCTCTCCTTAGAGTTTATTGTTCCTTATATGTTTCTGGTTCAATTCTCTGTAATTTTTTACCTACAAGAAGGACAGTATAAATGAGGTCAGGATATGAAAACCTTGTGGGAATCCTTACCTGTCTTCTAGCCCTATCTCTTGCAAGTTGGTAATATTGCAAGTTTTCAGGCTGAGTTTCAGTATCTTCAGCTGTTTCTGGCGCATCCTCTTGTTTTGGATCAGAATGTCCAGTTTCTCCTCCAGTTCAGGAACAGCTTCAGTTTCCCGGATGGTTTCAGGATCTTGCAGTGGTTGAGGTTGGGCAGGAAGCTCTACCTCAATTTGTGTAGTCTCAGGCCGACTCAAACTCTCCCTTACACTTGGATTAGGACCTATATCAAAGTTAGTATTTTTACAAGGAAAAACACCCTCATTAAAAATTGCATCTCAGCTTACTACAATTTTAACCCCAAGGGACTACTTGTCCCACAGCTTGTACCCTTTTGTTCCTTCTTGGTATCCCATAAAAACACACTTTGTAAACTTTGGTTCCAACTTTCCACCAACAAAGTGTGTGCATATGCAGACTGCCAAAAACCCTCAAGTGTCCTAGATCAGGTTTTCTTCCAGCCCACATCTCTTCTAGACATTTTAGGTTTATGGTAGTGGAGGGGCTTCTGTTTATCAGGTAGGCTGAGGTGGTTAGGGCTTCTCCCCAAAAAGAGGTGGGAAGTTTGGAGGTGATAAGCATGCATCTCACTTTATCCATGAGGGTTCTGTTCATTCTATTGAGGGGTGTGTTTCGCAGTCCTATGCCTCAAGATCCCTTGATCACTACAGAACTTATCAAACTCTTGGTTGCATAATTCTAACCCATTGTCAGGTCTGAGAACCTTAACCTTCTTATTCATCTGATTTTCAACTAAGAGTTTCCACTCCCTAAACTTTTCTAAGGCTTGATCCTTAGTCTTTAATAGGTAAACCCAAACCTTTCTGCTGTAATCATCTACTAGAGACATAAAGTAACTGTTTCCCCTATAGGTTTTAACCCTCCCAGGTCCCCACAGGTCAAAGTGAATGTATTCAAGTTGACTAGTGGCTTGGTGTACCCCCTTTTGGAAACTGTTTCTATGTTGTTTTCCTAGTATGCAATTTTCACAGAACTCTAGTGAAGAGACCTTATCCTTACCAAACTAACCTTGATTGTTCAGGGTATCCATTCCTCTTTGGCTTATGTGACCTAGTCTGAGGTGCCACTTTTCTGTATTGGACAGGTTGGTAGGCTTAATCACAGAGTTCAAACAGTTTGAGGATATGTTCCCACACAGTATGTAAAGCTCATTCTTTTTCTCTCCTCTCAGGATTAGGTTCCTATTTCTGTATATGTTCAGGCTTCCATTCTCTGTTGTATAACGACAGCCTGATTCATCTAGGGTACCTAGAGATATCAAGTTTCTTTTTAGTTCTGGGATGTACCTGACTCTTGTGAGTTTAACCAATTTTCTAGTGTTAAGACTTAGAGTTATAGAGTCAATTCCTCTAACCCTACATGCATTATTGTTCCCCATGTAAACTGTTTCCGAATCAGTGAACTTAAACTCCTAGAACCAGTTTCTGTTTGGACTCATATGGAAGAGCACCTCCTGAGTCCAGCACCCACTCATTAACAGTGTCAGACATTGACACTGTAAGCACCTCAGGTTCATCTACTAGGTTTGTAGTGGTGGCTAGGTTAGTCTCTGTGTTCCCTTTTTTTTGTTTCTTGATCCATTCAAAACTGTTATTTTTAATGTGACCATCCCTATTACAGAAAAAACATTTTCTAGTTTCTTTACTCTTGTTATTACCCTTCCACTTTTTCTTATTCCTATTCCCCTGATTCACAAAATTACTCCTCCCTGCTTGACTAGACTCCACCTTGGTTTTAACAAAAAAGTTTGACCCACTCCTTTTCTGGATTTCAACTCTAACTCCCTAGCCTTAAGACCTGCAACTATTAGATCTAAAGTTGGTACAGTACCAGTGTATTGTAACGCATTTTTGATTACTTGGTAGTCATCAGGCACTGAGTTCAAGAGGATCATAGCTAGGCTAGTACTTCCTAATTCTTGATCTGTTCCTTTTATGATCAGAGTCATTTTAAGAAATTCGTCTAAATTGTCCTCTATACTCCTAGAACTATCCATTTTGTAAGAAAATAAAGTGCCCTTCAAAAAAGCTAAATTTGGGGCAGATTGTAAAGCATACAAGGTATTGACTTTACCCCATAGTTCTAGTGGTGATTCGATCCCATCTACCTTTCTGAGGACACTGTCTGATAGATTTAGAACAATCAGATTGTAAGCCTCTTCATTGACTTCCTCCTTCTTCTTCAGTTTTTCCTCCGGCCACTTCTTGATGTCTTCTTCCGTGCGATTGCCACCTTATTATGGGATAGCAGTGCCTTCATCTTTTTCTTCCAACTCCCAAGTCAATCTTCCCATCATGTTGGGAGATTTCCATTTGGGTGGCAGTGCTTGACATGGTGAGTGTTTAGGTTTTTGGTTGGAGAGATTGAAGATTCAAGAAACGTGACTCGTTCTTGAATTTCAAGAAACCGAGAAAAGGAAACCCTAGATTTCTACTCTCTATGAAATCTAAACCCGTTCGACTTGGAACCTATACTACGAACCAGCAATTTTGATTTGAAACCCTAAAATTAGGAAACCCCTAATTTTGACTGAGAAACCCTAAAATTTCAGATCTAAAAATTGGACTTTGATTTCTTCTCTCTCAATCCTCTTTCCTATGCTCTGATACCACTGTTATACCTGCTCGCAACAAATCAACCAAAACAACCACAAAACGCACAACACAAAAAGACAGAATCACACACACAACACACCAAGATTTACCGTGGTTCACTTGCTCGAATTGAGCAAGCTACGTCCATGTTGAGCTTAGGAAACCAGCGAGCTCGCTGCACTATATTGATCAAGATTACAGAACAAAACTCGACCAAAAGATTGAACCCTTTCCCAAACCCTTACAGAACCCGTAACACCCTAGAGACACAGACCTCGTACCCAAGATACACTACAAACTCTAGCACCCTTAAGTGGCCTGTAAACCAGCCACTCAACACCCTGTTACAAGATTCAAGATCAAAACTATAACCAAACCCTAAAAGAGGCAATTCGTTTTACAGAGAGAGGGAAAAACATGAAAACAGGTTCAATCTTTCACGAATGGATTGTAGTACTACTTTTATACCTTTGACCATCAGACTGATTTGCCACCGTTGGATTCTCAGCCAGCTAATGAACAGGATTGATCTTTACTTGGCTCAAAACGATGTCGTCCCACTTAATGATAAAACGTCACCGTATAAAGCCAGCACCCTAACAAGGAGAAAGGCAATGCACGAGAAAATCAAAAAGCAAAAAATACAAGGTTAGTCATTTAGTCATTATATTTTATATTATGTGGGTTATAAAATGTTGCGATTTGGACCAAATCACACTCTAAAATTACTACCAATTCTATCACACACACAAGATCAAAGAAGAATCAAAGACACAAGCAATTACCATGGTTCACTTGTTCAAGATTTGAACGAGCTACGTCCGTGTTGAGCTACAGAACACTGAGGCCCGCTGCACTATGTATCAAGAAAGTTCTTATAGATTACAAGCTCTACAGAACTCTAAAATCACTCTCAATCACTATTACAAACACCCACTCACAATAATCCTTAAAAATCCTAAGAGAAATCTAACCCATTCCTCTTAATCAAAAAGGAAACACAACCTTTTCTACATGATTCACCAAGAAATCGTCCAAGAATTACACAAATAGTGCTAAGTGAAAAATCATAGCAAAGAGCAAAAAATTCACAAAGAAGAGAGCCAAAGAACTATTCACCAACTAGCAAAATGTTTAGCTTTATATGTTGACTAAATGGAGAAGAGGCAACCATTGGATCTCTTTACAATTAGTGGCCAAGATTTAAAAAGGAATAGTAGCCAAAATGGCAGCACATGGGATTAAGTCATGCAACACCGTTTATGGCTTCACACTTTAACAATCTCCACCTTGAAGCCAACACACCCCTTCTGAACAGTACCCATTAGTGCAACAAGCATCTTTAATGTTCCTTCTCAGCTCCATTACCTTATTTGATGTGAAGTAAGTCCAAGCAATGCTTGAACTTAGTGGTAGTCACCACCTTAGTCCCTATGTCGGCTGGATTCTCCTCTGTTGGGATCTTTTGTAGGTTCAATTGGCCCCTTGAGATGAGATCTCTCACAGAATGGAACCTCACACCCACATTTTTAGTCCTCTCGTGATACACTGGATTTTTACATAGGTGGATGGCGCTTTGACTATCAGAATATATAGTCACAAACCCTTCAAACAGGTTAGCCTTTTTCAAAATACCTTGGAATCAAATTGCTTCCTTAAACGCATCAGTTACAACCACATACTCAGCCTCCGTTGTGGATAGAGCAACTAGGGGCTGTAATTGTGACTTCCAGCTCACACAATTCCCACTAAGAGTAAAAGAATACGCTGTAGTAGATTTTCTAGTATCTCTATCACCTGCAAAATCAGAATCTACATACCCAACCAGATCAAGTACAATATTTCTTTTGCAATAATCCAAACAACATGCACAAAATTATTTATGTATCTTAAAAGCCATTTCAAAGCAACCCAATGCCCAAGTCTAGGATTAGACATGTATGTACTTAGTAAAGAAATAGCAAATGCTAAGTCTGGTCTTGTACTAATCATAACATATATTTTTGCACCTATTGCATTAACGCCATTTTTATCAGTTCAGAATCAGTTTTAGGACATTGCACTTTGCTGAGTACAAAGTGACTTGCTAAGGGTATAGAAACAACTTTAGATTTAGTCATTGCAAACTTGGATGTAAGTTTTTGTAAATATGACATTTGGTGAATTTTTAGCTTATTTAATTTCCCATTTCTCTCTATCACCATTCCTAGAATCCTCTTTGCACATCCTAAGTCCTTCATATCAAATTCAGCACTCAACTTTGCCTTTAAATCATTTATTTTGGACTTAGACTCACATATTAACAACATGTCATCAACAAACAAAAGCAAATATATAGGCATGTCTTTAGTAAGTGCAAAATAAAAGCAATGGTCATATTTACTCCTAGTAAACACAATCCCAATGATAAAAGAGTCAAACCATTTATACCATTGCCTAGGAGATTGTTTAAGATCATATAGAGATTTATGCAGCAAGCACACATGTTTAGGCAGATTTTTTATCTATAAAACCAATAGGTTGACTCATGTATATAGTTTCTTCTAACTCACCATGTAAGAATGCAGTCATAACGTCCAATTGTTCTAGTTCTAAATCATAGTGAGCAACTATAGACAACATTAACCTAATTGTTTTAAATTTAACTACAGGAGAAAATATCTCATTAAAATCAATACCTTCTTTTTGTGTGTAGCCCTTTGCAACTAACCTAGCCTTGTATCTTGGAAGGTTAGACTGATTTATCCCTTCCTTTAGCTTGGACATCCATCTACACTCTACACGCTGCTAATCTTTAGGTTTCTGAACCAGTGACTAGGTTCCATTTACCTTTAAGGAGTGCCTTTTTTCACTCATGGCAGCCAACCATTGCTTGCTATCTTTGAGCTTATATCTTCTTCATAGGTGGCTATTTCAGCTCTCTTTGGATTTCAACCCCAACCACTAATGTCGTGTAAATCAAGTATTCATAGCTATATCTTGTTGGGGGTTTTATTTCACGTTCGATCCTATCCCTTGCAAGCTGATGCTGAGCAAGATCGCTTGTTGAGGCTCTCTTTCAAGCTCTATTTCTTCATTTTCAATGCCTTGAGTGATACTTGCAAGTTGTGGCAGCTCTGCAGGTCCAGTGTCTTAATTATAATTAGTCAGGTCGGTTTGGTACATTGCTGGCTCCACCTCAATTTAGGTGGTATCAGTTTGGTTCAGATCTTCAGTCTCACTATTAGAGGTACCTATAACGGGGTTAAAAGATTTACAAGGAAAAACACATTCATTGAAGACACATCCCTACTAATTATGACTCTTATCCTTGGAGCCTCTCTCTCCCAAAGTTTATACCCTTTTGTCCTTTCTTGGTATCCTAGAAACACACATCTAAGAGACCTTGGGTCTAACTTCCCACCATTTGTGTGTGCATAAACAACTCACCCAAATACCCTTAGGTGGTTGAGACTAGGCTTCCTACTAGACCGTCTCTCTTTAGGACACTGGAATTCTATAGCACTAGAGGGGCTCCTATTTATAAGGTAGGCAACAGTAGTTAGGGCTTCTCTCCAAAAGGTTTTAGGCAGCCCCGAGGTGAATAGGAGATATCTAACCTTTTCCAACATTGTTCCATTCATTATCTTCGCAACCCAATTCTGCTAAGGGGTTCTCCTAACTGTCCTATGCCTTAGGATCCCTAGGTCACTATAGTAGAAAATTCTAAACCATTATCCGTCCTAAAGGCCTTAACTCAATTTTCAATTTGGTTTTCCAACCTTTAAACTTGGTAAAGGCTTCATCCTTAGACCTTAGGACGTACACCCAAACCTTCCTATTGAAGTCATCTAAAATGGACAGGAAGTATGAGTTCCCACCATGAGACCTAACCCTCTCAGGACCCCACAAATCTGCATGTAGGTATTCTAAACACCTAGTGGTCGGATGAGTTTCTTTTAGGAAACTCATCCTATGTTGTTTACCCAACACACATTTTTCACAAAATTCCAAGTCAGTGACAGTATCATTCCCAAAACACCCATGTTGTCTGAGAATGTTCATACCTTTTTGGCCTATGTGGCCTATCCTCAAGTGTCATTTCTCTGCAGCATACATGTTAGTAGTAAACAGAGCAGTATCAAATGAGTTATCACAGTAATGCCCACATAGGATGTACAACCCATTTTTCTTAATCCCTCTAAGCAATACATGATTATTCTTGTATACTACTATACAACCATTCTGAGCCTTATAACAACATCCAACCTCATCAAGTGTCCCTAAAGATATCATGTTACATTTTAGTTTAGGTATGTATCTTACTTTGGTTATTTTAATTACTTTGCCATCATTCAGCTTGATGGTAATGCTACCAACTCCCTGGACCTTACACAAGTGATTATTACCCATATAAACAATTTTATTCTCACCACGTTTAAGGTCCTGAAACCAGTCCCTATTTGGACTCATATGGAAAAAAACACCCTGAATCTAAGACCCATTCTTGAGCACTAACAGAGTTTGAAACAGTAAGAGCTTCAACAAGCTCAATGCTATTACTAGTACATGCTAGATTACTTTTAGTATTAGTTTACTTCTGTTTCTTAATCCAATCATAGCAATTCTTTTTAAGATGCCCAATTTTATTACAGTAAAAGCATTTCCTAGTTTCTAATTTAGGCTTACTGTTACCTTTACCCTTCTTTTTATTCTTAAACCCTAGATTATGTTGAAACCCTCTTCTTGCCTCTTTTCCTAACAAACCAGTATCAGTCCTATCTTTCCCAAACAAGTTATTACCATTTCGTTTCTGAGTTTTTAGTTCTAACTCCCTAGATTTCAAACTAGCCACAATCAAATCAACACTAGGGATAGTCCCACTATACTACAATGCATTTTTAACAACTAAATAGTCTTCAAGCAGGGAATTTAACAGGATCATCGCCAAGCTAGAGTCTCCTAATTCTTGGTCAGTGCCTTTAGGAATTAGTGTCATTTTCAGGAACTCATCTAGATTATCATCTAAAAATTTATTGACATCCATTTTATATGCAAACAAAGAACCCTTTATAAAGGTAAATTAGGGGCAAATTGTAATGCAAATAAAGTTTCAAGTTTACCCCACAAGGCGATTGGATTCTCCAGGCCATCTACCTTCCGTAGAACACTGTTTGATAGGTTCAAGATGATGAGATTATACGCCTCCTCATCAATCTCAACCTTCTTTTTTAGCTTCTCCTCTAGCAACTTTGTTGAATCTTTCTCCAATGCAATTCCCACCTTATTACGAGACAAGAGAGCCTTCATCTTCTTTTCCCAACTACTGAAATCAATTTTCCCATATGCAAGTGGTAGTAGTCATTGTGTGAATTTTCAATTGAACCCTATAAATCAGAATTGATTTCTGATTCTCGCTGATTGACAGCCTAATTGATGATTATCAAAATCCTAGATTACCTAGGACCCGTTAAATCAAGAAACCTCCAATTTAACAAACCCTAAAATCAAAAATTCCCAAATCAAGAACCTGATTGACAATTTCTAGAACCCTTGACTCCCCAAAAACTATTAAAACACGAAACCCCCAATTTTAACGAACCCTATGATCAAGAATTTCCCAAATCAGAAACCCTAGAAATTGACAACCCTAGAACACAACCCTGGAACCAAAGCTCTAATGCCACTGTTGCGATTTGGGACCAAATTACACTCTAAACACTACAACAAATATGGCCTACGGTAACATGCAAAAAGTGTTACTGTAGGTGATTGGTAGCATTTATAAGGATGCTATGACAACCCATGTTACTAAAAAGTAGACATTGGTAACACTTTTTAAATGCTACTAATCATTTCAGTAACTGCAATAAAATGTTGTTGTTAAGTATATTGTAGCACTTATTCGTAGTTACGAATGATTTTTGGTAACACTGCATAAATGCTATAAATAAGTTTTCTGTAACATTCTCAAAATGATATAAATAAGTTTTCTGTAACATTCTTAACCTGTTATAGTTTAGTATTTTGTAACATTCTCAAAATGTTATAGATAATAAATCTATAACATTTTTACAATGTTATAGATTAATTTTTCTTAACATTGGTAAAATGCTACAAAAGAGTTTTTAATAACATGTTAAAAGTGCTACTAAAGTATCATTCATTGTATTTTATAAATGTTACAAAATTATTTTTCATAACATTTTGAAAGTGTTATCAATGTATCTGCTATAGCATATATTAAAGCTGTTACAGTTTTTATATTAATAATACAAATTATAAACAATGATACATTAATTTTTCAAACATTTCATTGATGGTGAACCTTTATATACAAAAAGTTTGCATATATGCCTAATAAATAAGCACCCAACATCCTTTACATACATAAAATCTAATACCTAAATGATTGAAAAATTAACTATGAACAATAGTTAATACTTCTCAATCATTCAAAAAATTCTAACAAAAACCACCATGAAAATTCTGTTTAGTTTCCTTGCTGGTTGCTTCTCCGTGGCATCACTTGTCTTGCCTGCTACACTATGCTTTGAACTGTTTTCAGAGCCAGTGTTAGTGCTATTGATTTCACATGTAATTGGTACTTCAACCGAAGCTTCACTAAAAAATGCACAGGTCTTCCCCTGGGAACATTAGGAGTAACTTTGTCATGGCCTAAGCCAATTGGATTATGTTTCGCATAAGACGACTGGTCATTCTTTCTCTATCCTGTCTAGTGGATAAACTAAAGTAGAGGATAACAGTTTATTAAAATTTAATTTACACAATTTGACATTGAAAATGGGCAAGTAATGGGTATCAACAAGCATTTAACAAGATCCTGAAGGAGGGAAACCATTAGGAGTAAATGAGCCACCTTTTCCAACAATCTCTTTTGATGTTGAACAGTTTTGGTCATGTAATCCTGCATCTAAAATTGCATTCAGGGGCAAGATGAGCTTTAAACCCTCAACCGACAAACCAGAATAAGAATCACACCCCAACATTACCCTTTAACCCCACCAAAACATTACAATGGAAAACTCTTAGTACATAGTAAAATCAATAAATGGTCCATACAATTTAAAACAGGTGGGCTTTTAAATCTTACCTTGAGCAGTTTCACTTATTTTAGAGTCACACAGTTGTGTAGTCCCATTGTATCCTTAATGTCGTCAACATTGGCAGTACCAGCATCACTAAGACATATAAAATTACATAAGAGAAATGGCAATTAACCTTGCCAAACACTAGAGTATAGATATGCAGGATTAATTTCGAAACCACTAAAACTAACTAAATTACTTTAAAGCTACGCCCTTAGGCCTTTTGGATCATCAATGGACACTAGAGAGATTAAATTTCAAAGTGAAGAGTTCTATTACTTACTATACTTGATTAGTATCTTTTATTTTTTTGGTCATTCAATCATATTCCATTAGTAAATTTGTAATGAATTCATCATGTACAGAGAATTATTAAGATGCATAGCATCTAACATAGATACTTGCAAAAGTATCCATGTTAGTACCATGCAATTTTGCAAGCTTCTCAAAATAATTGGTAAGTTGGATGCAAAATATAACCTTTTTAGGAGGTGGGGATGGCTGGGGAGTTGGTTGTTCAACAGTCTGAATTAAACCACAAACAGAATCCAAGTACTAGTCTTACAGAAAATAAAAATGCATCAAGAAACTTACAAGCTCATGAAACACAAAACGGGAGAAAAGTAAAATTGAAATGACAGTTATGAAAATTTGCATGATGATAATGCTAACTGGGGGGAAAATAAAAACCAACCTTTGTAATACCGTGTTGAACTCTTCTGGTGGTTAAAGTTTATGTTCAGAGCTTGGTCTCCCTTCTGTGCAACCAAATAAACAAAATTAGGCGAATTTCGGTAGTGCGGAAAAATACTGGAGGAAAAAAATTAGCCAAAAAAATAAGTGCATGTAAATATATTCTAGGTTCTATTCATATAAAGAATATCTATTTCGATTGTTCCCACACATAACTCCTTTTCCCCACAAAACTGAGCTATTAGGTAAAAGATGGTTATATCAACCATTTCACATAATCTTATCCTATAATAAAGCGGCACATCCTTATGCCAGAAATAGAGCCCATATTTGATAAGGTTTAAAAGATTCACCTCTAGTTTCCTCCATGGTTTGGACATCTTCCAAGTCCTTTGTGTGAAGCTGAAGAAAAATGTTAAAGACATCAGATTACTGAAATTTTATCATATGTAAACAAGTAAAGATAACGTTAAGACAAAAGCGTAAGAAACAATATCCTCCCCTGTTACCTTGTTTTGTTCAGAAATGAAACTAGCTCGATTTGGTGACAAAGGTTCACTTTGTAACCTGTCTTGAGTCACCTATGAAACTGAAGGGGCAAAAATTGAGGTTTCATGTCTTAGAATATCTACATTATAATTTCTCTAGATTCTGAAAAGTAAAATAAGTTCAAAATCAGACAATTTGCCCTACTATTGTTGACAAAAAATCTATAAGTTTAAAATCATCTTTTAAAGAATTTTCCCTCCCAATTTCGTTCAAAATATCTTCAATAACTTAAACTTCCAGATTAAAATTTACTTTAATTCCTTGTTCAACATTTTCTAGCAATTGAACAAATCCCAATTCACATTGCAATACAAAAGTGAATCAATTTATTGATTTTAATATGCAATATCCATATACTTTTCTCAATGCATATTATGTAATTTGTAAACAACCAAGAAAAACTTTGAATCAGTCACCTTTGATAGAATCCTTTCATTTTTTAATTTAACATTCCCTCAAATCCAATAGCCAAAACACCCATCCCAACTAGAAGGTTCTCGGAACACTCCAACAACAAAATCTCGTCATCTTCCAGCAACTCAACTTTCGTGGGCTCGAACTCCTGTTTAAAAATCCATTCACTCATTAAAATATCAACATCTAAATATTCGTTTATCAAAACATCACATTTAAAACAAAAAAAATAGAAATTTCAATATCTCATGTTAAAGTTGAGTTTGATAGCTGAAAAACCCCAGACAAAACAACCTGCAAATCAAAGAAATTTTGAGAAAGAAAAAAGTACAACACCGCTGCACATGATCATGTCAACGAAGTGTCTGATTTCATTTCAAATCTGCCCGAAGAGTGCTTGGCTTGCATTTTCCAGTTCTTAGCTCTGGTGATTGCAAAAGATGCTCTCTAGAATGTCGTCGCTGGCTCAGAATCAAGGGATAGAGTCGTCACCATCTCCCTCTGAATGCCAAATCAAATCTCAAATGTGACCGTAGATCTATCGGCATCGGGGACGATGCACTTGTTTTAATATCTCCCAAGTGCCAAAACCTCAAGCGCTTGAAGCTCCAAGCTTGCCGAGAGTTGACCGATGCTGGAATGTCAGTGTTTGCTAATCACAAGAAGAAGAAGATAGATTGATTAAACCTTAAAACCTTTGGCCCTAATTGCAACAAGAAGAAGATTGATAAGAACAAAGCAATTAGATGAATTCCAACGAGAAGAAGATTGAGAAGAAAAGAACAATTAGAAGATTGATTGAGAAGATTTGAGAAGAAGACTGATTGAGAAGATTTGAGAAGAAGATTGATTGTCGCAAAATGGGTTTTCAGCAGCAAGATTTTGTCGTAAAATGGGTGGGAAATTCTTTTTCTAGGGAAACAAACAAGGGTTAAGAAAAGAAAAGGCAAACTCTAGAACTCAAACTAAAGAATTACCTTCGATGTGAATCAGTTATGAGGGTATTAGCTAGGAAATTTTGGGAAATTTTGAGTTAAGCGGTATTAAGTGTTATTTTCCCGGTTAATATTTGGGTATATGTAAAACATTTGTTTGATCCCTACATGAATGAAAAGTGACAAAATAACCCCAAAATAATATGATTTGTCGCCTAAACAATAAAAATGAGACAAAATCAACCTCATTTCATGTTGATGGGAATGACATTTTTTTTCCCGGTAAATAATTGGGTTTATGGTAACACTTATAAAATGTTACTGTATTTTGATTATATGGTAACATTATAAAAAAGCGACTATATTATTAGGTCTATTGTATGATGAGAATCCTAACCCATCATGCCAATCACAATTGCTAGGGATTTCATTAAAGACTCAAGGGCAACATGAAGATCAACATTCGGCCCAAGCATCCCAAGCACTCAAGGAAGTTCACAAAATTGTCCAAGAGGTCCTAAGGTTCCAAGGCACGGCTCAAGCCCAAGTTTATGGCCTAAAACGTGTCCAAGAAGTGGGAGCAAGTTCCATTGGCCCAAGCCCAAGTTTTGGGTGTCATTTGATTCAAATATTGGAGGCAAAACCCTAAAAATTGTTGTTAAGGACAAGGGTCCTTAAATTAGGGGAAAGTTGCCCACTTGGTCATTAAATGGATATGGCTTATTTTGAACATGTGTGGTGGACTTTTGTTTAAGTATTTGAATGTAATATTTTAATGTTATCATTGTGTAATATTTGCTAGGGCAAATCCCTAATTTTTGTAAAGCCTATATAAAGGCCACTTGATCATTTTGTAAAGGGACTTTTGAATATTAATGAATAGTGACTTGTCTTGAGAAAGAGTTTTCTCTTGTTTCCTTTACCCAAGTTCGGCCAAACTTGGTGGTGGAGTTTCTTTCAAGCTGGTGGAGTTTCCTTTAGGCTTGATTGAGTCCTTGGTCATCTCTTATGTAAGTTGTATTCCTTTAGTTTCTAATAGACTCATTTTCCAGATTTTGTTTTGCTTGTTGTGTATGATTCCATTTGTGTGCATTTGAACATAAATGATTTGGTGATTGACTGGAACTTGTTGAAAGGAGTTGTTTTAATCATTTGATGGTTGTGAAAGTGCATGAAGGGTGATAACCGAATGGTCATAAGGACTTGTATGAAAACCTAGCCTAGCTTGAGTTAAAAGTGGTTGTTTTAGGGTAATATATGAATTGAGTTTATTGAAATTCATATCAACACTTTAAAAATGCTACTGTAGTTCCTATATTAGTAACATTTTACAAAAAAAAAAAAAAAAGTTACCATTGATATAAAACGTGTTACATATAAAAATTGTTATTGTAACATTTTAACATTAAGTGTTACCATAGATAGTCTACTGTAACATTTTAACATTAAGTGTTACCATAGATAGTCTACTGTAACACTTTAAGGAAAAGTGCTACTGTCCAGTGTTACCGTAAGTCATTTTTGTTGTAGTGAAAACTACTGTCAATTCAATCACATACACAAGATCAAAGAAGAATCAAAGACACAAACAATTACCATGATTCACTTATTCAAGATTTGAAAAGGCTACATTCACGTTGAGCTCCAGAACACTAAGGCCCACTGCACTATGTATCAAGAAAGTTCTTACAAATTACAAGCTCTCAAGAACTCTCAAATCACAGATTACAAGCTCCCAAGAACTCTCAAATCACTCTCAATCACTATTACAAACGCCCACTCACAGTAATTCTTACAAATCCTAAAAGAAATCTAACCCACTTCTCTTAACCAAAAAGGAAACACAACCTTTTCTGCATGATTCACCAAGAAATCACCGAAGAATTACACAAATGGTGCTAAGTAAAAAATCACAGTAGAGAGCAAAAAATTCACGAAGAAGGGAGCTAAAGAACTGTTCACCAACCAGCAAAATGTTCAGCTTTATATGTTGACTAAATGGAGAAGAGGCAGCCGTTGGATCTCTTTGCAATTAGTGGCCAGGATTTAAAAAAGAATAGCAGCCAAAACGGCAGTGCATGGGATTAAGTCATGCGGACACCGTTTATGGCTTCACACTTTAACATAAATTTTTTTGGGTAAATTTTCAAACTAGCTGGAGTTTTGGTTTACTCTGGCTGCTTCTATTAAATTTGATTTGGTAGCTGTAAGGATGAAAGGACTTCATACTGAACAGAGAAATCATTCTTTAGCATCTGCCCTCGTAAATGTGTTCTTTAGGAGTAATGGCCCATCACAATAGTTACATCTATCATTAGTTGTTTATTTTATGCTAACTTGACACTGTTTTTAAGATGGCGATGACGAAATAGAAACTGTGGAATCCCTGCAATTCGACTTCAACGCTATCAAAGTTGCAACAAATAACTTCTCACTTGATAGTAAGCTTGGACAAGGTGGATTTGGTATTGTTTGCAAGGTAATCAAAAAAATGATTGAACACCAATTGGCGACCAAAATGCATTAAATTGTATTGTTTGATTTCCTTAAATGCAATTCAACCGTATTGCATTTACCTCATATTTTTTCTTCGTATGATTTCAGGGAAAACTTCCTGATGGACTGGATGTAGCCATAAAGAGGCTGTCCAGAGATTTAGGACAAGGAGAACTAGAATTTAAAAATGAGGTCCTTTTGGTGGCCAAGCTTCAACATAGAAATCTAGTCAGGCTTCAAGGTTTCTGCTTCGAAGACCAAGAAAGTCTTCTTATAAATGAGTTTTTGGCAAATTCAAGCCTAGATAACTTCATATTTGGTATAACTTTCTCTACTTTTTACTTCCTTCTTAAAAATGATTGTATTTTGTTGTCTGCCATTCAGTGTTATCGCAACATTTATCTAGATGTGCACATATATTACATATATGGAACTAAATTAATGTTCCTGACTGGATTTGTGTAATCTATTTTAGTGATTTGGTTTTTGTGAATTTTTAGATCCAATCAAGTGATTATTATTAGATTGGGAAAAATGATACAAAATCATAGTAGGTATAGTTCGAGGAATTCTATACCTTCATGAAGATTCAAGAATAAAAATCATTCATGACGACTTAAAAGCGAGTAATATACTTTTAGATATAGATATAAATCCAAAAATTTCAGATTTTGAAATGACAAAGTTATTTGAAATAGACCAAACTCGAGGCATACAAGTAAAATTGTTGGAACTTTGTAAGTATATCAAGAAGATATCAAGAATCTTAAGTTTTAGCACTTCCTATATTTGGCAAAACAAAAATTTTGGATGTGCATCTGATCATGTTTAGCTTTGGTTTTCTTTATAGCTAATTAATTTTAAATAAGGATATTTTTCAGTGGGTATATGGCTCCTGAATATGGAATGCATGGACAACTCTCAGCGAAGTTAGATATTTTCAGCTTTGGTATGTTAGTCTTGGAAATCATTAGTGGCCATAAGAACACTAGTTTTTGTAATGGAGAAGAGGGAGAGAACCTGCAACTTATGTAAGTAGAAATCTTTTAACTAATTTTTTTTCTTTTTTCATTTCCTTCTGGTACCAGATTCGGAATGATCATGAAATTTTAAAAATCAAAGAAAGGCACTAACATTGTTTGTGCATATTGGTCATTGTTCATAGGCATGGAGAAATTGGGAAGAAGGGATAGCTTTAAATATTATTGGTCCCATTTTGTGCGGTCGTTCCACTAGTGAAATAATGAGATCCATTCATAATGGATTACTATGTGTTCAGAAAAATAAAGCTGATAGACCAACCATGATTTCAGTTGTTCTCATGCTTACTAGCAGCTCTGTCTCTCTCTCAGTGCCTTCAAAGCCTGCATTTTATCTGTACGCAACCGTGGGACAGGATGATCCAAGTATCACTTTACGTGGTAGATCAAAAATCAATAATGTCCAATTTACAGTGAATGAAGCTTCAATTACTGAGTTGGATCCTCGATAATATATAAGGATGCTACATCTTGAAGCTTGTTTGTATTCTACGTTTTCTACGTTTGAGTTTCAAAAATTTTTGTAAGCAGCTAGGCGGTAGCAGAATACCGGCATTCCTGTGATTTTGATCTGGAATAATATTCAAGTCATTGAACTGAAGTGTAAATTAAAGGAATTTTTTATAATTAATAATCTTTTTCTGAAAACACTGATGTGAATTCCTTTCCCGTATTAATCTTTTATTCTTCAGAATTTTAAGGACATGAATGTTTTGCTTAAGCAGTGATGTTTATGAATCATAATTATCAAAACAACGAGCATACCTTATGTAAGGTATCAGGAATTCTTCTAAATTTATTGTAATGAAATCTTAATTAAATGTTGGAAGCCATATTCTGCTTATTCATGATTGAAGGTGAATCATTCGTCTCTGGGATAAATGTTATGTACTACTGTCACACCTTTGAACTTCCAACTTATTTTTAATTCATTGATTTTAAATGTTACCACTGTCTGAAATAAATTAATTTATAGTTTTCTTAATTTGATTTCTTTCTTTTAAATCTGGCCATTCTTCACCTTAATTTATTTTCCTTCCTTTCTTTGCTTTTACTCTTGTTGATAGGGGTTTAGACTTTGGACTGATTAATTAGTGGCATAAAGCAAGACTTTGATTTTTTCTGGTGTCTTAATGTTGGAATGGTCAAGCATCTTTATTCGTCGATGTGGACAGAAGTTGAATACATGACATCTGTATTCTTTTATGGCAGCTTCAAATCTGAATTGACTTAATTATTTCTTTGTTCTAGTAGCTGTTATCAAATGTGATGTACTTTAATTTTTAATCTAAACCACTTTTCAAATATTATTTTACTATGACGAGTTTATGAGAAAAACTAAGGCATGAGAGAAACTATTTTGAATATGATTTAATCAAATAAGATAGGATTAATGTGTTTGATACATTTTTAGAAAATATTTTTTTTTTAATATTTAAATTACTTTTTAACCCTCAACATTTGTTAATTTAACTAAAAACCTCCCAATAAAAGTTTATAAATTAACAAAAACACCACATCCAACTAACTATTGTCAACAATCGGCCACCAAAACTTAGAAACGGCCAGATCGGCACTCGACCGGCCAGATGCAGCGTCATGCGTCATTCTGGTGACTTTCGGCCATTGTTTGATGGAGGTGGCCGACTACCGATAATAGTTAGGTGGGTAGGGTGTTTTTGCTAATTTATAAACTTTTATTGAGAAAAGTAATTGTTAAATGTTTTGAGTTAAATAAAATATGATTGAATTTTAAATCGAATAGTTAATATTAAGACAAATATGTATTTTACTAGATTGGATAGGATAGTAAGTTAGGGTAGGGTTTAAAAACTTAAATAAAAGCAGCCTAATGCTTTAGTCAGGTGTAATATATGTTGAATATATGGGGTTATTTGGTTGGGAGTTATCCCCTATTACTGAGGCAATATCATCTTATATTACTTAGATTATCACGTTTGGTTATTAAATAATATACAATTTTAGTAATCTTCTAAAACCAATAGTAATTACTGTTGGTTATATAGGAGGTGATCTAAGTACCTCCATTTTCTTGGTATTTTAAGATTATTTGCTAATGTTAATTTTGTTACAATTTTATCCCTTATTAATATAATTTTTGGACAAAAATACCCTTATTTTGAAATTAATTTGCATGAACATGCCATTACAATTTTACCCCTAATTATTAATTAAATATTTGGATAATAATGCCTTTATATCTATAACAAATTGTAGGCCACCCAAGTCCATTGCCCCCCGCTAGCCATTATCGCTAACCGATGGCCAACCACCTCCAGCAATCACCGTAACGACACATGATCGGTTGGATTTAGCAGGTCGTGCACCGATCTGACCATTTTTGGCTACATCAATGGCTGAAGACGGCTAGATGGCTGTCAATTTGGCCAGGAACGGCTAGATCTATTTTGGTAGTTTTTTACCAAATCGATGGAACTGGCCGTTAACACCCAAATTTCTGACGCATGATGCTGAAATAGATCCGGCTATTAGTGGTCAGATCCATGGCTCACAAAGGCTACAAATCTAGCTGTCAATGGTCATTGATCTGGCCAGAAATGGCTAGAATAGATCTGGTCGTTTCCGACCACATCCACGGTCATATCAGCACACAGTTGGCCAAATCCAACTGATTGTGTGCTGTTTAAGAGACCGCTAGTTGTGTTCAACGGTGGTGGTTGGCGGCCGACAGTGGCTTGGGGTGGGTGGGGGTGATTTTGTTATATAGCTGGGGTGTTTTAGCAAAATTTCTAATATAAGGGGTTGAAAGAAATTATTCTAATAATAATAATATATTAATATTTAAAAAGGAGGGCAATTTAGTAATATATATAACATATCCACCAATTTATTCTCCAAATCAAACATATCAATATAACACACCTATCAATTTATTGAAACTTAATCAAACACATTTTCCTAAAAATTCCCAATAATCTTCAAGGTAATCTATCTTTCCATTAATATAACATTCCCAATAATACAATATTCTCTAAACCAAATGCACCCTATAAGTATTTCAATAAAGATTAGCTCACAACTCAATCTAACAAACTCTCTTTTACAAACCTGATGTGGAAGTTCACAATTAATTTTTAATGAATTTTTTCCGTCTGATGAATTCATCAGAAACCAATTACAAGCTACTACATCGCCTTTGGAAGAGAAAGTTTATAAGATCAGATTGTAAGTGTAGTATTGCTTCAGGATTTTATATGATTGTTTTATACAACAATGAACTTGTACTATATTCTAAAGATTAGTAATAATTCGTATTCTTTGCCTCGTTAGGTACTTGGCAGCCGTATAACAAGCAAATGATATGGCCAATTGTCATCAATTTGTTCCTTTTCATTTCAAGTACTTCAATTTCTAGGATTTAAAACTCCACAGGTACCAAAATCATATACATTAGAAGCAAATAATATAATATATTCATATTTTATTACTTAATTTTGATATCACAAGTGAATATTACTAACGAATTATAATCCTTACATAACAATCTTATATTTAAATTCCATTATCACTAATGACTAACCAAACCTTATTTTGATGAATATCTCATTATCGAGGGATACTTCAGTAATTGATGTTTCATCCACAGATCATGGTATGGATTTGCTTGTAGATTGATCAAAGTCACAAATCTTTTGTTGGCATCCTGTCATCCCTTCTACTACCGTGGAAAATGAGTACCGGAACAGTAACTGAGTAACTATTAAGCATGATAACTATTGTTACCATTGTTGGTCTCTCAACTGGACCTTCCTAGAGACATAGCAAACCCATATGGATACATCTAATGATTTCATTTCTAGAGTAAGATTCTGACAAAGTTGAATCCAACAGTCGCAACAGTGTTCCATCCTTCCAATGTTTCCAAGCCTGCAATTAATAATAGATCAGTTCTAATTTATAACCTTCATTCTAACTTTCTTCTCCTATATGTAAAGATAATATTAATCGGTACCACAAAAGGAGAATAATACCGAAGCTATAGATATACGATTCTACAGAGCACTGTCCATACATAACTTATTCTGGTGACATGTAAGCATAATAGAAACTATTTTAGTATAAAGACAGAAAAGAATCTCTTTTATATATATATATATATATATATATATATATATATATATATATTCCAGGCTCTGTAGTTGCCATAAAGTTATACTGTACACTAGCTGAAGCATACATTAATAACACAAAAGGAATTTTTTGTCGTCAAATGTTCAAGCTGAAATATGTAAATCAACCTACTTACTAATTTGTTGGGCTTTTGTTCTTTTCTAATGATTTAACAGTTCAAACGAAATAAATAATGACTTTACAATCCCGATATGAGAACCAAAAATAAGAAACAAATAGGAATCAAAAACCCTCAAATATTCTTTTCATACCAAAATCAGAAATTTTCGGATCCAATAATATATTGCTAACTTTAAGATCATGATGTATTATTCTTAATCTAAAATCCTCATGAAGATATGAAAGTCATCTTGTAATGCTTCCAATGATCTTGTAGTGTCTTGACTAGCCCAATTGTCCCTACTTTTCAGGATCTATACATATATCAAAGTTTAAAATTTCAGAGTTTGAACACAAAGGCCTATTGTGTTATTGAGTTTATGAGATAATTGAAATTATTGAAAACAATACAAGCCATATAGAAAATACTCAAGGCTTTTGTTGGGTAAATATTCATAGACAAGAATCTTTTCTTCTCCTTCTAAGCAAAATCCCAAAAGTCTGGCTAGATTTTCGTGTTGAAGCTTGGCTACCAATATGACCTCGTTCTTAAATTCTGTGGCACCTTGTCCGGAGCTCCTTGATAGCATTTTTACTGCAATCTTGTCCATTTGTTACTCTACCCTGAAAATGTGTAAACTAATCAATTGTTAGTTCTGTAAACTCTTGAATTCCCTTTCCATTCTTTAAATAGTTATAACTTTTAGAGCAAAACAGAGTTATATGTCTAGATGAACTAGACTATAGCATATACTAATATTTTACCTTGTAAACCTCTCCAAATCTGAATTGATTTAATTATTTCTTTGTTCTAACAGCTGTTATCAAATGTGATGTAATTTAATTTTTAATCAAAAGCACTTTTCAAATGGGTGCGTTTGTTTAGTTATTTTGACTAGTATTTTTGAAATATTATTGTAAAGTTGAGTTTGATAGCAATAATGAGGTAGGATTTGAAAATTAATAAAAATACTCCTCTAGGTTTTTTAATTTACTAAACACCCCTGTAATAAAAACATTGAAATTTAACAAAAACACCGCTACCTACCCATTAAATACCGGCAGCAAGCCGCCGCCACCACCAAAGGTGGCCAAATAGCCGAATCAGTGCATGATCGGTTGGATCTGGCCGTTCATGCGCTGATATGACATTTTCCAACCAGATCCATCGTGGATTTGGCCAGAAAAGGCCAGATCTATCAATGACGGCCAAAGATATGGTCATTGCTGATGGTCAACGACGGCCATATCTTGGCTGTCGTTGAAAACTAGCAATGGCCAAAGATCTGGCCATCAACGGGCAGATCTTTGGCTATAGATCTGGCTAGAAAAGGTTATATTGGTACACTATCGGCCAGATCCAATTGGTACTGCATCATGATACCATATTCTGACCATCTTCCAGCGGTGATAGTTGGAATCTGGCAAATGTGGGTGAGTAGGGGTGTTTTTGTCAATTTCTAAACTTTTTTTGTGGGTGCTTAGTTAAATTAACAAACTTAGGGACTTAAAAATAATTCAATAAAATATAATAGTGTTTTCAAAATAGGGAAACAAATGTATATTTTGGAAATAATAGGAATATGATAGGGAAAATAGGGAAACAAACGCACCATTACTAAATAAGTATAAGTCTAACATCCCATAAATATTAATATTTTCAGTAATAGTATTCATGTCAGACACTTATCCTATATGTCACATCTCAAATGATATTATTGATACAATAATTACACCAATTAGAGTAATTTGATTGACCTTAGTGGAACCATGTGTGCATGATTAACTATAATCAGCAATGTAATTAATGTAAAATGTAAAGCAAGTAAGGAACACAAAGGATTTTTAATTGGTTCGGCAAGTTGTAATCTTGAGCCTACGTCCATTATATTTCTTATTGCTTAGAGAGCTTGCAAGAAATAATAGTATGCCTAGAATAATTTGTTAACCCCTCTTCCATTGTTGTAGAGTGTTTATATATAAGTTTCTTACAAATGAAAGAACGAAATTAAATGAATTACAATCAAAGTTAAAGTGCAACTCCGATATTCTCACGATTGAGCGCTAAGATCACACTATCGTTACTATTGATCTGATTGCTTTCGAAATATTCGGGAATTGAGTTTATCTGTGATCTGCTCAAACAACTGTCAAAATTGGTCGCGACTAATTTATACTAGGTTGAGCTATATCTCAACGAGCTTATGCTAGGTCGGATAAGTGTTAAGCCAAACCGATCCTAGGTCGAACTATAGCCTCGCGAGACTCTAACTTACCCGAACTTAATGAAAAAATCACACATAACAGATATGTCACCATATAACATTTATCATACCATTTAAAGCATTATGACTTTATTTATATATCAATGCGACATACGATGACACATTATTTAGGATATGAAATTTAGTGTGATTTTTGGAAGATTAGAAGTATAATAATTTTTTATTATATAAAAATGAGTTTAATGTCTCAGGGATTGTTTGTTTTTTCTTAACTAATAGATCATAATATTTTAAACACATGATTTTTTTTTTTTTTTTTTTTTACTTTATGACTAAATAAAAGTTTCGTCCAACAAAAGTTTCCATATGTATATTTTAATAATTTTTCATTACATTTTATTAGAGTAATTTTCCAAACAAATATACATCATTACTTCACTTTAGGTATTGTATTAACTAACTAATAATTATAAATGAATATTATCAATTATCATTCATTAAATATAAATGAGTATAATTAACCATTAAAATAATCATCCTTGAATAATCTGTCTGCAGAACTTTCAACAGTAGTCAAGTCGTGTTTGGTTAGAAACTTAAAATATGAACAAATCATTAAATATAAATCAGTATAATTAATATTATTTTTAAAGTTATGTTAAAGTCGTCTTGATGCCAAACTTTTTCTTTTAGACTTTAGTCTAATGTCACTTTTATTATCATCGAAAAATTTTGGAAAATTTTCTATCCTCGGATTACGACCGCCAATGGTCAAATTTAGACTATCGGATTTAACACCTAAATGTGAAACTCAACTTTTTATATTCAAATTTATTATCTGGTCCAATAATAATAATAATAAAAGGTTAATACCATTCAGACCTCCCAAAATTCAAGAATAACCTTAGACCCCTAATTATCATAAAATAGCCAATAGATTCGATGTCGTTAGTTTCAACCATAAAAATGACATTTTTACTCTGTTTGAGCGATGTAATGTCATACTTGCCCCTGACGTTTCATTGTGATTTCGTTAAGTTTTTTTAACAATTTAATATTAAAAAAAAATTTAAAAATTGGCAAATAATTTTTATAAAAAATTTAAGAAAAATTTATTGATAATTTATATATATATTTTTTTAAAGAATAAAATGTATTTGAACTTTAAAATATTCTAAAAAACTTTTCAAAATAAAACAATATTACGTACCAAAATAGTACAAAATATTTATAAAACTGTATAAAAAAAAAAAAATAGAATTACTGACTTGTTGGAATTTTGGCTACTCGCAATGATCTCGACCAAATTGTGGCAAAAAATGTGACCGTTGTACAATCTCACTAGATCTACCACATTCTAGCCCAAATCTATCATAGTTTGGCCTAGATTGTGACAGAGAACTCTAGACATGACGAATATGTGATCTAGTGCTCCAAATTTCAACAATTGTGATATTTCATTTTCTTTTTTTAACTTTGATCCATCGAAAATTATTTTGTTTAACTAAATCCAATGACTGTGATATTTAGGTTAAACTTTTTTTTTTAATTTTTTAACAATTATATAATTTATTTAATGGTTTGTTTTTTTTTAAGTTTATTTTGTTTCATTAAACAATGTCTATTTTGCCTTTATTCCCATTAAATTTAACTGAAGAAACTAACAGTAGGTCTCTATGGTAGTTTTTGATCATGTGTAATGACCTAAAAGGAAATTTTATTTCTCAAAATATTTTTATATTTTTATAATTTTAAATTTGTATTTTATAAGTATTTAAAAAATTATTAAAATTAATAATTAATAAAAAAATCAAAAGACAATTGAGTGACCAATGTGCCACTATTGATCAGCATTAACCGTTCGTTGACTACCGTTGACTGGTAGTTAATCGGCAGTTGACCACCACCGGTGGCGATAGCAATCACTTTTATATTTAACTTTTTTGAATTTAAAAATAAATTATAAATTATTTATTTAAAAATTCAAATGTTTATTTAAGTTAATTTCATAATTTAAGGAATTATGTACTGGTATATTTATTATTTTATAATGTAAAAAATAGTTTTAGAAATAATCTAATTTTTATAAGCTATCCTTGTTAGCTTTTAGAATTTTTTTTCTATGAAATTGATTATTTATTTTATAATCAACTTTAAACTTAATCAGTTTCAAAATGTTATTTATAAAATATTTTTATTGTTATAGTTTAAGAATTAAATGATTAAAGCTAAAGTCGCAACAATTTGAGTGGCACTCTTACATAATAAACAATATTTAGATGAGATTTTATATCGAGAGGTGTTGAGGTTCGTTGAAGGGTGATAAACAAAAGAAAAGAAGAAGAAATAAAAGCGGTGGAGGTATTTTTGTTCAAGAATTAGTAACATGGTTAATATGAAAAAGGAAGAATAAATCCATTGATTAAGACATTCAACTGGAGGCGGCCCATTCTGTCAGAGTTTGAGCTGCA
This sequence comes from Pistacia atlantica, assembly GCA_026229545.1. Classification (NCBI taxonomy): domain Eukaryota; kingdom Viridiplantae; phylum Streptophyta; class Magnoliopsida; order Sapindales; family Anacardiaceae; genus Pistacia; species Pistacia atlantica. Next base: position 18,870,737 of record CM047908.1, read on the forward strand.
AAGAAGGCAAAAGCAGGCAAAAGACTGCGGAAGAATGCCAGTAGATGGAAGCTTGACAAAGTAGCACAAATAGTGCTTAATGTCAAGAAAAGAGAGAATGAAAGACTGTAATTTTGTGTATATTTTGTATATTGTAATGAGTAAATCAACGAGTTATATAGTGGCTTTGAATATAATAAAGGCAATGAAATAATACAGTAAAGGAAATGTAATTAAGTCTTAATTACAAAATATTACAATAATCAATCAAATAATTGTAAATCAATAATTGTTTGATTTCAATATGAATATCTTCAGCATTCCATACTTCATCACTCCCCTTCAAGCTGGTGATTTGTAGATGTTGAAAACCTCAAGCTTATGTAGTAAATAAGAATGCTGATGACTACATAAAGACTTTGTGAAAATATCTGCTAGTTGTTCCAAGGTTCGTATGTGCATGATCTTGATAATCCCTTCCTGAATTTTCTCCTTGATGAAATGACATTCAATTTTTATATGTTTGGTAGCTTTGTTATCGCAGTATAAAGTGACTAGTTTCCCTGTTTGCACTCCTAAATCTTTCAATAATCCAAGAATCTAAACAATCTCACAAGTTGTTTTTGTCATCACTCTATATTCCACTTCAGCGGAGGAAAGTGATATTGTTGATTGCCTTTTCATTTTTCATGATATGAGAGATCCTCCAATTTTAATGTAGAATCTTGTAAGAGACTTTCTAGTCATAGGGCAAGTACCCCAATCTAAATCGCAGTATGTTGCGATGTTGGAATTCCCATCTCGAGGTAAAATGAGTCCTAGTCCAAGACATCCCTTTAAATACTTAAGTACCATCCATATGAGAGATTGTTTTCGCCCATGCATGAACTGACTCAATATGTGAACTGCGTAACTTATGTTAGGCCTTGTCATGTTGAGATAGATAAGTCTCCCTACGAGTCTTTGATAATGAGACGGGTCTTGTAACAGAGGATCATTTTCTGAAGAGGCTGTCTCATGGCCATATTGTTGGGATGTGAGTTTAGTGTTTTGTTTCACAGGAATGATGTTGGGTTTGCATGCTAATAAACCAGAATCGGACACAAGTTCTAAAACGTATTTCCTTTGACTTAGAGAATATCTGTCAAGGAACATGCAATCTCAATGCCTAAGAAATACTTTGACTCCCCCAAATCTTTTATATAGAAATGTTTGTTGAGATGCTCTTTCAGGGTACAAATGCCATCCTCATTATTCCCAAATTATAATATCATCAACATAAATAATAAGAGCAATGAAGGTGGTACCTTTGTGCCATGTGAAGAGAGAGTAGTCATGCTTGGATTGAGTGAATACCATGTTTATTAGAGCCTTTGTGAATTTCGCATTCTATTGGCAGGATGCTTGCTTCAAACCATATAAGGACTTGCGTAGATGACATACCATATTCTCCCCCTGTCTATGAAGTCTGGGATGAAGATCCATGTAGATTTATTCATGAAGATCTCTGTGAAGAAAGGCATTATGGACGTCCATTTGTTGAAGAGGGCAGTCACGTATGGCAACAATGGACAGGTAGGCCCGAACAGTAACATGCTTGGCCACTAGGGAAAAGGAGTCTTAGTAATCAAAACCTTCTCTTTGGGTGAAACCTTTGGCAACGAGACAGGCCTTGTATCGTTCGATTGATCCATCAGCATGGTGCTTGATCTTGTAAACCCATTTACAACCAATGGGCTTCCTGTGAGAATGACGTGGAACAAGATCCCAAGTATGATTCTGAGAGAGTGCACTAAGTTCATCGGCCATGGCCTAGTGCTAATGTGTATGGGGAATAACATCATAGTAGCAAGAAGGCTCTTGCTGAGCAAAAATATGACTGATACAAATCCTATAGGCAGAAGACAGTCTATCATAAGTAACATAGTTGAATGTAGGGTAAGGAGTACCTGGGGTAGTCTGAATGGTTGGGCAAACATAATCTTCTGTCTAGAGAGGTGGGTGGGTGGCTCTTATGGAACGTCTCTGAGGAGAAACAGGGAAGATAGGAGTATTATCCAGTAGAGGTGAATTGGGAAGTTGTTTCTCTAGAGAAGGATCAGGAGATGTGGTAACTGGTTCTGAGGTGGACATGGAGGGCCCCATATCATGAATGGGATGCATGATATAATAGGGTCTTGATAAATCAATTGCTAAAGGATCTTCCAAAAAAGATGAAGACTGTGAAGATTCATCATAAGTGGACCTGTCTAAAAATGGAAAAGAGTCTTTATGAAAAACCACATCTCTAGAAACCAGGAATTGTTCTAAGGTGATATCATATAGTCGATAACCTTTCTAATGCATTGGGTAACCCATAAAAACACATGGAGAAGCCCGAGGAGAAAATTTATCATGCCACCTTAAATTTTAACATATACACCCAAATAATCGAAGATGATCAATTATAGGTGGTTTACCAAAAAGAAGCTCATGGGGTGTCTTGCCATCCAGAACTCGACTTGGCATCCGATTGACCAGGTAGGTGGTTGTGACTACACATTCTCCCCAAAGGGTGGCAGGGATGTTGGCTTGGTGTTTTAGGGCACGAGCGACCTCTAAAAGATGTTGATGTTTCCGTTCAACTATGCCATTTTGTTGAGGGGTATAGACATAAAAGCTCTCATGGATAATACCAATAGAAGAAAACATGGTCGACCATTGAGTGTTAAAAAATTCCCTAGCGTCATCAGTTCAAATTCGTTGAACTGAAAAATCAAATTGGGTTTTTGTAATAGCCGCGTTCTACTCAAATATTCATAAAACATGTACATAATAAAATACATATAAAATAGCATAAAAAGGGTTGGGCCCAAATTTTTCTTTTATTAAACATATACGTCCTTTATACAAAAAGTTGTATCATGTACAAAAGCGTCAAAACAAGGTGGAGAGTGTAGTCATTTCCCTTCGCCCGCCGATGTCCATCCGACTGTATCCGACTGTGTCCTCACCTAGATCCTGCAAAAACATAGAAGACAACGGGGTGAGCACAACTAATGCTCAGTAAGTAAATCCTCTACTCATCTATCCCCGTAACTCTCTCTCTCTAATTCTTTCCTTACAATTCTCCTTTACTCTCTCTCTCTCTCTCTCTCTCTCTCTCTCTCTCTCTCTCTCTTATACTTCATCTATTTTCTCCTTCTCATAACTCTTTTCTATTAACTCTTTTTAGTAGTCACGGCCTCATCTTATCGGAGGCACGGTCGGGACTTGCTCCCGCTCTACATGACTTCTCCTCATTCTAACCGATCGGACTCGGTTATGCATGGATTCGGAACCCTTAGCCATTTGAGTGTATAATCTCTCTCTCGAGTACTCTCGGATATAGTCCTCACCCGCATGCACTCTCACGGGCTACACCACTTCTCTATCTCATACTCGTGCCGCTCTCTCAATGCGGCGTACATGCGGGAATCCTCTATCCATTACTCACGGGTTCCCCATTGCACAACCTACTCTATTCTCTTTCTCTTAACTCTTAAAGTAGCTTATACTCAAATTCTCTACTATGTCTCAAGCTACTTCTTAAGTGCATAAAAAATATGCGTATGGATAGCTCATGCTCACTAATGCACTTATGAAATGCCAAATACAAGATTGCATCAAAACAGCCATTCTGCACAGGTCACACTAAAAAGGTCATAACTTGCGTTATACACCTCCGATTACTACGGTTTTGGTCTCGTTTTAAAGCTTAGAGACAGGGCTATAATTTCTATGTTTTGGTCTCAGCCCAGTTAAATCCTTAAGATTCCCAAAAATCACTTAGAAAGTTACTACTGTGACAGGGCAGATTTCACTTAGGCATTTCATCAAGCAACTCATGTGCATATAAACACTCTACTATAATTACTACTATACTACATTATCTAGCCATCAAAAATGGGAGAAAAATCCCTCATATAACCATAATCCCGGTCAAGAAAAGCACTTCCAAAAAGGTTTACACAACATCTCTCAAACTTCATCTCAAGTTCCATTTCTCAATACACATTAAAACACTTCTCATACATGAAGTGTATCCAACAACCAAAAAATAGCTACTCATCTCAACTCAATTTCTCATCAAGCATACTACATACTTATACATGCATACATCTCTACTAAAGCTTATTCAAATCTCAACTTGGTTGGATTTACTTACCTTGGGAAAAAGTGACTTCTCTAGCACTTTTCCTTTCCTTTATTGTCTTGTCTTCTCTCTTCAACTTAAAACAACAACAAGAACAATAATAACAATATAAGACTGAAAGATTCAGCATGCATGAAGAGTGGTGGAGATGGAGAATGAAAGCATGGATTAAAAAAAACGGTTTACATGCAAAGCTTGGATATGAGATTATACCTACTCCTTTGCTTTGGATTGATGAAGATTAACTTCAAAAGGATGAAACCTCCACACTTTAACACCACCTTGAGAGGATTAGAGAGTGGCCTTGGCTAGGGAGAGAGAGCTTTTAGTTTGTGTTTGAGTGAACAAGTGAATAATGAACAAAAATGCAACCTTTTGCACTTATATATACTTGGGCTATTTTGTAATTATTTATTTTTCACTTCCAAGCCCAATAAAATCTTATTTTATAAAGGGACCCCATGAATTTAATATGCTACCCTTTGAATAATCAATATTATTCAAGGGCCCATGTAAACTAAACTAGTTTACATTAACAACCCATAAATTTACCCTTTTTACCCTTTAACTATTAAAAGGTTATTTTTGTTCATCTCATTAATCTTAACACTTTAAGATATAATAATTAAATATAATTAATTATTGCTTGACCATTTTAACCCTTAAAATGTCACAAATTGTTTTCTATGTAACTATTACTATAGAAATCCCGTTATTACCCTCGGAAGGTGCTAGCCCTCTTCGGATAATCATTTCTCTCTCTCATCCTTCTCTAACTTCCCAAGGCTATTGGTGTGACCATGTAGGTCCACCGTGGATTAGCCGTGAGCCGGTTCTGGATGAATCCGGAAACCTGTCTGGAGGCCCAACGACTATGGTAAACATCTAGCAATGTGCCATAGTCCCTAAACCACGATGAAGAAATACTTCATCGAACCCATTTCAGATCATACGTACCATGCAGGTAAAGTCCCTCTATTGAGATATCCTAATCGAGTATGGATTCATGGAACGTCAAAATCCTAAACTCGATCTTCTATCGAATTGTCGATCAATATGTCCGGAACTTGTCATCACAAACTTACTTTTGTATGACTAATAATAGACTCTGGCCAGAGATTCAGTTTTCCGACATTTATCGATGTTCGTCTAGGAACTCGAATCCGGATGAAGTCAGCGGTACTCCCGATCCTATATTTTCGAGTCAATGGATCCCCTCTTGACCATCGTTCGTTTCCGCATATGAACAACGCATGACCAAATAGGCTTTATTATACGAAACATGATTAGTCTCGTACTTATACACCGTATGAACCATACGCATCCATATCGGATCCGACTACAATGTCTCAGGTCAAAGGACTACATCGTGCACTGATATAACCAAACGATAAATCATTGACTACATGCTTTTCCAAGTGATTTGTCGTTATTCGGTCACGTTCGAAAAACAGTTCACCAACCGTTAATCCATACCAATGCCCTAGTGACATGACTATCATCGTCATCCGTACTTATATCAACTCATGATATCTTTCGGAAGCATCCGTGATGCCCTCTTGTACAATATAGTTGCCCAAATTTATATTGCTTCCGTAGGGAACCCTTTTCGATAATTCATTTACCTATTAAATGAATCATCTGGACAATTCATATACATACTTTATTTTAAATGCATGACTGAATAAAGGAAGCAATTTACATATATGAATTGAAGAACTCTTTCTTCTATTATTTATGATATATATAGATACAAGACAAAATGCTCTGAAACCGACAACACGAATGGTTTCTAGGGCATACACTAATATACACTAACAAACTCCCACTTGCACTAAAGCCATTCGATGTTGTATCTCATACCCATCTTCTCAAGATGATGGTCCAATTGCTTGATGTCATCGCCTTAGTCGTGGATCGCTACATTTTACTCTGAAGGAGTCTTGAATCAAAATCTCTCCAGCTCCAACGAATTCTCTCAAAATGTGATACTTATGTTGAATGTGTTTGGATTTTTGGTGTGCCCTTGGTTCCTTTGCCTGTGCAATAGCTCCAGTATTGTCACAGAACATGCTTATCGGGTAAGCCATGTTCGGAACCACACCAAGTTCAATTACGAACTTTCGCATCCAAACAGCCTCTTGCTTCGAAGCGACAATGTATTCGCCTTCTGTAGTGGGAGTCATTGTGGTTGTTTGTTTGGAACTTTTCCAACTAACAGCACCTCCATTACATATAAAAATGTACCCTGACGTAGACTTTCTATCATCAATATCTGATTGGAAATCAGAATCTGAGTATCCTTGAATGTTTAACTCGGAACATCCATAACTCGAACTAGATCCTCGGATTCTTCTCAAGTACTTAAGGATCGATTTTACAACCAATGTTTCTCCCATGCTCTAGGTTTGGTGATATCTGCTCGTAACACTTACAAGATAAGCTATATCAGGTCTTGTACATAGCATTGCGTACATTAAGCTACCTACGCAGACGATAAGGCACATTACGCATCCGCTGTCGCTCTTCATCGGTCTTTGGACCCATCTCCTTAGAAAGATGAAGACCATGAGTGAAGGGCAAAAGACCTCTCTTAGAGTTCTCCATGCTAAATCTTTTTAGCATTTTCTCTATGTACAATTTTTGGGATAATCCAATTACCCTTTTCGTTCTATCTCTATAGACACGAATGCTAAGGACATATGTCGCTTCTCCTAAGTCTTTCATCGAGAAGGTTTTGGACAACCAAACCTTAACCTCGTCATCATGCCTATATCATTTCCCATCAAAAGTATGTCATCTACATATAATATGAGAAACGTGATGGCATGATCTTTAACCCATTTGTATACAGGCTCATCCGGATTCTTGACAAAACCAAAGCGATTTGATTATGTCGTCAAATCGAATGTTCCAGCTTCTTGAAGCTTGCTTCAATCCATAAATGGATCGATGCAATTTGCATACCTTATGTCTTTCAACAGAGGATACAAAACCTATCGGTTGTTCCATATAGATGTTTTCCTCAATAAACCCATTGAGGAAAGCTGTTTTGACATCCATCTGCCAAATTTCATAATCATGGTATGCTGCGATGGCTAGCATTATACGGATGGATTTAATCATAGCTACAGGCGAGAAGGTTTCCTCATAATCCAATCCTTGTTTCTGAGTATAGCCTTTCGCCACCGTCGAGCTTTGAAGGTCTCTACCTCCCCATCCTTGCCAACTTTTCTCTTGTAGACCCATTTACAACCTATAGGAATTATTCCCTCGGTGGATCCAGCGACCATACTTGATTGGCATGCATTGATTCTATCTCGAATCCATCGCCTTACCATTTTCCCTGAATCTCTATCCAAGATTGCTTCTTCGTAGCTTCTAGGATCATCTACTCCCACTAAGTAAGATTCAAAATCTTGCTCATGTAGGAACCCATATCTCTCTGGAGGTTTCGACATTCTAGAAGACTTTAAATCTTGGAACCATAGTATCGTCCCGAGGTTCGGCCGAGTGGGACGTTCCATCTTCACAATCTCGGTTCTTGGCTCTTCAAACTCTTCCTTGAGTTCAATATTTCTTCCAACGCCGCTTTCCTCCAAGAACTCATTCTCGAGGAAGCGCGCATTTCTACTGATCCAAACTCTTTGATCACTTGGGAAGTAAAAGCAATATCCTAAACTATCTTTAGGATATCCAATGAACCGAAACCCTTCTCGATTTAACATCCAGCTTATCGATTTAACCAATTTAACATAAGTGGGCAGCCCCAAATCTTCATATAATTCAGACTTGGGACGTTTTCCATACCATATCTCATACGGTGTTTTACGGGCTGGTTTTAGACGGGACCCACCCTATTAAGGATGTGCAGCATGTCCAGAGCGTACCCCACGAGACATTGGTTAGTCTCAGTAAACTCACCATCGATCGTACCATATCCAATAAGGTACGATTTCTCCTTTCTGACACTCCATTAAGCTGGGGTGTATAAGGAGGAGTCAATTGTGAGATGATCCCATTTTCTTTTAAGAACTCTTGAAACTCTGTACTCAAGTATTCACCCCCACGATCTGATCGTAGTATTTTAATACTCTTTCCAGTTTGATTTTCTACTTCATTCTTGAATTCTCTGAATTTTTCAAAGGATTCAGATTTGCATTTCATTAAATACAAATACCCATATCGTGACATATCATCTGTAAAGGTAATGAAATATTCAAATCCTCCCCTAGCTAAAGTACTAAATGGTCCACACACATCTGTATGTATGAGTTCTAAAAGTTCTTTAGCTCGCTCTCCTTTACTCTTAAAGGGAGACTTGGTCATCTTTCCTTGGAGACATGATTCACAGGTTGGATAGGGTTCGAACCCAATGAGTTTAGGATCCCACTTTCTCCAAGTGTATTAATCTTCTCTCCTATATGACCCAATCTATGATGCCATAGAATTTTAGGATTTGATTCAGATCGAGTTCTTTTTATTAGAAATGGTATTGATTGAAGCATAGTCATTCAATTCTAAGACATACAAACCATTTGTATTCACAGCTTTACCAACTAAAACATTTCCAAAATGTATTGAACATTCATTTCCATTAAATAGTACATAATAACCTACCTTACACAAAGCAGAAATAGAAATGATGTTTCTTGTGGCCTTTTCAAAGTAAAATACTTTAAAAAAATTCAAAACATGTCCTGAAGGTAGTCTTAGTGAGCAAGTCCCCATGGCCTCGGCTGCAACTCGTGCCCCATTTGCCATCCTCAAAATGATCTCGCCCTTTGTCACCTCAGAACTATTCTGAAGTACCTGCAAAGACATACAAACATGAGATGTTCTGCTGAATCTAATATCCAGGGAATGACTATCTGAATTAACACTTAATTCATATTCAATCATAAGACATTGGTTCATACCTGCTTTTCCTTTGCCTTTCTTCAGACTGTTCAGGTATTGAGGACAGTTCCTCTTCCAGTGTCCATCTTTTCCACAGTGGAAACATTTTCCTTTTGCATCGGCCTTCTCTACCTTTGCCGCTGGCTTCTTGAAGCTCTTATTCTTGGGTCCAACTTTTGGACCTCTCTTTGGTAGCACTTTGGGCTTTTTATTGGCCCTGCTAGTGGAGGCGGCAAAAACATCCTCATGTCCCTTCCCTTTCACATTCTGTCTGTGAAATTCTTTAAGCTCATTTAGCAGTTCAGAGAGGTTTCTCTCAATCCTATTGAGATTGTAGTTAGTTATAAACGGTTTATAACTTGGAGGAAGGGATTGTAGAATCAAATTCATTTTGAGGCGTCGGCATGACCACCCCATATCCATCCAAATCGATCTAATCCATTGATCATTTTAAGAGTATGATCAGCTGGAGGTTCCCCTTCCCTCAACTTCATGCTAAAGAGGGATGCACACAATTCATACTCAACCACTCTTGGATTTTCGCTATACAACTCTTGTAGAGCTATGAGGATATCATAAGCATTTGAAACCTCTTCATGCTTAGTTTGAAGTTCTCTATTCATGGAGGCTAACATGTAATTTTTAGCCCTCCTACTATCCTCTCTCCACTTTTCAAGAGCATCAAGCTCAGCTTGTGGAGCATCCGGTCCAATATCAAGTGGAAGAGGTGCTTCCAAGACATAAGCAATTCTTTCAAAATCTAGAACAATTCTAAGATTTCTTAGCCAATCTTTTAGGTTGGGTCCGGTTAACATGTTATTGTCCATTATCCTTAGGAGAACATTGTTGGCCATTTTTTTCGATTATTTATCACAAAGATGAAACTGCAAAGAAAAGTAATTTTATTAGTGTCTTGTAATCTTTTAAACCTTTTAATGCATAATCAAATTAGCTCCCACTATTTTATTCGAGTCCTATACTCCCTTAAATAGGATCCGGAAATTTTCGTTGGATTAAATTTCTTAGTGGAGAATCAATTTCTTATCAAATTCAATTAACCTCACATAATAGAATTCTTGGTTAATTAAGTCTAATAAGTAGGAAACTCTTTTCCTTTTATATCACTATATAAGGTTTGATTCATATTCCTTGTCCTAGCTTCCGGATACCTCACATAATAGAATTCTTGGTACCTAGGCTAGTTAAATCCGAACCGTTGTGCTTTCTTAGGATGACATTTTCATCATGTCCTCACATAATAGAATTCTTGGTCAAGGTGAAAATATCCATCCAAGAACAAGATCAACTTAATTCTATGATATAAAGATTGTATCCCTCACATAATAGAAATCTTGGGATATTAAAATTTATATCAAAGAATTTAGTTATCCCACAATGGGAGACTTGGATTTAATAATTTTAAATTGGGGAGATTTAGGTTTAACCTTTAGTTAATTCATTTTAGCATGCCATGTTTAATTAACAATTCATACATATCACATATATGCATAAATTAAAGCATGTGGGTTGACCATGGGGCTTTTAAAATACATCCTAAAGGCAAACTATTTACCCTAATACTATATCTTCGATTGGATCGTCATCCGGATGCTCTTCGGTTCTCGTCTAGCCGATTCCATTACATATTGGATCTTAGACACACAGGCCCGATTAAAATAAATAAATAAAATTTAATTATTACAAGCCATTTAATAAAAGAATATTACAAATACTTTTGAATATTTTGAAAACCAAATGGCGCCCATGATCAACCCTCTAATCTAATATTCATTCATCACATAAATAAATATTAAACATTCATACCAAATATAATAAACAATTATTTAAAGGCATGAATATAAATATATAAATATATCTCATATATTAATAGATATTATATATATATTCATGTGGTAATTTAATTATAACTTTGGGCCATACAACAATTACACATTTTATAGGAATCATTACACAAACACTTTTGTCATATTCCACCCAAAGATATACTATTTAATTGTTAGCATCATTTCAATACTTTTCACAAAAGTCATGCATGGCATAGATAAGTGGGTTTTATTACTCCAAGAGTAATCATTCTATGACACAAGTTACTTTTAACTAAAGTAATACTTTTTATGACATATTTATCTTTTCAAAGACAATCATGCCATCTTGCATCATCATTTTTTGAAACCATTCAAACAACCAAATAATTACATTTCAAAAATATAATAATTTATGCCATGCAATGATGCATTATAAGATAATTTAATCAAATTAAACATCCTACATTAAATTTACCACAATCATATATAATATCATAATTCATCATATGAATGAATAATCCATAACTTTATGCTAACATCAAATTCCACCACTAAACACTTGCAACATTTGCATACACTTCATGCAAAAAATATACTTTAATCAAATTAAAGGATAACACTTTTAGCATGTCAAAGCATAAATCATTTAATCAAAGTCATGGAAATGAACATGCATGAACATTTTTCTAAATAAATCATCATGCAACAACCATCATCCAAGCATACATTTCGACCCTTTATGGAACAACTTCCAAAACACATTACAAACTTATTTATTAAAACAAGAATCAAATGAACAAAGAACATGCATGGCCGAATCTAGCAAGAAATATTCTATGCACTTATCAAGGCATGCATAACACTTTTGTCACCATAAAATATATATATTTATAAATTAAACATATAATGATTCTTGCATGCTTCAAATTAAAAAATTAAAAACATCTTTATACATTTTATGTTATGGCCGAATCTAATTCCAAAGAAAAAAATAATAAACATTTCATTATCATATTACTAGGCCAAAACAAGAACATGCATGTCACTTTCATACATGATTAACACAAGAACACTTGGAAAATGTCATTTTTGCTTATAAATTTGACATGCAAGGAGCTTTTAGTTCTGATACCATTTGAAAGATTCAGCATGCATGAAGAGTGGTGGAGATGGAGAATGAAAGCATGAAAGCATGGATTAAAAAAAACGGTTTACATGCAAAGCTTGGATATGAGATTATACCTACTCCTTTGCTTTGGATTGATGAAGATTAGCTTCAAAAGGATGAAACCTCCACACTTTAACACCACCTTGAGAGGATTAGAGAGTGGCCTTGGCTAGGGAGAGAGAGCTTTTAGTTTGTGTTTGAGTGAACAAGTGAATAATGAACAAAAATGCAACCTTTTGCACTTATATATACTTGGGCTATTTTGCAATTATTTATTTTTTCACTTCCAAGCCCAATAAAATCTTATTTTATAAAGGGACCCCACGAATTTAATATGCTACCCTTTGAATAATCAATATTATTCAAGGGCCCATGTAAACTAAACTAGTTTACATTAACAACCCATAAATTTACCCTTTTTACCCTTTAACTATTAAAAGGTTATTTTTGTTCATCTCATTAATCTTAACACTTTAAGATATAATAATTAAATATAATTAATTATTGCTTGACCATTTTAACCCTTAAAATGTCACAAATTGTTTTCTATGTAACTATTACTATAGAAATCCCGTTATTACCCTCGGAAGGTGCTAGCCCTCTTCGGATAATCATTTCTCTCTCTCATCCTTCTCTAACTTCCCAAGGCTATTGGTGTGACCATGTAGGTCCACCGTGGATTAGCTGTGTGCTTCGGATGAATCCAGAAACTGTCACGGAGGCCCAACGACTATGGTAAACATCTAGCAATGTGCCATAGTCCCTAAACCACGATGAAGAAATATTTCATCGAACCCATTTCAGATCATACGTACCATGCAGGTAAAGTCCCTCTATTGAGATATCCTAATCGAGTATGGATTCATGGAACGTCAAAATCCTAAACTCGATCTTCTATCAATTGTCGATCAATATGTCCGAACTTGTCATCACAAACTTACTTTTGTATGACTAATAATAGACTCGGCCAGAGATTCAGTTTTCGACATTTATCGATGTTCGTCCTAGGAACTCGAATCCGGATGAAGTCAAGCGGTACTCCCGATCCTATATTTTCGAGTCAATGGATCCCCTCTTGACCATCGTTCGTTTCCGCATATGAATAACGCATGACCAAATAGGCTTTATTGTATGAAACATGATTAGTCTCGTACTTATACACCGTATGAACCATACGCATCCATATCGGATCCGACTACAATGTCTCAAGTCAAAGGACTACATCGTGCACTGATATAACCAAACGATAAATCATTGACTACATGCTTTTCCAAGTGATTTGTCGTTATTTGGTCACGTTCGAAAAACAGTTCACCAACCGTTAATCCATACCAATGCCCTAGTGACATGACTATCATCGTCATCCGTACTTATATCAACTCATGATATCTTTCGGAAGCATCCGGTATGCCTACTGTACAATATAGTTGCCCAAATTTATATTGCTTCCGTAGGGAACCCTTTTCGATAATTCATTTACCTATTAAATGAATCATCTGGACAATTCATATACATACTTTATTTTAAATGCATGACTGAATAAAGGAAGCAATTTACATATATGAATTGAAGAACTCTTTCTTCTATTATTTATGATATATATAGATACAAGACAAAATGCTCTGAAACCGACAACACGAATGGTTTCTAGGGCATACACTAATATACACTAACAAAGACTTCAATATAACCATAAGCAAAACTCACATCTAAAGCAAGAATCTTTACCTTAGGATGCTTTAGATGAAATCTCTACTCAAAATTACTCAAAAGCTCTCTTAAATCCCTTAGAAATCTTAGGAAAATTGAATGGAAGATTGAGAGAAATTAGAGAATGGATATGGCGGTGGAATGGATGCAAAATGAAGGGTTTATTTTACTTAACCCTTTTTAGCTCATATTATAACTATCATTTCCAATTTTGCCCTTACTCTTCCTTGGAAATTTCACCTATATGCTTTGATTCTTTGCAAATACACCCCCACTCCAACACATTCTCTACTAAATTTCCTTACATTTTACTCCATACTTTTCCTACTAATTAGGGGTAGAAAGGTCATTTTTACCCTTATGAAGAATTCTCTAGAAAACTAAGAAACTTTTTGTTAGGCTCTTCGCCGTGGCGAGAACATTCCGTCGCCCTGCGCACACGTAACCTCAGGGTGCAAGACCTCATCGCCGCGGCGAAGATTCTCCTTCGCCCCGGCGAAGATTGGATTTCCAAAATTCACCAAATCTCAACCAAAACCAAGGCAAACACTTAACCAATTCAACATATCATGACAACAACCAAACTCAAATAAAACCAAATCAATAAATATTTAAGCAAGACAGCAAATCTTGAGTACGTACCTTAAGTGGGGCGTTACAGTTTTGACCATGGACAAAAAATGTCTAATGTGAGTGAGAGTCTACGTTTTAGATTGCATGACGTAGACCGAGGTTCCCTGAGACTAATCATCAATGATGGTTAGAAAAAAATCTAGAGCCATCATGATTGGCTGTGTGATGAACTACGGAAAAAATGCGTGTGGTGGAAGGAGTGTGTTTGGGAAATTTTGTGTGGGACTATTTTGTAAGAGGACAAATAGGACAATTGGGTTGAGGAATAGATGCACAATGACCTAGACGTTGATGCAAAATAAAAGGAGTTTTATTAATGTTTGTATTACAAATAGATCTTTTATTATCTGTAATACAAGACATTGAGTTTTTATCATCAGAGGCAACTATCCAATAATAACGACCATGGTATACTTTACCCAAGCCTATCAGATTCCCAGTCAAACAGTCTTGAAACTCACATTTGTTAGGAAAGAATTTTAAGACATATACCTTATCTTGACATAGTTTAGAAAAAAGATATGAGGTTGAAACGGAAAGCAGGAACAAACAAGACATTATGAAGGATTAAATGTTTATTATGATGGACAATTCCTAATTGAGTGGCTTATGCATGTGTACCATTTGGCATGTGGACTAAGGTGTATGGTATAGTGGATGTGTGGGAAAAATGTTTGAGATTGCAAACAATGTGGTCACTAGTCCCTAAATCAATTATTCAAAAAATTTCTTTAGTAATATTGGAACAAAAAGATGTACCTGCGTAGGATGTTGTATTTGCCTGTGGACTTTTGGTTTAGCATTACAGGATCTGGTGATATTGTTCTTGGCTAAACATAAGTGCTGTAGCGTTATTCCCAAAGTGATAGGGTGACTTGCTTAATTGGCAGTGGCAGATCCAAACCATTGGTTTTGGTGGCAGCCGTGTAATTTCCAACATGTGTCCCTCGTGTGGTTCCTTCATTTGCAATAATCACAGTAACGGTTTTTGTTGGACTTGGGTGGCTCATGTGATGAATTAAAATTGGTGGAATGAGTTGGGCCATTTCCCGAATTTGGGCCAACTACAAAGCTTGAGCCATTTCCCGAATTTGGGCCAACTATCAAACTTGAGCCCAAATTGCTATTAAGCCGAAATGACCCACTTAATTTTGAGCTATTGGATGAGGAGATGAGATCTGGGACGTTCACTCCTCCATATAAAATAATGTTTTCTCCTTCAGATTGCCTTAGTCCCCATTTGCCTTTGCCATTGCCATGCTTCATCTCCGGTGGTCCAATCTGCCGCTGCTGTGGGTTGACAGTGAAAGTAGCAGCCTCAACATTTGGTTAGGAGTTAGACGTAGCTGATCTGTGGCTTTCATCTTACACCGCCAATTGGTAGGTACATCAGAGAGATGGCGCCGGCGATGTAGCCAACATTTGTGTCCGAAAACCAAAAAACTGCCATTTAAACCAATCAAAAAGTGAATTAACTTGTTTTGATCCTTAAGACGCTTGATCTGGTGAACAATCGTGGAGGGTCCTCCACAGTGTTGAGTTTGTTCCAAATCGCCGAAAGACGATTGAAATAAACGGTGACTGGCAGGTTGTGTTGCTTGATCTCAAGAAGGTTTTTACGCAAAGTAAAAATCCTTGCGAGATCTAATTGGCCATACATCTCTCGGATGTTTGTCCACATCTCTTGGGCATTTTCAGTTTGAAGCAAGCCGGCAACAATCTCTTAGGTCAGGGAGTTGCTGATCCAGGCGCAAACCAAGGTATTGCACCGAATCTAGTGCTGGGAAAGTTGTGGTTTAGTGAGCTAGGGAAGGGTTCCATCGATGAACCCTTCCTTATTTTTGGTTACCAAAGCTCACCGAAAGTATCTGGCCCAAGTGGCATAATTTTGAGATCCGACCAAGGGTTGTTTCACGAGCACAAGCTTAAAGTTGTTGGAAACTGGCGAAAAAAGGGCATCCCCTAGTTTTGGTCGACCAGTGGAGGCTAGAAGAAACTGGAAAATCGGGTAAGGATTTTGACCTGTCGGGGTTAGGGTTTTGACCCATAAACCCAAATGGAAATGGGCCGGTTTGAAAGTTCAATCTGGGTTGGTAGTTGGGGTCTATTTGATGGTTTGGACCAGTTTGGAAGGAAGGCAAAAAGAGGAAGAAGATTGCCGAAGAATGCTAATAGATGGAAGCTTGACAAAGTAGTAGAAATAGTGCTGAATGTCAAGAAAACAAAGAATGAAAGACTGTAATTTTGTGTATATTTTGTATATTGTAATGAGTACATCAACCAATTTATATAGTGGCTTTGAATACAATAAAGACAATGAAATAATACAGTAAAGGAAATATAATAAAGTCTTAAGTACAAAATATTACAATAATCAATCAAATAATTGTAAATCAATAATTGCTTGATTCTACCATGAATATCTTCAGCATTCCATATTTCATCACATTCTTCTATTCAATTTATAGATCATGATTTTTCTTTCTTTTTTGAATTTTATGGGAATAATATATATCTGATTATTAAATATATTTTTTTTTTTATATTAAATGGACAGTATCTAGAATTACAATAGGTAATATTCTTCATTTCTGTTTATAACTCTTTTCTTAAAAGACTGTTTCAATGACAACAACAATTTTAAAAGAGGAAACACGACCACATCTCACTTTCGGGCTTCATCTGCTCAAATCAGTGGCCAATAAAGGATCACTAGGAAATGAAGGATCTTTGAGTTCACCAAAATAACAGTATAATTAACAAAGAAGCACCCTATTATCGAGGATATACTTCAGTAATTGATGCATCATCAACAGACCATGGCATTGATATGCTTTTTGGTTGATCAAAATCCAACTCTTTTGTTGGCATGCTAGCCTCCCCTCTACTACCAAGGAAAAATGCTGGTTTTTGAGGAGCTGGAAGAGTGACTGCATAACTATTAAGCGTGAGAACTCTGTTGCCATTGTGGGTCTATCATTGGATCTTCCCCGGACACATAACAACCCTATATGTATGCATCTAATCACTTCATTTCTCAAGTAAGAATCTGTCAAGGTTGAATCCAACAATTGCAATGGTGTCCCATCCCTCCAATGTTTCCAAGCCTAAAATATTAGTCACAATTAATTACCTTCAATACTAATTAACTCTTTTTTCTTTCCACCCTCTACTTGTATGTAAAGATATTAGCTCTAACAAAGGGAAACTACAGTATCTATTTTGCTTACATAGCTCATCAGATCCTCAACACCATCTGTTTGATAGAAATTGCTGCTTTTTTTCCCAATAATAATCTCTAGAACTAGGACACCGAAACTATATACATCGGATTTCACAGAACTGTCCGTGCATAGCATATTCTGGAGACATGTAACCACCGTGAAGAAGAAATAATGTTAATGTTGAAGCAGAAGAAGGCCCCAGGTTAGAATTCAAATAAATGTTTGTAATTAATTATTTTCAGGTTGATTGGTTGTCATAACAGATATGATGCATATACAGAGCTATATATGGAAAAGTTTTACCATACATTAGAAATAAAAGAAAGCTAAAAGACACATTTCAACTTTTATTGCTGAGTTTCATGCAGAAATTTGTAAGTTATTATAATGCAATGTCTAATGAATTCATCAATCAGATTATGCAAAGTGGTAGTAGACAAAACTCACTATGTCCCAACTATTCTGTTAGTATTTGCTTGAGTTTGATCAACTCCAACTATCCTTGCAGTACCAAAATCAGAAATCTTTGGATTCATATCTTTATCTATCAATATATTACTAGCTTTGAGATCACGATGTATAATTCTAAGTCGAGAATCCTCATGAAGATAAAGCATTCCTCGAGCAATGCCTCCAATTATCTTATACCGTTTCGACCAATCCAATTCTCCTTGCTTTTCAGGGTCTACATATATCAATTCAAATTTCAAATTTAAATTAAAGAGCTGAATTCAAATGCATTCTGAAGCAACTGATCCATCTACATAGTACAAATAATAGGATATTGAACACATAAATTATTGAAATTCACGGAGACAATTCAAACCGTATAGAATATAGTCGAGGCTTTTGTTGGGCACAAATTCATAGACAAGAATCTTTTCTCCTCCCTCCAAGCAAAATCCCAATAGCCTAACCAAATTTCTGTGTTGAAGCTTAGCTACCAGAAAAACCTCATTCTTAAATTCTACTGCTCCTTGCCCAGAGCTTCTTGAGAGCCTCTTTATAGCTATTTCTTGTCCATTACGAAGTATGCCCTGAGAATGTACATTAATCAATTATTAAATCATCTCTTCTGAAACTTTTAATCCCGGCACCCATAACCTTTTTTTTCAACTTAAACTTTTGGAGCATGATATCACTGTATCTAATTGGAGACAAAATTAATTTTGTACCTTATAAACATCACCAAATCCGCCTTCACCCAACTTGTTATCGTTTGAAAAATTGTTTGTGGCTACTTCTATTGTCCCCAAATCAAATTGCAAGGACTCTACAGTTGTTATGTCATTTCCAGCTGCAACTAATTTCAACAACAGCATTAGTATGAAGCACTTGGAAATAATAGATTTGTCTGAAATTTAATGATCAATGAAATAGCTTTTGAAGTTTTACCATTATCTTCCGGTATAACATTATACTTCTTTTTTGCTTTCCTACTTAGGACGCAATAGCCTGAAATGAAAAGCGCCACTACTGCGACAGCTGTTGGAACAACGATGGCTATGATTATCGAAGAAGAAATTCTTATTTTTCCTGCAAGAACAGTAATACGTTTCATTTGGTATCCAAGAAAATCATAATTACTAAGTTTATGCCAGAAGCTCATATAACTTTCAGTTAAAACTAGTGAGCAGCTCTTTAGCTGTAATCTGTAGCCTGTAGATGAATCTCCTGAACCTTTTAAACACACAAAATTAGGATATTTATTTTTCAAAATATCCATATAAAATTGCCTAAAGGATTAAATGGTTAAATAATCAAACGGGTTGAATTTTTCCAAGCAACACAATATAAGCTCTGTTCAAAATCAATGTAGACATGCGGCTTTTTATAAAACTCCACTTTTTTTTTTTTTTTGGTTTTAATTTAATAGATCTGTGCCATATGCATTTAATTAATCCGAAGAATTGATACCCAGAAGATGAAAAAAAAATTATGAAATGGGTTTTCAATACAGTTAGATTGATGAAACATTAGTTTAAAAAAAAAAAATAAAATAAAATAAGTGCGTTGACTCTACCTTGAGGTCCTGTCGCAGAACCAGGAGGTGGAGGAGACAGAATCACTGGCGTAGGTGCCGGTGCAGCAGTCAAAGTTTCATTAGGTACTTGTCGTACCAAACATAACAACTCGGATACATTACACTTCCTCCTTGTTTGCCACTACAACAAATCGGCAACTGCGCAATAGCTCCTTGAAGACATTTATTACAATCATAACGTGTTAAATCCTTAGTGCACTGCACAAGACTGTATACTTTTTGAAAGGATGTAAATGCTTCCATTCTTGTTGCAAACATATTGGGAGAATTTATAGCCTCCGTTGCAGCTTCGTTCGTCAACCTCCCCACTAACTCGTTAAACCGGCTTGGGTCAGGACTATTTTGTGTATTATACAAACTAATCCAGGGTGCTTCAGACATTATAGAAAAGAAAGATTGGTTTGAATAACGTAGAAGGCACTGTTGATACCATATTATGGTCTGTTTTTCAACAGGGCAACGTTGAGTTACATCACTGGTAGCAAATCTGACACAGTCTTGGCAGACGCTGGTGGTAACGTCGCCCCGGCAGAGAAAGAGAATATAGACCTTGTTAGGGCCTTGACCTAGGGTGGTGTTGTAGAAACCATTGAAGAATCCATTGCTGGAGTTGGCGTTGGAGGGAAGAGAAGAGAGCAGAAGATTGAGGTTGGATTGGTAGGTGCTGTTTATGGAGAAAGTTGTTGTGTTTGAGCAGAAGTGATAAACGTATGTTGGGTCAGCTGCACTGCTGAATCTGAGCAAAAAGCTTAGTAGGAAGAGAAACCCAAAGATCATGAAAGGTTTCATTTTTTATGTTTATATCTCAGCTTTTGCGAAGAGAAGAACAATATCTCCGGTTTGTTTTGTATCTTCTGACATATTTGTATTATTTCTTGTGATTGTGAATGAGATGTGTGACGTGGATACAAGCGTTCACTATGCGTACATTTGGGTAATTGGGTTAGCAGAGAAGACTTGTCTACTCAAATCAATTCAAGCCAATTAATTTTCACGAAAAGGACAGAAAATCTGAGCCAAATCTGGGGAAAGTTAGACGAGAGAAAAACACGTTTAACGGATAGTGACATAACTCATAAGTTATGCAAGATGCGTAACGTTTTATCCAACACGGCCGATTCCGCTCTTACTTTCTTGGCCCATTCTTATTTTTTTAAGATTTGAATAATAATTCAAGTATAACAAATTAAAGGGCATTTCAATTGGTTCAGTTTCAAAGACTCAAAATGCGGCAGATTACAAAATCAATGGAAAGTTGTGACAAATTAACTACTTGATAATCTTTCCTCAGAAAACCCTTTTTTTTTTTTTTTTTTCTCACAGAGCGTACCATCAACGACGGCGGTAGCACATAATAAAAATTATATCATAAACAAGAAAATACTGAGCATACATCTCCTCCCTTTCAGGCTACATTTGCCTGAATAAAGTTGGCCAGTATAGGATCAATGTATGATGAAGGATCTTTTAGTTCACCAAATTACAATATGTAAACTGTTGGTTTTAGCCGGAGAACACAAAGAGAAAGATGAAAGAGAGCTCCAAAAACTTATGCAAAAATGTTCTCAGTATTTTCATTGAAGATAGTCAACATATATATCAGTTAACAACTCTCTGCTAATTACCAACTACAGCAGATATTTCCAGCTTTTAAATTCAAATCTAACCACTAATATTACAAACATCTTACACATAATAATTCTGACTTAAATACCCTTAAGTCACTAAACTACAATTCATTACAAAAACACTGCCATGCACGTTGAACCACTGCTGTAGAGAAACTTCCGCAGCTTTCCAAACACAGACTTGCTGAACTGAATATTTGATGCATTTCAGCAAGGTATCACTACATCAACATAAACAAGCATTTTTGTCACTTTCTGTTGTACAAGTTAATTGAAGTCTAAAACACCCTATTATCGAGGATATACTTCAATAATTGATGCATCATCAACAGACCATGGCATCGACTTGCTTTTAGATTGATCAAATTCAAAATCCTTTGCTGCCATGCTAGCCTCCGTTCTACTACCAAGGAAAAACGCTGGTTGCTGAGGTGTTGGAAGAGTAACATAGTAACTGTTAGCATTATTACTATTGTTGCCATTGTGGGTCTGTCAGTTGGATCTTCCTGGACACATAACAACCCCATATGGATGCATTTAATCACTTCATTTCTCGAGTAAGACTCTGTCAAAGTCGAATCTAACAATTGCAACGGTGTCCCATCCCTCCAATGTTTCCAAGCCTGAAATAGTAAATTAGTCACGACAAATGAGCTTCTGTTCTAACTCTTATATTTCCTCACTCTCTATTTGCATATAAAGATACTAACTCTAACAAAGGGGAAATACAATATATAATTTGCTTACATAGCTCACGAGATCATCAGCACCATCTGTTTGCTATAAATCGCTGTTCTTCTTGCCAGTAATGATCCTAATACTAGGACACCGAAACTACACACATCGGATTTCACTGATAATTGCCCATACATAGCATATTCTGGAGGTATGTAACCATGGAGCAATGGTGATTATGTTACTATTAAAGATAACAAATAACCTTTGAAAATTAATTGAAAAAATTTAAACATTAATTTACAGGTGTTATGCCTAGAGCTACTTGATGTACCAAATGAAGAATGCATTTGTGATATAAGAACGCCCAAATATGCATTGTAACTTTTTACTGTGAATTTCAAGTAGAAAATTGTAAATCATCATTAGACATTTTTTCTCTTTCCTGATGATTCAACAGTTGGGACTATATAATTAATGAATGAATTCATTTATCTGTATTCCTCAAAGCAAGTAGGAGTCGAAACTTACAATGGCCCAAAAATTATGTTTGTATTCACTTGAGTTGGATCAAATCCAACCATCCTTGCCATGCCAAATTCAGAAATTTTTAGGTTTATATCTTCATCTAATAATATATTGCGAGATTTAAGATCATGATGTATAATTCTCAATTGAGAATCCTCATGAAGGTAAAACATTCATCAATCGATGCCTCTAATTATCTTGTAACGTTTTGACCAATTCAATTCTGTTTGTCTTTCAAAGTCTGTATATGTCAAAGTCAAAATCAAAATCTTTAAAAAGCTATTTTATTAACCGCTTATTAGGCTAACGTCCATCGTAGAAAAGATAGACACGTTTGAGTAGCCAAAAAGGCACTCGTCTTACCATATTACAGTGTATTTTTTAACGGGACAACGTTTAAGGGCATCTGAGGTAGCAAAATTGACACGTCTCGGCGGTGGTGGGGTGATATCGCCACGACAAAGAAAGAGACCATAGACCTTATTAGGGTCTTGGCCTGCGGTGGCGTTGTAGAAACCGTTGGAGAATCCATTGCTGCGGGTGACATTAGAGACAAGTGAAGAATGGAAAAACTTAAGGTTGCATTGATAGGTGCTATTTCTGGAAAAAGTTGTTGCGTTTGGACAATCCTGATAAAGGTATGTTGGGTCAGCTGCACTTGTCACACCGATAAGAAAACTTACAAGATAGAGCTGAACAAGAAAGAACATGAAGAATTTCAAGGAAGCATTTTGATTCTCAGGCTTCTGTTTGAGGACAACCTCGTATTAATATCTCTACCTTGTTCTTTAGGATTAATCAAATTTATTAAATAATGGGTGTGTTTGGTAGAGTATTTAGAGTAGTATTTTTGAAAAAGTTGAGTTGGACTGTTATTACGAGAACAAGATTTGAATGTGTTTGTTAAATTTTTGAAAAACATTTCTGAAAATATTTAAATTATTTTTTAATTCTCTACATTTGTTAATTTAGCTAAACACCCTCTATAATTAAATATTGAAAATAAACAAAAATACCTCACTCATCCATTAAATGTAGGCAACCAGCCACCACCGCCGGAGGGTGGCTGGAAGTTGCTGGAATGGTGCATGACCGCCACATCTAGCCAGTCATGCGCCATTTCAAGCCACCTTCCAGCAGTGGTGATCGGCTGTTGGGAATATGTGGATAGATGGGGGTGTTTTTATCAATTTATAAATTTGTATTGTTCGAGATGTTTAGTTAAATTAAAAAACCTAAGGGGTTAAAAAAATCTAAGTATTTTGATTTGAATTGAATATGATTGAATTTTAAGAATATTGAAACAAATATGTATTTTTGGTAGAATTAGGAAAAATGAAACAAACACAGCTTAGATTCTATTAACAAATAGAAGAGATAATATATAAAAATTAATTTCATAAATATATAGTTTCCTCCTCATTCACAGCTTGATAATTCATTTTTTTGTAATCTAGTCAACAAAGTTAAGTCAAGCCAATTAATTTCCATCTGTTGGTGGAAAAAGAACAGAAATGATGGCTATGATTAACAATAGGAAATTAATTCGTTTGACCAAATTAAATAGGGGGTTGAACCAAAATTTCCTGCGCAGATTGGGATTGTTCTAATAATCCCTTATTATTGAATTTTAAAAATAAATTCAAATAAAAATTACTAAGCATTTTTTAGTGTTATTTTTTAATTTTTCTGATAATGATGAATTTGATACATATAAAATGTTTAGAATAGACTTTTTTTTTTATTAAACAAGTATTTTTAATTATTAAAATATATTAATAATAGTGATTTAAATAAAAAAAATAGAAACTGACCAATATAGCCATTAAAGATGCCCGGAATCGAAGACGCACCTAGTGAACTGTGGTTTCGCTAGCCTGTTCTTAACTTTTTAATTTTGAAAAATTGTCTCCCTTAAAAGTTTTAAAATTCTATTAAGTCCAAATCTTTATTATATCATCCAAAAATCTCCCCTACCAATAGTTTTGGCCATTAAGTGTAACTGAAGACCATGTTTGATTATTAAAATGATGAAAGAACTGATAGATGGGCAAAAAGGTCATTGGCAATCTAATTTGATTTGACATTTTGATGAAAATACCTTTACAGTGTCTTAAAATTACGTACTAAAAGAGGGTATTGACTGTTAAGTTACCATTGTAATGAAGCTGTTCACAATTTATCAATTTCAACAACTATAAAAAGTAAAAACACCATTGAAGCACACACATGGGATAAGAAGCAAGGTTATCACTCCCAAACAAAAAAACCAAATCACATATTCCGGAGTTTAAGAACACAAGGAAGGTGTAGCATTTTGTTATTGAAGATCTTAGAAGGAAAATTAAATGCACATATCAATGCAGGTTTGATAAAATTTAAGAACAGAAGATGTGGTTATTGAGTTGGCATTCGAATTTCAGAGAGCTATGACAATCCAAACAACTGTATTTCTTTTGGGTACAAAGACAATGTTCTTTTTTAGGTTTTAGACATCAAAAACTTGACATGGAGTACTTCACAAAATCACACCATGTCCTAACATAGACATAAGTCACATAACACGGCCCGCAATCTTGAACAAAATCTACTAGCTTGCATCCAAATACCATAACACAACACAAGTTCAAATAACATAGGCTCCGTTTGATTCACAATTTTGTGTTTTTGAGAAATTTTTTTTGAAAAAAGTTAAAAAAAAGTTGAATTGGGCGGGTATTACGATGTAAGATTTACAAATTAATAAAATACCCCCTATGTTTGTTTTTTTACAAAATACCCCCTATAATAAAACATTAAAAGTTAATAAAAACACCCTCAACCCACCTTCAAATACGGACAGCCGGCCACCATCGCCGGAGGGTGGTTGGAGTCACCGTATCGACGCATGACTGGTTGGATCTTGCCGACCGTGCGTCGATATGGCATTTTCTGGCCAGATCCACGGTGGATCTAGCCGACAAAGGCCAGATCTACGACTAAATCTAGCCATTGATGGCCAGATCTGGTCGTATTTGCTCGTAAAAAATGGCCAAAAAACGGTCGTCGTTGATGGTCAACGCGCACCGTTGATTGGCCGTCGTTCTGGCCAGTTACGGAAAGATCGGTTGTCAAGCGGCGGATTTTAGTCTTAGATCTGGCCAGAAAAGGCTAGATCGGCGCACTATCGACCAGATTCAGTCGGTAGTGCGCCATCCTACCAGATTCCGGCCATTTTCCGGCAGTGGTGGCGGAATCAGTAAATGTAAGTTAGGGGTGTTTTTGCAATTTTTTAAAAAATATTTAGGGGTATTTAATTAAATTAACAAATTTAGGGGGTTTAAAAAAGTTGAATAATATTGTGAGTTTTTGAGTATTTTACTGTTTAACTTTTTTGGGAATACTAAAAGTAGTATTCCCAAAATGCAACCAAACAAATCCATAGCATTTCGATTTTTTCAAAAATATTATATTTTTTATTATTCTTTTATTGCCTTTTGAATTGACATGAATCTTGCAAAGAAAGATTTGAAAGTTCCCAATAAACTTTTTCTATCTAATCATGGGTTTCAGGTCAAATGACGATTTCACCCTTTCTTCAATTACATTTAATAGCCAAAACTTATATATTTTTCAAAACTAAGTCGGTTTTTTTTTTTTTTTGCGAATCCTAGAAGTTTTCTACTATGCGAGAATGTGCGAATAGCTAGGAGCTAGCTATAGCTCAGAGTGAATGCGTGAATACCTCAAACCAAGCAATTATCGAATTGGTCGTACATGCATAAAATTCATCTTAATTATCGTAGTTAGCGATGCGGATCGAATCCACAAGAAGCAATTACTAACAACCTAGTGTATATTGAGTAATGATAATGAAATTGGCAAATTGATTAACTAAAAACTAATACTAATTAATTGCAAGTAATTAAGAGTGTAAAATTAATTTCTAACTAAAACTCAATATTAAAGGTGTTGCCCTTTCAGATTTTGTTCGCCCGAAGACTAACTCCTACAATTCCTCACCTCGCTCTCAAACTTCCTAAACCTGCAAGGCTAAGCAAATCACAAAATGATCTTTCAGCGATCTAGGTATAATCTATCTTGTCACTCAGCTAATTTAATCACAGATTAATTGGTTAAAGACTATATCTAAGTATAATCTATCATGTCTCTATAATGACTCAATTAAAGATCGATTGGCGAAAGTTTATCATCGATTAACCAAAAACTCTAAAATTTAATACCACTGGTTGGTACAATACTAACAAATACAATTCATCAGCGTGTATCATCTAATCAACTAATTACACAACAAATAAAGTCAAAGCACAAACGATACTAAATGTAATTATAGCTTGGTTGCAATATGAATTGAAGCAATTGAATGCAATAATCAACATTCAATAATCTTAAACCAACATTCAGTTGTGTAATGGACATTATCAATCCAACACGTCAAGCATCAGAATAATATTAAAGCATCGCAAACAAACTAAAACCAAAGCAAATATAATCTGAATACAAGAAACTTAACAAATTATCCAATTGTTTGGATTCAATCCAACTAGTCAAGAGCTGCTGTGAAGAACCGTGCTCGTCGATCTTGGTTTGGCCTACATTGGAACAGGTAACCAGGAGCTCAGTTACTCATGGTGGTGTCGATGGTAGCTAGAAGGACTGAAA
Source organism: Pistacia atlantica (assembly GCA_026229545.1). Lineage (NCBI taxonomy): Eukaryota > Viridiplantae > Streptophyta > Magnoliopsida > Sapindales > Anacardiaceae > Pistacia > Pistacia atlantica. Next base: position 18,897,887 of record CM047908.1, read on the forward strand.
TGGTGTCGGCGATGATGGAAAATGAGTCACTAGCAGTTAGAGAAGGTGGTTTGTGGTTGAGGAAGACCAATTCTAGTGGTGATTCCCTTTGGCTTGTGGCGAAATTGCAATCAAACTTGCTGGGAGATAGATTAGGTGTTAGGGAGTCCAAACATCGCCGAAAGTAAGCGAAATCCAACGAAGAAGCTGAATGGTCACAATGGAAAACAAAGAGTCACGACTGCGAATCTCGATGGAATGAAGTGGATCGGCGACAAGGGAGGGTAGGGAAGGTAGATCGACAGCTAAGGAGTCGAAAGGTCATCGAAAATGGAAGAAAAAGGCCAAAATATGAAGCCTCGCCATGGTGGAAGGCAAAATGTTGCCAACGACGGAAGACTAGGCGTCATAGAGTGGAGGGGAGGTGAGAAGGGCTCGACCAGCATGGGTGAAGGTGAAGTGTCACTGGTCGGTGGCCAAAATAGGGTTGGGATTTGGTGTTGGCGGCTGGCTACTGGTATTTGAGCATCTCTTTTCTTTATATAGAAATCTTTTCAAATTTCCATTTGGTCCCTACATGATTGAAAAGTGACAAAAGCAACACCAAGAAAATATACATTGGACCCCTAAACACCATAAAATAAACAAAATCAGCTCTAATCAATAAACCATGCCTTAATATTGACTTACACAATTTCAAAAATCATTCCAAACATGCAACATTCGTAAGAAAACATTAGAGAATATGATTTTTCATGAATAAATTCATAAATTAATAAATTGTCTCAATATAAATTCAATTAAATCAAAACAAGGGTATTTTTAATCATCTTAATAGTCATTTTCATGGTTCTAAAAGCAATAGCTTGGAGCTTGATGTAGCTTGGATTGACTTGTGAAACGACAATCAGATGAAAGAGAGTTGTGGTTAGAGGCAAGGCGAGCTATCCACTAGTTATCTTCTAAACTACGGATAAGTCTTATCTCCTTAGACTGACAGTATCCCTAAAATCAAGGAGAAAATCACGGGATTAGCGTCAATCAATCCTAGCATGATGGCCACACTGGAAATCATGGGATTGACCTCACCAAATCAAGTCATAATCCCGAAAATCACTCTTGTAACCACTACCAACCACCACTAACCCAATAGTATACAAACTCCCTAAAATCATTGTAAAGGGTTAGCAAATTTAGAACCAGCAACCTTAGAGTGAAAGCTTGTTCTTGTAATCACAAATACAACAATAAGATAACAATGGACGTAGGCTTAAGAGTTTAGCTCACCGAATCACTTTAAAAAGCTCTTGTGCATTTATTTCCATCAGTTTTTCTTTCTGATTCTAATTATCCTTAATCACACGATCATCTTATTCAATTCCGCCAAGGTCAATTGGATAATTTTGGTTGTTACGAGATTTCGTAACAACATTTTGGTACTAGGAGGAGGGTTTTTCCCTTATCAATCTTGCTCGTCAATCACACTTAATGGCCATGATGCGTGCCAGAGCATCCAAGAGTGATGTTAACCATACCGATGAGAATGAACTTGGCCACAAAGAGGTTGATTAGCGGGCCAGACAGACTAGCCCACCAGTTGTTCCACCAGTGACTCAGTAGGGGCAAAAACGTCATCCAACTGGGAGACTGGCCAGATGATGGACATGCTAAGGTCACTCACCAGGCATTCCAAACCTTGCAACAAGAGGTGGCGGGCTGATGTGCACATTTAATACTCACAAGCACACGAACCACTAATAGCTAGCGATAAGTATCTCTCACGGAATTACATTAGTCTAAATTCTTAATTTATTTTCTTTAGCAACTAAACTAAACAATTAATAAATCCTAACACTCTAACCAAAAGATGGATGAAATTAATCTAAAATAAAACTATAAATTAATTAAAACTAATGAATGCAATCCGTTGAATGTGAATTAAATCAATGAGATGATAATGGGGATTTAGCTAACTTCTCAATCATGTATTGGAATATTTGGCAAATAAAACAATTAAATCCTAAGTTCAGATTGTTGATTTTTCCACCAAGCCATAGAAAATTCCAATGATCATGTTTATTCTCCGTTTATAATTAACTAATTAACATGTACAATCAAGTTATTAACTAATTAATCATAATTTGCACTAGGAAATCACACAACCATCTAAATCAAAACAATGTTCATGTATTTAATTTGAACTCTTGTTTAATAGAGCTTAATTAAGGCAAGATGATCATTAGAACCCTAATTCTCAATTTTAATTATAAGAAGTAATTGTTCAGTCAACAAATTATAATTAATATCATGAAGAACAATTAAACAAGAAACAATCTAAAATTTTTACAAAACAAATCACCAAATACCCAATACAATCATGATAGTTAGACTAAACTCCCACAATATTTTTAGTTGTTCATAACAAACTCAAACCAAAGAACTCAATGAATGAAAAACTAATCATATTGCAAAATAAGATGTAACTGAAAAGAAATCACCCGACAATTGAAGAATATTGATCATCTTCCTTCTCTCCCTTGTTGGAAACTCACAATTTCTCTCAATAAAGCAAAACTCTCAAAAAGATAAAACTCTCAATTTAGGTCAAAGAGAATTCTCCTAAAATGAATTAGAATGTCATATTTATAGTTTTTCTTTGCTAGGGGTGTTTTTTGGAAAATACAAATTCAAGCTGGAGTTAGAAAAGATTAGAATTTTATTTTCTCCGTGATCAATGTCGCGGCGTGATTTTGTGCCACCGCAGCACCGAATCTTCCCACAAACCTTAAACTCTTTCACACCGCGACACCGAATTCTTCATGTCGTGACATTAACTTTTACCACATATCACTTTTTAGCACCGCAGTGCAAAAAAACTCTATTGCAGTGCCACCCAGTTACTTCACATTTTTCTTCCTCTTTTCAACTCTGATTCTTGACCCATTTTACACGATTTCTTCCAAATGCATTCCAAAAGCTCATGTACCTTTAAACTAGTAAAAACCACCTCAAAGTAACTTATTATTAAGGTAAAACGCACAAATAATAGCCAAAAACATAACAAAATACTAGGACTGATTTGAAATTTGCCAGACATAGAGTAAAACAACATGAATAGTTCTAGATTTGGGTAGCCGCCTCCCATCAAACCCAAGCTCATCTTGCCAGAATTTGACGACTCTCTAGCAATCATTCATCTCCCCCAAGCATCGGTTCACCTTCCACCATCACCCCACCATGTTTCCTCATTTTTTCGGCGACGTTACGCACTCCACCGCCACGCCTCTTCACATTTCGGTGACATTTGAGCTTTTCCGATGACAATTCACCTTCCCCAGTACCGATATCCACATTTTCGGCCTTCCAACACCCTCACACACCCTTTTTGTGAAAGATCGCCGTAAATTGCCATCTTCCACTGATGCACCTCTTCACCTTCCAGTCGTAATTTCGGTCACTTTCCAGTGACCTTTCATCTCCCGAGGACCTGATCCGAACACCCCATCACTTGAGCTTTCCATTGGTTCCTTTGGATCCAATTTCTACCACCATTTGCTGGAAGACCCATCAAAAAACTAACGTATTTTGGTGAATTGCAACTATTTGTATTCCGGGCTATCCGTTTGTCGTTTCCACTCCTTTTTTGCATCATCTCGATGTCGTTATGTCCTCTTCGCTATGACCAACCCATTTCTGATTTTTCAGCCTTCGTCGACACTACCATGAGAGACTGAGCTCCCAGTTGTCTGTTACGGTGTAGGCGAGATCGAGATTAACTTCCATGACTCTCCTCAACAACTCTCAACTAGTTGGATGAGCCTGATTGTTGGACATTTGGTTAAGTATTGTGTATCGAACTATGTTTGTTTTCGTTTCATGATTGATTACAATACTTTAATGTAGTTTGGTGTATGATTTGTGAGTATTGATGTTGTCCATAGAGACTAGTTGTTGATATAAAACCTTTAGCATGATAAATGTTGGTTTGAGATAATTAAATTATGAATATTGCTTTTCATTACTTCGCATCGATTTTAATTGAGTTGTGTTCGGATTTAATGTCATTTCTACTGTTGTGGCATTTATTGTGAAGTTGGTTGATTGGATGTTGCACATTAACATGTTGTATGTGTTAGTGACGTACCAACTAGTGGTATTGTCTTGTAGGGTTTGTTGGGATTCAATGATAGTCTTTAACCAATCGAACTTGAGTAATCAGGTGAGATAGGATAGATTATACCTAGAGTGTCAGAAAGTTATTTCATTGGTTTACCTTGCCTTGTAGGTTTAAGGGATCGTAGAGTGTGGAGGAGAATTGTGAGAGTTGGTCTGGTGTCGAACCAAAACCGTAGTGACAACGTTTTTATTATAAAGTCCTTCATTAGTTTTAATTTCAAGCTTTTATTATTTGCATTTAGGTTGTTAATTTAATTAATAAATTTGTCAATTTCATTATCATTACTCAATTTTACACTGGGTTGCTCGTAATTGCTCCCTGTGGATTCGACCCTACTTACTGCTAACTATGGTATTTAGGATTAATTTTGCGACCGTGATGACCGGCTCGATAGAAAGAAAGAAAAACACAATTAAAACCTCAAATCTTAAGGTACACTATAATTAACAACTAAATACATTCACACAATTGTAGTCAAAATCTTAGCACAACAAAGCATTTTGTGTAAATACCATACACACCACACTACCGTATTCCAATGCCCAAAACCTATCCATCTCAATCTCCCCCAAATGTAATGTCAAGAATAGGAATTCGCTTTAACTCTAGATCTCACAAGATTCACTTATTATATCGCACCGATCCTAGACTTACGCACTCATCAAGCATATGCGAGTAGAAGTTATATAGACAAAGAATAGCAAATATATTCTCACACACGAATATAGGTATAATCAATAAACGCTTATATGTTCACAAAATAGGTCTCATGAATAGAACCAAGCATAAGGAATAGACATACATTCCCTATCTCCAAGAAAGATTTCCCAAAAGATCAGTCAGGTCTTTATTATGGTTGTAACATAAGGCTCAGTTGGGGTTAAGAAAGAAAGGTATGGAAAAAACTAGAGCTTGAAACATACCAAAGCTTCCTCTTATTTGTCCTTGAAAGGTAAGCTCTGCTCCTTGAATATATTTTGGTGACAAGGATGCTATACTTTTTTTTTTTTTGAATGAAGAAACAACAAACATTTCCTTGGTGCTCACCATATTTTTGATATGGAGTTCAACCTTCTTAACTTGTCTCATCACTTTGGCATTCTCAAGCTATAGGGTATGGCTTAAAATTGGGTTGAACGGGTAAGGCTTGATGTAGGTGATGAAAGAAAAGGCTAAGTGTTTGGCTACAAAAGTTGTAATTGGTGCACACAAAAGGGTGTGGATTAAGGCTTTTAATAGGGGAAAAACATGCATAGCCTAACATCATCTCTCAGGTCCTTCCAACTTGGAGCTACCCAGTGTAAATGCCTAATGAGACCATCCTAATGTAAGTACAAATTTGAAAAAGTGTTTAAAAGGTTCAAGAAAACTAACTCTTTCAATCAAAATGCTTATGGCTCAAAGAAATCATAAGGTAGCCTCAACTATTCGTTTCTTAATCGTTAATTCTAAGTTCATCTCAACTTCAATATCAAGAGCATGGTTTATGGAACATCGGTATACATCAATTTACACATCAAACTTTTGAAAATGCTAACAAAATAAACACAAATTGCATAAAAGATCTAGTTACTAACCAAAAATCAAATTTTTTTTTTTAAAACAAAATTGTTGCACCCTCAAACCTAAACTAAACAGTGTCCTCAATGTTTGTAAAGAAAGCACGTGTTTAGAAAAGCCTTTAAAGGGAACAAATAAATAATTAAAGAAACTAAAACCTAAAAAAAATACACAAATAAGCAAGAAAAAAGAAAGAAACTACCAAATATAGGTGGGTTGCCTCCCACTAGGCGCTTTCTTTAATGTCTTAGCAAGATGTTTCTCCTTTCGTGTTCAAGGATTATGCACATCAATGCACTCAATAGTACCTTTTCCCTAGACTCCTTCCAAATACGGCTTCACATGATGCCCATGACTTTGAATGTCTTATTAGTCCTTGGATTTAACAATTTGACTGCTCCATGGGGAAAAACTTGAACTATTGGAAACAGTCCACTCAATTTTTGACTTCAACTTCCCTGGAAAAAATTTAAAACCAGAGTTAAACAAAAGAACTTTCATTCCCTGATAAAGAGACTTACGAAGTAGGCCTTTGTCATCGTAACGCTTGGTTCATTCTTTATAGATCTTGGCATTCTTATAGGCTTCATCCTGAATCTCTTCTAACTCATTAAGTTGAAGCAAATGCTTCTCACCCACCTTTTCCAAATCTATGTTCAGCTCCTTGATTGCCCAATAAGCCTTATGCTAAAGTTCAACGAGCAAATGGCATGCCTTACTAAAAACCAATTGATAGGGACTCATTCCAATGGGTGTTTTGTAGGCTGTGCGATATGCCCATAATGCATCATTTAGCTTTATTGCCTAATCCTTCTATGAAGGTCACACTACCTTTTCCAAAATTCCCTTTACTTGCTTGTTGCTCACCTCCACTTGGCCTGAGGTTTGAGGATGATAGGGAGTTGCTACTTTGTGGGTGATATTGTATTTCTTCAATAACCCATCAAAGACTTTATTGCAAAAGCGATGTCCTCCATCACTAATGATTGCCCATGGTGTCCCAAACTTGCTGAATATCATGTATTTCAAGAATTTCACAACACATGCAGGATTGTTAGTTTGGGTAGGTATAGCCTCAACCCATTTGGACACATAATCAAGCACAACTAATATATATTCAAAACCATGCGAAGATGGACAAGGACCTAGCAAATAAATCCCCTATACAACAAAAAGCTCAACCACAAGATTATTGGTTAAAGGCATCTCGTTCCTTTTGCTAATGCCACCACTCCTTTGACACTTATCACAATGCAAGGAAAAATTATGAGCATCTTTAAAGAGAGTAGGCCAATAAAAACATGATTGTAATACCTTAAGGCTGTTTTCTTACCACCAAAATGACCCCCATGATGGCGTTGATAGCAAAAGGTTAAAATGCTCTCATGCTCCTTCTCGGGCACATAGCTTCGGATGATTTGATCTTGAAAAAGCTTAAACGAATAAGGATTATCCCAAAAATAGTGCCTACAAGTGGATATAAATCTCTTTCTTTCTTGAAAAGTAAGGTTAGGCTGCAATACACCACAAGCTAAAATAATTAACAATATCGGCATTCCATGGCTCACGACTTACAACAAACAATTGTTCATTAGGAAAAGTTTTAGCAATGTCTTTTTCTTTATGTTCATGAGTGTTGAAGCGAAGTGAGAAACTAACCTAGAGAGGTGATCCGCAACAACATTTTCACTACCCTTCTTATCCCTTATCTCTTGGTCAAATTCTTGCAAAAGCAAATCCCACCTAATTAATCTTTGCTTACCATTTTGGCTTAGTTAATAAATATCTCAATGCTCATGATCTGAATGCTAAATTTCTCCAATGCAAACACAATAGCCAAAAATTCTTTTTTGGTGGTGAAATAATTTAATTGGGCATCATTGAGTGTTCGACTAGCATAATAAATAACATGTAAACGCTTCTCCACTCTCTACCCCAAAACAACCCCTATAGCATACTCAGATGCATCACACATAATTTCAAAGGGCAATGACCAGTTAAATGCCATGATAATAGGTGCTAACGTTAATTTCTCTTTATAGGTATTAAAAGCAATCAAGAAATTATCATCAAACAAGAAAGGAACATCTTTAGATAACAAGTTACATAATGGGTGACTTATTTTAGAAAAATCTTTAATGAATCGCTTATAAAAACCTGCATGTCCTAAGGAATTCCTAATACCCTTTACCAAATTTGGGGGTGGCAATTTAGCAATCAACTCAATTTTTGCTTTATCAACTTCAATACCTTTACTAGAAATCACATGTCCTAATACAATGCGATGCTGAACCATAAAATGACTTTTTTCCCAACTAAATGTTAAATTACATTCAATGCATCTTTCAAGTACAAGAGTCAATTTATGCAAGTAATCATCAAATGAGGTTCCAAAGACTGAAAAATCATCCATAACTACCTCGATGAACTTTTCCACCATTTTTGAAAATATTGACAAAATGCATCTTTGGAATGTGGCTAGGGCATTGCATAGACCGAATGGCATCCTTCGAAAGGCAAATGTCCCCAATGGGCAAGTGAATGTTATCTTCCCTTGATCTTCTGGCGCAATAGGGACTTGGTAATAACCGAAAAGACCATCAAGAAAATAGTAAAATTCATGCCCTGCTAATCTTTCTAACATCTTATCAATGAAAGGAAGTGGAAAATTGTCATTTTTAGTGGTAACATTTAGTTTCCTATAGTCAATGCACATTCTCCACCCAATAGTCATCCTAGTAGGCACTAACTCATTCTTCTCATTTCTCACCACAGTAATGCCTGATTTTTTAGGTAATACATGAATGGGACTGACCCACTTATTGTCAGAGATACGATAAATTACTCCTGCGTCTAAAATTTTTAAAATTTCCTTTTTCACTACCTCTTGCATGTCAGGGTTTAGTCTCATTTGGGCCTCTCTAATAGGTTTGGAATCATCCTCTAAATTATCTTATGCATGCACATCGCAGGACTAATACCCCTAATGTCACTTATGCTTTAACCTATAGCTTTCCTAAGTCTACTAAGCTCCCTTACTAGTCGCTTTTCTTGGGTTTGGCTCAAGTTTTCTAAAATTATGATAGGATATGGATCTTGTTGGAGTAGGTGCCTAAAGCCAATCAATTATTGTAGAATTGATTTTTTTTAATAATGTTTATTAATCAATAAAAGGGATTTTCTACTATATCATGTAAATCATAATTGTATGCATTGATATATGTCCTTAGGATGGTAGAACTATGACGAGGGTATCAAGTGTTTCAAATCTTGATAGTGAGAACCCTATGATCACATATGGTGGCTATTCTAGAAATGTCAAAATTTATGTAGCCCCAATATTATTCTGACCAAGGACATAGATAATACAGTAAGGTTATAATAGTGTTGAACGACCCTGTCAAAAGACAGTGACTGGTCCCACTTGTCCAGGTTGTTTGCCAACAACCTGGTACAACACATGGGTGCTTGCTATAGGCAAGTTCACTGGACTGACCAACCAGAGGATTCCATACAGATGGTAACCCTAGTGTCTATGGAACAAATCCTCTAACAAATGGTGGTGCATGTGATTCTTAGACCTGAGATCATTTGAGCGCCTTGTGTATCGATTGGTGTAGTTTGACACTAGCCTAACATAGTTCTATTTAGAGCTATCAATACGATAGTGATTAGCTACATCGAGGAGTGTATTAAGACTATGGTGGATTAACAGAGGATTCATCACCCCTGAGTACGGGAAAGTTATCTCTGGACGCAATTCAGTGAATGGCAAAGACACTAAAGTTGTGGCCATAATGGGATTGAGTTGTTGCTCAATCCATTTTATTATTTCGATCATTGGTCCAGTAATTGAATACAAAGACATCGAGAATAACTGAGGTTGACACTATTTCTGTACCTCAGCCTCGATGAGATAGCATATGATGAAAGGATTTGATTGCACGGTAACCATATCGTTGATAGGTAACTATTTTACTGAATCCAAATCTATCGGGTGGCCATGATGCCTTGCTAGGAGCCAATCTTAGTCTATGTTTAGTAGGACGATTGATTGATGTCAATCACAGCACTACTCACTGCCGATATGATAAGGAGCTTGCAAGTCTCACACTTAGAAGACAGTTTAAGGATGGTAAATTTTGGAAGGATATATTCATCTTTTGGATGAATGGGCATATTGGTAGTTTTACTGTGCAATTAATTTTATTGAGGTTGTAGCCCATGTCCAATTCTATTATTGGAGTAATTTAGCAAAATTACAAATTTAATTATTAGAGTTAATATTAATATTTAACTAAATAATTAAATAGGGACTAATATGCGATTCCACGTAAGTTTGGGTCATTGCTAAACTTTGGGGGTGGAATGGAAATTTGCTTCATTATTTAAAGAAAGCAAATTTTAGGTTTTCGAACACAACTTCATTCATGGCCATGGAGAGTATTCTTTGAAGAGAAAATTTTCTCTTCTCTTCTCCAAACCCATTCTTCCAAACACTTGACTCCTTAAAGCCAAGAATTAATTCTAACAAAATTAATTCTTGGTTATTAGTGTACTATCTTCGTGTGGATGACATGAGTTCGATTTCATTCTCGAATCGGTAGCGAGATCGCATTCAGAGATATTGACAGAGCCTCCAATTGCTGGTATGATCTTATCCTTGTATGGATCTATATTATTTCAATTTCAGCATGTAATATATATATATAATTTTCTCTTCTCTTCTCTGCACCCATTCTTCCAAACACTTGACTCCTTAAAGCCAAGAATTAATTCTAGCAAAATTAATTCTTGGTTATTGATGTACTGCCTTCGTGTGGACAACATGAGTTCGATTTCATTCTCAAATCAGTAGCGAGATTGCATTCAGAGATATTAATGGAGCCTCCAATCGCTGGTATGATCTTATCCTTGTATGGATCTATATTATTTCAATTTAAGTGTATATATATATATATATATATATATATATATATATATATCAAACCCTGATCTTGGCGAAATCATAGTAATCGATGGGCAAAAATTTCTATTTTTCCACTGCCTTTGTTCATCGATTTACAAATAGTGGTATCAGAGCCTAGGGCCTTGATTGTATATATTTTAACTATGTTTTTTATTGATTAACCAAATTGATTGCTTGAGAATGCATGTTTAAGTTTTTTAATCTATTAAAATTGCTTAAATTGATTAATATGTTAATTGGGTTTGTTGAGGAATTCGCATTGGATCGTTTTTGTAATACATGCATGTATAGTATTCTAGAAACTGTGATTTCTACTGCAGCACAGTTTTTCTGGTTCATGACGTAGAGTTTTGTAAGCCTGGAATATGTAAGTGCGCCACAGCGTAATTGTAGGATACGTTGAGCAACTAAGAACGCGCATTTGGGCCGCCGCGAAATAAAACTTAGCTGCGGCAAGATTACGTAATGTGATCACGCAATTGCGCGATTTGAACCACGGTGGAATAAAACTTCGCTGCAACATGAAATCATCATTGAATCATGCAATGCACATTTGGGCCACAACGTAATAAAACTACCTTGCAACATGAAAACGACGAAATAGTGCGCCAAATCATAAAATTGCATGATCGCTCCATGGCATAATAAAACTACGCCACGATGCAAATGCATCGTTAGAGCGCGGGTTGTTAGTTTTGCAGCACGGAAAAATGAAACTTCATTGCGGCACATATTCATTCTTGTTCTGCACCGCGGCGTAATAAAATTATGCTGCAACGTGAATGTTGCTGTAGTATTTTTTAATGCTGGATCAATGTGTAATTCTGCAAATTCAAGACGGTAATTTTAATAAATCAACCCACCCAATTCAAAATTGATTGTTTTGAATGCATGCAATAATTCTTATTTGAAAAATCGCATGGTGCCCTATGCATGAGCCTTAGACCTATGCTGAATTTTTTAAAGTATATTTTTGGGTATGTATGACTGTAATAGGGCCTACATGCCCCGTCTTTCTCCCCTTTCTTAATGTAGATTCTCTTCTCATCTCATTCCCCTCAAATGTAACTCGAGGTTTGTAAATTTATTGATGTAAAATTAGTGGAAAATTAATTTCACTGTAAATTTAGTATGATGTATTTTGTAATGCACTTAAAGACGGAGCAAGGACGAAATGATCATATTGAAGACTATTACAGGATCCCTAGGTGACCCATCGACTCCTCTAGGCTCAAGGAATCGGTTTTAGCTAGGGCCATGTACTGACACATTTATATTTTGCTTGGATGGCATGCTAAGGTTAAATGTTTAATGACATGCCAAACGATGTCATTCTAACAAAGATAATAAATTGGTGAGACATAAAATAAAACCCTCAAATAAAGTATATTAAGTCATGTGTAAGCCTTCCATCACCATGGATTTAATCAAACCATTGTTTGTCAGAACCTTGTTCACCAAAGCAAAGGGTACACTTCTACCAGTGGGAGGTTAAATTTCATTGGAGTTTTCCTTAATGGTGATGGGCTGACTTAAAATGACGTGTTTTGCTTGTTCGCCAAAGCGAAGGTTGATAACACATCATAGGCATAGTAGAGAAGTACACTTGTGTGTACGTGGCGAAATGTAGTGTCCACTCTATTGATTTTGAGAATCACACTTGAGGATAATGGCTTCAGCCATTGAATTGTGTGATTAGCTTGTTGGCTTGTTTCACATTTGAGGTTGATAGTGGGAGCTATCAACTGGTGTGGAATAAGTTTTTTAGCCTACCTAATCAACCTATTATGGCTTATTCACCAAAGCGAAGGTTTGAAATAGGCTAGATGGGATCTCAATCCACTAGGAAAGCCAATGGGCTTTCCTAAGTTAATAGTGAGGGCTATTGGCTTGAGGAAAATAGTGGGAGCAATTATTTAATAAAAGGCCTTATTAAATAATAATAATAAACATTGTAATGGCATTTACTTATTCTGTACTTGTAGATTCACTTAAAAATTGAGCAATATGATCCCATCATCACTGCGATAAATCATCCAACTGGGAAACAAATGGAATGGTGAGAATTTCATTGACTGGTATGGAAGTATAAACAATATACTTCAGTCAAGCAATAAATTATACACCGTTGAGCAGGCTTTGTCACCAGAGCCTACTGATAGTTCTATCCATTAGATTGGTACGTATATATGAAGCATACACATGATGCAAAAGCAGAAATGACAAGATACATTGTTCTTGCATCAATGACACCATTATTGTGACAACAGTGCCAGAAAATGGACTTAGCTTATATTCCTCATTTTCTCTAGAGAAATGAGAAGCATATGGTGTCTCGGTTACTGTTCAGATGCAAGATGGAAGAGGATACCAAAATTGGCGATCATATACTTAAGTTAACTGAGTATATGAACAAGCTTAAGATTTTGGGAGGAAAACTTAATAAGGGTTTAGCGATAGACCTAATATTATACTTTTTGCCAGATTCTTACTCTCAATTTGTCTATGACTTCATTGAGGATGATAAGAAGAATAGCCTTTCAAGCTTCTGGATATGTTGAAGGCTACTAAGTTAGGCATGAAAATGTCAGAAACATTGATATTAGTTGAAGCTAACTCAAGTGAAAAGGATAAGGCTTAAAAGTCGTGGAAAGAAAATGTTGTACATAGGAAGGGCATTTGTCCTCATTGTGGGAATCCTAGCCACCAGAGGAAACATTGCAAGGCCTTCCTAGCAAAAAGGAAGAAGAATGTTACTTCTTTGTTAGGTACATTCTTGATTGAGATTAATTTCTCCCATCAACATCTTGCGTCATTGACACAGGATGTGGTACTCACATTTGTTCTGATGTGTAGGGACTACGACAGAGTAGATTGCTCACCAAAAGAGAGGTGGACCTACCTGTTGGAAATGGAGCACGTGATGCTGCATTTGATGAAGGATCTTATCATCTGATTTTGCCTATGGGCTTGTTATTTGGAACTTGTGGATTATTATGATATTTCTTCAGTTTCTAGAAATTATATTTCTGTGTCCACTTAGGACAAGTGAGAATATTACTTTACTAATGGATTGTTGTCCTTGAGTATAAATAATATTCTTTATGGAACTGTTTCATAATAATATGTTCTTAAAATAGACAATAAGGATATTCTCAAAATAACAACTATGCCAAGTGTGGCAAGTTAAGTTAAACATACCTGAAGGTGTTAGTGTATGCCTTAAGAACCAATTGTGTTGTCGGTTTTAGGACATTATATCTTGTAAATGTATTATGAATAAAAGAAAGTGTTCTTATTTCACATGTTGATTTTTTGCTTCATTTATATTTTATTATGTTTAATATTGCATTTGAAATGTTTGGATGACACGGATCTTTAGAAGATCAAATCATCAAAGAATTCCCTATGCAAGTAATGTTAATTGGGCAATAACATTGCATAGTAGGCATGCTAAATGTCTCCATTGAATATCATGTGATGGTATTAGTGTGGCTGATTATAAGAGGTATGTCACTAAGGCATTAGCATGGATAAACAGTTAGTGAACTGTTTATTGAATACGACCGGTTACGATGAATCGCATAGATGTGGTCAATGATGCATCGTAGGATTGTGCTAGTTTACCACTGATCCTTAGACCTGAGACATCACGATTGAATTCAACATAGGATGCATATGGTTCATATGGTGTATAAGCACGAGACTAGTCATGTCTTGTGTAATAAGTCGGTTTAGTCATATGTTATTCATGTGCGAGGACAAGTGATGGTCAAGATGGGATCTGTTAACTCAAAATAGTTCAATCTCGAGTTCCCACCAGACGAATGTCAATAAACATTGGAAAAGGGAAATCTCTAGCTAGAGTATAATGAATGTTAGATGAAAAGTAGTTTCATGTTGACGAGTTCCATTGTATTGATTAACAATTCGATTAAAGATTAAGTTAAGGGTTTTGATATACCATGAACCATTCTTAATCGGGATTAGATAACGAAGAGATTTGACTACACGGCACGTACAATCAGAATAGGTTCATTGGAGTTTACACTTTATTGTGGTTCAGGGGTTATGGAACATTGCTAGACATCTATCATAATCGGTGGGAGTTTCAATTATAAAGAGTTATAATGAACATATCAAAATCTGATATTAGGCCCATGACTGGATCACAATGAACCAAAATGGTCACACATAAAACCAAGCTCAAGGAGAGAAAGTAATACATATCATTAATCAGATTAATAATGTCCGTAAGTAAACAGTTGCATCCGAATTAATGTATTGGTGAGAAATGATTATCCATGGATAGCTAGCACTAACCAAGGGTAATAAGGATTTATTAAATATTATTATTGAATCGGATTCAATAATGGGGACAAAAGTGCATTGGTTTTATTCTAAATAGTTAGAATATTTAATCGAATTAAAATTTGGGCTAATTATGAATTAACCATAAAACCAAGGACTTGACATAAATGCTCGTTTCCAAGATTAATTTTAAATTGTTTGAGGACTTCCCAGGACAATTTTAAATTACACTTTGTGCCCATGGTATATAAACCAAGTGTTATACCATTTTCATAGAATTGGAAGAATTGAAACAAAATCACTCTCTCATTTTCTCTCTCACTCTCTTGGCTATCTATTCCTTGACTTATGTGATCACATTTTGAGGTTTAGAAGAACTAAGACTCCAAGAAAGAAGATTCAAGTGTTGAAAAGCGAAGGAGTAGGTAATATTCCTTCCTTACCTTGAAATTTTTTGGGCTTATGTGTTATGTTTGTGTTCTACCTTGCATCCATCATCTTGTCCATCATTTCTACACCTTTTCCATGTCCAAAATGAATGAATCCCAACAAAGGAATGTAGGATGGTATCAAAACTCCCCTCTCCATATACACCCCAGCATAATGGTGTGTCTAAAAGTAGGAATATGACCTTGATATGGTTAGGTCTATGATCAGTTTTAGTGATCCACCTGCATCATTCTAGGGCTATGCCCTAGAGACCATGACTCACGCACTAAACCATGTGCCATCAAGGTTTGTAGATAAGACTCCATATGAGTAGTAGAGTGGGCGAAAGCCCAACTTGTCTTATCTAAAGATTTGGGGTTATGAAGCTTATATTAAGAAATTGACTTCGAATAAGCTGGGGCCCGAAATCCTGCAAATGTATATTTGTAGTGTATCCTGAGGAGACCAAAGAATACTATTTCTACCATCCAAAAGAGCACAAAATTTTTGTCACTAGTACTGGTGTCTTCTTAGAAAAAGGAATTTTTTCTAAGAAGTACTAGTGGGAGAAAGGTAGAACTCGATGAAGTTTTAGAACTACAAGATACATTAGATGAAGGATGAGAAGATGTACCACAAGAAGTGGTTAAACATCGTGAGGAGGTTACTTCATAATCTGTGGATCAAAGTGAACCACCTCAAGTAGCACAAGAGCTATGTAAGTTTTGGAAGAGTATGTCATGAGCCTAAGAGATATGGTTTTCTTTTGACTCAGCATGGCAATGTACTGGTCTACAAAGACAATAAATCCAAAGGCTACAATGATGCTTTACTGGATCTAGATTCCATTAAATGGCTTAAAGCCATGAAATCTAAAATGGACTTCATGTATTAAACCAAGGATGGTCTTTGGTGGATTTACCTGAAAGGGTAAAACCTATAGGGTGTAAATGGGTCTTTAAGAAGAAGATTGACATGGATGGCAAGGTGCATACCTATAAGGCATAATTGGTTTCCAAAGGTTTCAAACAAATTCATTGACTATGAAGAAACCTTTTCCTCGGTTGCCGTGATTAAATCCATCTAGATTATGCTTGCAATACTTGTATATCATGACTGTGAAATTTGACAAATGGATGTCAAAATGGGTTTCTTGAATGGAAACCTTGAAGAGGATGTGTATATGACACAACCCGATGGTTTCATTCTCGATGGACAAACTAATGACTATGAGATTTGGCAAATGGATGTCAAAACTGCTTTCTTGAATGGAAACCTTGAAGACGATGTGTATATGACACAACCCAATGCTTTTGTTCTTGATGGACAAGCTGATAAGGTATGCAAGTTGCAGAGGTCCATTTATGGACTCAAGCAAGCTTCAAGGAGCTAGAACATTTGTTTTGATGAAGCCGTAAAAGAATTCGGTTTTATCAAGAATGAAGATAAGCCCTATGTTTACAACAAGGTAAGTGGGAGTATAGTGGCATTCTTGGTGTTGTATGTCGATGACATACTTATGATCAGGAATGATATACCAAACTTGTAGTTGGTAAAGACTTGGCTATCCAAGTGCTTCTCCATGAAGGACTTAGGAGAAGCAGCCTACGTCCTCAAAATAAAGATCTATCGTGATAGATCGAGTAGGTTGTTTGGCCTAAGTCAAAGTACATACATAGATAAGGTACTGAAGAGATTCATTATGGAATAATCCAATAAGGGATTTCTTCTGATGGCACATGGTGTCTATCTCTCTAAGGATATGTGTCTTAAACCACACTATAAGGGAGATAGAATGAAGAGGATGCTATGTGCGTCAATAATTGGATCCATCTTGTATGCTCGGATTGATGTCTCATGTGCATTAAGCACTTGTAGTAGATATCAATCGGATCCAAGTGAGCAATGCCTTGTTTTATGCTCGAATTGATGTCTCATGTGCATTAAGCATTAGTAATGGATGTCAATCGGATCTAAGTGAGTGATACCATGTTGTATGCTCGGACTAATATCTCATGTGCATTAACCACTTGTAGTAGATATCAATCAGATCCAAGTGAGTAATGTGATGTTATGTACTCAGATTCATGTCTTATGTGCATTTAGCACTTGCAGAAGGTATCAGTTAGATCCAAGTGAGCGACACTAGATGAGTGTCAAGGACATCCTTAAGTACCTGAAAAGGACTAAGGATATGTTCTTGGTTTATGGATGGGAAGATGGGCTCATTGTAAGAGGATACAGTGATAATAGTTTCTAGATAGATAAAGATGATTTTCGCTTGTAATCCATGTTCGTATTTTATCTCAATAGAGCTACAGTGAGCTAGAAGAGCTGAAAATAAAGTACTACAGCAGATTCTACAACTGATGCTAAATATATCACATTATTTAATGCAGCCATGTAGGCAGTTTGGATCAAGAAGTTCATTACTAAACTTGATGTGGTTCCAAGCATTGCTGATCCAGTAAAGTTCTATCGGAACAAAAATGGAGCCATTGTTATGGTTGAGGAATCACGGTCTCACCAGTAATCCAAACACTTACTTGGTTGATTAAATCTTACCTAAGAAAATGATCAGAAAGGGAATGTGCAGATTTGTAGAATACCTATTAACCCACTGCTAGAGTTTCTGTTGCAAGAGAAGCATGATGGACACTCAAGGTCATTCGATGTTAAATACATGAATGATTGACTACTGTGCAAGTGGGAGATTGTTGGAGTAGGTGCCCTAAAACCAATCTATTATTGTAGAATTGACTCTTTGGAATAATGTTTATTAATCAATAAAAGGCATTTTCTACTATATCATATAAATCATAATTTTATGTATTAATATATGTCCTTAGGATGGTAAAACCGTGACGAGGGTGTCGAGTGTTTCAAATCTTGATAGTGAGAACCTTATGATCACATATGGTGGCCATTCTAGAAATATCTGTAGCCCTAGTATTATTTTGACCATGGACATAGATAATACGGTAAGGCTATCATAGTGTTGAACGACCCTGTCAAAAGGCAGTGACTGATCTCACTTGTCAAGGTTGTCGGTGCAACACATGGGTGCTTGATATAGGAAAGTTCACTAGACCGACCCACTAAAGGATTACATATAGATGGTAACCCCAGTGTCTATGGAGCAAATCCTCCAATAAATGGTGGTGCATGTAATCCTTAGACTTGAGATCACCAGAATGCCTTGTGCATCGATTGGTGTAGTTTAACACTAGCCTAACGTAGTTTTATTTAGAGCTATCAATACAATAGTGATTGGCTACATCGAGGAATGTATCAAGACTAGGTAGATCGACAGAAGATTCATCACTTCTGGGTACGGGAGAAGTTATCACACAATGCAATTCAGTGAGTGGCAATGACTAAAGTTGTGGCCACAATAGGATTGAGTTGTTGCTCAATCCAATTAATTATTCTGGTCATTGGTCCAGTAACTGAATAAAAAGACATCGAGAATAACTGAGGTTGACACTATTTCTGTACCTCAACCTTGATGAGATAACATATGATAAAAGGATTTGATTGCATGGTAACCACATCGTTGATAGGTAGTTGTTTCACTGAATCCGAATCCGAATCCATCGGGTGGCCATGATACCTTACTAAGGGCCAATCTTGGTCTATGTTTAGTGGGACGATTGATTGGTGTCATACAATTAGAAGATAGTTTAAGGATGATAAATTTTGGAAGGATATATTCGTCTTTTGGATGAATGGGTATATTGGTAATTTTGCCGTGTAATTAAATTTACTAAGATTGTAGCCTATGTCCAATTTTATTATTGGAGTAATTTAGCAAAATTACAAATTTAATTATTAGAGTTAATATTAATATTTAACTAAATAATTATATAAGGACTAATATGCGATTCCACATAAGTTTGGGTTGTTGCTAAACTTTGAGGGTGGAATGGAAATTTGCTTCATTATTTAAAGAAAGCAAATTTTAGGTTTTCCAACACAATTTCATTTGTGGCTGTGGAGAGTATTCTTTGAAGAGAAAATTTTCTCATCTCTTCTCTACACTCATTCTTCCAAACACTTGACTCCTTAAAGCCAATAATTAATTCTAGTAGAATTAATTCTTGGTTATTGGTGTATTGTTTTCGTGTGACCGACGTGAGTTCGATTCCACTCTTGAATCGTTAGCGAGATCGCATTTAGAGATGTTGACGGAGCCTCCAATCGCTGGCATAATCTTATCCTTGTATGGATCTATATTATTTCAATTTAAGCATGTAATCAGACCCTGATCTTGGTGAAATTAGATTAACCGATGGGCAAAACTTTTGTTTTTCCGTTGCTTTTGTTCATCGATTTACTAACATATCTCCCTCTCCCAAAAATACATATTTAAGGTGCTTAGGTAACTCTTTAAGATCTAGCTTAGGTGGATTAGGCTCGTCCCTATATGGGGATGTTGGTAACTTTAAGGGTTTACTAGAATTTTTTGTGGTAAAACAAGAATTGCTCTATCTAGTATCTCATGGAATCCCTTAGTTTCATCATCAAGTGTTTCCTCTAACCTGTCATGTGTTAGTGCATCTTTAAGCTTTCTTCTATCTTCTCCTGCAAATAAGTGTCATAAACAAGTGAGTCCACACAATCAAAAAAAGAACACTCATCAAAAGTAGAAGTAGAAGTAGAAGGAACAGGTAGAGAACCAAACACTTTAAATTCAACAGTCTCTCCCAACATTGTCATGGATAACTTCCCTTTATGGACATATATAATTTTCTTGGTTGTCACCATGAATGGTCTACTAAGCAAAATTGTATGCTCTTTGTCCTTTGAAGGTACTTCTTCCATCTCCAAAACCACAAAGTCAACGAGAACAATCAACTTGTCGACTTGCACCAACAAATCTTTAACTATTCCCTTTGGGTATTTGAGTTATCTATCAACAAGTTGAAGGGTCATAGTTGTTGGCTTAAGCCTCCTCTAACCTAGTTGCAAGTATATTGATTAAGGCATGAGATTGATACTCGTTCTCAAGTGTAGCATAGGTTTCGTGATTTTCTTGTCTCCCAGGGTGATGTTTATGTTGAAACTTCCAGGATCTTTCAATTTAGGAGGCAAGTTTTGTTGGAGCATCGTACTAACAACTTCCAAAACCATGACTTTCTCGTTCTTCTCATAACTCCTCTTTTTGGTGTTGAGTTCCTTGAAAAACTTTGCATAGGAAGGCATATTCCTAATAACTTCCAAAAGAGGCAAGTTAATGTTAACTTTAGAAAGCATATCAAAATTTTTAGAAAAGTGCTTATTTATTGTCCTTTAGTCGATTTGGATAAGGAATTGGAGACCTATAAGGCTCCATCACCTTATGAAGTGTTGGTGAGGAGGAATCATTTGTTCCTTCATCCTTGTTGATTGGCTTAGATGATTGAACATCCTTTTCTTGCACTTCCTTAGGATTTTCTTGTCTATCACGCTCCTCATCCCAATTTTCTACATCATGTGGTAAGTCATTAGAATTTTATTATCAACATCTTTATTTAAAATCTTACCACTTCAAAAGACTATAATAGCCTTCGCTTGCTTGGGTTGACTTGGCAACTTTCTTTGTTGATGTCCTTGTAATTGACTCGCAAGTTGCCCAATTTGCACTTCTACCCTATTCATAGATGCTTCTAGAGAATCCACCTTTGAATATTTCTCTCTTGATTTCCTCTACTAACTTGACTAAAACCATTCAAGCTTTCTTCTAAGGTTGGATTTCTAGGTTGGTTAGGTGGTATGGCTTGGTTTGAAACTGACTAGGCCTTGGGTTTTGGGTAAAGGCAGGATTATTATTAGTTTTCCAGGAGAAATAAGGATGATTTCTCCACCCAAGATTATAAGTTTTTGAATAAGGATCATTCCTAGGCTTAGGTTGGTAAGGCTCCATCATATTGGCATGTTCTTGTTCATTTAATTCCCTACATAAGAGTCATAAGACAAAGAACAAGTGTTAGCACCATGCCCTAAAACACCACAAACTCCACATACCTCATTATTCGTTGTATTCTTGGTATTCAGAAGTTTGACTTGCTTACTCAATTCAGCAAGTTGCATAGCCATCTCATTGTCAAAGCTTAATTCATGTACTCCAACTCTTCTTCCTCTCACGCTCTTTTGTTTAGAATTATCACCTAACATCTCATATAACTCAACCATTTCTGTAGCAGTTTTCTCACCCATTGCTCCACAAGCAACGTTGTCCACCATATATTGACATTGTTGTGTCAATCCATCATAAAAATAACTAATTTTGTAATTGAAGTGGTTAATAATGGTAAGGAAATTGGATGAGAAGCAATTTAAATCTATGCCATGCCTCATGAAAAGGCTCTCATTCCATTTGAGCAAATGTCGCAATCTTGGTCCTCAAGTTAGCGGTCTTTTGGTGAGAGTAAAATTTTCCCATGAACTTATTGTAAACCGCCTCCCATGTAGTCAAGGAACTAGGTTGAAAGTCATAAACCAAGCTTTAGCTCTATCCTTCAAGGTATAGGGAAAACATTTCATCCTCAATTGACCCTCATTGAGTCCTTGCAATAAAAAAGTTTGCACGGTGGCATAAAAATCTCTCATGAACGTCAAAGGGTCTTCATTAGGAACTTCGTAGAAGGAAGGCATCATGCTATAATGGATATTTTTCAGCTCATAATTCCTTGCTGCTTCCCCCAATTTTATGCAAGATGTTGTAGTCCCAATGATTGGCCTTGCATATTCCTTTATCATCCTTTGGTTCCCTGTTGGCTCCATATTTTTCGTTTCTTCAAAGCTTTCCTTTTCATCCTTGGAATGTAATGGCTCGTCTTTAAAGATGTCCTGGGGGTGTTCTTCAACTAACTTTTGCAAATTCTCTCTTATCCTATGAATATTATCAATTGGTGGTGGGAGGTTTCCTCCTAAGGACCTTCAACCTTGCATATACCTGAAACAAAAACCAAGAAAATTTCAAACAAAGCAAAACAAAATAAAACAAAAATAAAGAAAAAAATTCAAACAAAACTAAGAAAACAAATATAAAATTTAAATGCCAATTCCCCAGCAACGACGTCAAAAACTTGATGCGCAAATTAATACTCGCAAGTGCACGAATCACTAATATCTAGCGATAAGTATACTCCTAAGGTTGATCTCTCGTGGAATTTCTGTGGTTAAATTCTTAATTTATTTTCTTTGACAACTAAACTAAACAATTAATTAAATCCTAACACTCTAACCAAAAGATGGATGAAATTAACTAAAATAAAACTGTAAATTAATTAAAACTAATGAATGCAATCTATTGAATGTGAATTAAATCAATGAGAGTGATAGTGGGGATTTAGCTAACTTCTCAATCATGTATTGGAATATTTGGCGAATAAAACAATTAAATCCTAGGTTCATATTATTGATTTTTCCACTAAGCTATAGAGAATTCCAATGATCATGTTTATTCTCCATTTATAATTAACTAATTAACTTATGATCAAGTTGTTAACTAATTAATCGTAATCTGCACTAGGAAATCACGTAACCAACCAAATCAAAACAATGTTCATGTATTCAATTTAAACTCTTGTTTAATAGAGCCTAATTAAGGCAAGATGATAATTAGAACCCTAATTCTCAATTCTAATTATAAAAAGTAATTGGCTAGTCAACAAATTATAATTAATATCATGAAAACAATTAAACAAGAAACAATCTAAAATTTTCATAAAACAAATCACCAAATACCCAATACAATCATGATAATCAAATTAAACTCCAACAATATTTTTAGTTGTTCATAATCAGACTCAAACCAATGAACTCAATGAATAAAAAAGTAATCATATTGCAAAATAAGATGTAACTGAAAAGAAATCACCTAGGAATTGAAGTAGATTGATCTTCTTCCTTCTCTCCCTTGTTGAAACTCATAATTTCTCTCAATAAAGCAACACTCTCAAAAACATAAAACTCTCAATTTAGGTCAAAGAGAATTCTCCTAAAATAAATTACAATGTCATATTTATAATTTTTTTTTTTTTTTTTTTGCTAGGGGTGTTTTTGGGAAAGTACAAATTCAATTCAGAGTCAGAAAAGGTGAGAATTTTATTTTCTCCATGATCCACGTTGTGGCGCCAAATCTTCCCGCAAACCTTAAACTCTTTCAAACCGTGGCGCTGAATTCTTCACATCGCGACATTAACTTTCTGCCTAGATCACTTTTTAGCGTTGCAATGTAGAAAAACTCTGCCACGGTGCCATCCAGTTGCTTCGCATTTTTCTTCCCCTTTTCAACTTTGATTCTTGACCCATTTTGCACAATTTCTTCCAAATGCATTCCAAAAGCTCATGTACCTTCAAAATAGTAAAAACCTGCTCAAAGTAACATATTCTTAAGGTAAAATGCACAAATAACAGCAAAAAACATAACAAAATACTAGGGCAAATATTGGTTTATCACGGGCATGAAGGAAATACAACAAGGAAACCAAGCTAAGACCCAACAAGACATTGTCACTAGATTGCAAAGCTGGGAGCTTAAAACTGCTCGTGACGACTCTAGTTTGTCTTGCAATTGCCACCCTCGACGACTGAGAGCTGGTGGAATACAAAGACGCGAGGCCCAAGATCAAAACAACCTAAGTAGGCGCCCAAGGAAACAACTAATGGCTAAGAGAGAAGGGCACCAAAAAGTAGCTCACTCTGAACGAGCAAACAATCAAGCCTAGTGTGCCGGTGTGAACTTCACGTCAGTTAGACGCCCAAAATCGATGTGCTAATTTGTACCCACATTGGGAAACCTCAGGTAATACCTATTATCCAAGTAATTATATCTCGTCTTCATATGCTAGCATGCCTCAAAAAAAGGGCCGAAGAGGGCAAGCATATGATTTCCACACTTACAGGGAATCTCAAAGGACAATTGGCCTTAGAACCCATCTTAATGTGCAGAGTTCAAACCTAGGCCTAGTGGGAAATTCTCAGGTGAATGAGTAGCTAGATCAAGTGTAGAGAATACTTGATGACCTTAGGGCTCGTCAAGATAACCAGGTCACAAGAGTTGTCAGCTCCCCGTTTTCTAAGGAGGTGTGCCAGGCACCCCTGCCACCAAGCTTTAAATCGCCAAATATCAAGTTTGATGGTAAAGGTGATCCCCAAGATCTTCTGGATGCCTTCAAAAATCTAATGTAATTGCATCAGATCTCTGATCTCTAAAAGTGTCGCTGCTTCGCAATTAGCTTAATCAAAGATGCAAAAATGTGGTTCAAAAGACTTCTAGTGGGCTCAGTTCATTCCTGGGAGCGGTTCACCACTCTTTACCTCTAGCAATTCCAAGCCAAGAGGTAGTTTGCAATCCCTTGAGTTACCTCAGTAGCATAAAGCAGGAGAAAGGCGATACTCTAACCTCACATTTAACGAGGTTCCAAACCAGGCAAGGTAAAGTTGTAGATGCATTAGAGGAATCAATTCAGACACTCCTTATTACTAGAGTGAGACTGTAAACTGAGCTCAAGATGTTGATAAGAAAGGAGACAAGAGAAGAAATGGTCAAGACTGAGGAAACAGAGATAGGTGCCATTTCCCAAAGAAGTAGCAATCAAAATCAAGGAGACACTGTGAGCCACTCCCTCGATTTGGTAGGTATACACCTGTGATCGCCCTTGATGAGATTCTAGACCCAAATGTTTCCTTGGTTATAAAAGAGTTTCCATTGAAGAATCAAAAAGCCCAAGTGTTGCAAGGTGAGCACCAATTAGTTCAATCACTCAAGGATGTTCACAAGCTTGTATGGAGTGCTAAAGGTCCAAGACATTTCTCAAGGCCTTTTTATTGACCCAAACTATGGGCATCAAGTGTGGAGAGGTTTATTTTCCCTAAGTCCAATGAATGGGTGTTATTTGATTCAAATGGATGAAGGTTAGCCAAGTTAATTAGTTGTTAGAGACATAAATCCTAAAATTAAGGGAGTGATTGTACCATTGCATTAAATGGGTATGGCCTTGTGTTTTGAATTTGTGGTGGGGAATTAAACCTTAATTTATGTGTAATATTTTTGCAATATCTTGTAAAGGGCATTTCCCCATATTTGTAATGCCTATATAAAGGAAACTCTCTCATTTTTGAAAAGGCTAGTGAATGAATATCATGAATAGTGTTTTAATGGAGATTGAATCTTCTTGCATTTCCTTTATCCAAGTTTCAGCCTAAACTTTGTGCTAGATTAATTCAAGCTGGTGGATTCTCCATTAAGCTTGAATGTTCCTTGGCCATTTATCCTAGTAAGTTCTTGCAATTTTTGGTTCCCATTTTCCCATTCTCGGTTTGGTTTGTTTGTGAAATCTTTGTTCTAATTTTGAGAGTTGTCTTGGTTGGTTGATCTTTGAAGATTTTTTGCATGTTAAGATTGATGATTTAAGGTGTTTTTGTCTTGGCCAAATAAGTGTTGGTTGAATCTTGTGTGTTTTGGTGTTAGATTGTTGTGTGCATGGATGTAATGAGATGAAATCGGAATTGGAAAATTGACTTCATATCAGCCTTGCTTGAAGAAATCCTTGCAGTTTCAAGCGAGGCAAAACAATTACCCAAGCTAAGAAAGTTGAGAGGGCAACGCAGTATAAGAGACTCTCAAGAATATTACAGATATCATAGGGATGTCAGCCATAACACTAATGAATGTCGAGCCTTGAAGGATGCAATAGAAGACCTTATCAAAAGAGGTCGCCTAAAGGAGTTCATGGACAAAGCACAAACTCGCGATGATCTAGAGGATCATCATGACAAGCAATAGTAGATGCATCTGCCCATGTTAAGGTCAACTAGGTCAAAATGATCCATAGGGGACTAGCCATTCCAGGGGACACTAGGCATGCTTGTGCACAGTATGCTCAAGAGGCAAGGATGGACTCAGAACCTTGAGTCCTTAGCTTAAAAAATAGGTTGTCGAAGTGGCCTAAGGTAGAAATTCAGATCATAAGCTTCACAAAAAAAGATGTCTACCTAATGCACCATCCCCACCGTGACACTTTGGTGCCAACATTATCTACCTCGGTGAATTCTGCAAGATGGGGTTCAATGTGCCGGATCTGAGACCATCACCGATGCCATTATATGGATTCACTGGTGATCACTTATTTCCCAAAAGTGTGATCACCCTGCCTATCACTTTGGGTGAGGAGCAACACACAACGATGTTAATGGCAGACTTCATAGTAGCCAGCTTCCCGACAACGTATAACGCAGTATTAGGCAGGCCACTCCTCAATGACCTAAAAGCAGTCACTTTTGTCTATTACCAGGCAATGTAATTCCCCACTCCAACTAGAGTTGGCATCGTCAAGAGCTCATAAAAAAACTCCAAGGATTGCTATAACAAAGCAGTCAATCTTGCAAGGAAATAAAAGTGACCTCTAATAATGGCAATCACAAGAACCAAGTCACAACCTAGGCCAGTCAAGGATACCATTGATCCTTGCATTTATAAAGAAAAGATATCAAATGGCCTTGTCAAAGAATTGTGTGAGGTTCTTATCAGTGAGCAATAGCCAGCTCGCACGCTTAAGATTGGGGACAACCTTATTGAAGTACTGTCTTAATAATTAGAAGGGTTCCTGAAGGAAAACTTGGACGTCTTTGCCTGGAGGCACATTGATATGGTGAGAATAAGCCTTGAGGTGATGTGCCATTACTGATTAAATATTAACCCAAAAGCACAAGCTATTCGCCAGAAGAGAAGGTAGATGGACATAAAGCTCTCTCAAGTGCTCAAAGAAAAAGTTGTCAAGCTACTTAACATTAAATTCATAAGGGAAGTCAAATATCCAAACTGGCTTGCCAATACTGTGGGTAAAACTCTAATATATCTTAAATGCATGAGACAAGTATAAGCATTCAATAGTACACTGGATCCAAGCTCGTACCTATGGCTTGAATATAATTGATCGGGCCAAATTCACAAGTCATTTTAATCCATTAATGACTCGTAGATTGATAGCATGTTCAGAGAAACTCATATTTTTGAAGCTGACAAGACCTCCAAAAACTGGGGGGCAAATGTTGTGTGAGAATGTGTGAATAACTCGTAGCAAGCAGTAGTTCAGAGCTAATTGTAGCTCAAAGTGAATGCACGAATAGCTCAAAGCAAGCAATAGCTTGGAGCTAGCTATAGCTCGAAGTGACTTGTGAGACGATGATCAAATGAAAGCGAGTTACAGTCAGAGGCAAGGTGAGCTATCTGCCAGTTATCTTCTAAACCATGAATAAGCCTTATCTCCTTAGATTGACACTATCCCCTAAAATCAAGGAGAAAATCATGGGATTAGAGTCAATAAATCCCAACATGATGGCCACACCAGAAATCATAGGATTGACCTCACCAAATTAGGTCATAATCCCGAAGATCACTCTTGTAACTACTACCAACCACTACCAACCTATAGTATATAAACCCCCTGAAAATCAATGGAAAGGGGTTAACAATTTTAGAACAGCAACCTTAGAGTGAAAGCTTGTTCTTGTAATCACAAATACTACAATAAGATAACATTGGATGTTGGTTTAAGAGTTTAGCTCGCCGAATCACTTTAAAAAGCTCTTGTGCATTTATTTCCATCAGTTTTTCTTTCTTTGGCTGATTATCTGTAATCACGCGATCATCCTATTTGATTCTGCCAAGGTCAATCGAATAGCTCTTGCTGTTGTGAGTTTTCATAACAACATTTTCTAAAACTTATTTTGGTTAATTCTGATAATGCTCTAAACCTGGCGAAGAGTTTCAACGTCTTCTCCATGCTATATTTATTTGGAAATATTTTTTTTTTTAAATTCTGTTTATCAATTTGATTTATTGGTAGTTATTTCAATTAAAACTCTATTTTTATATATTTCTCTATTTTATTAAAAATTATTTGAAATTATGAGATAATACAACAGCCCTATTTGTCATTAATATTTCATTTATCTTGAATTAATATTAGCAATTCTGTAATTAAATTAATTTTATATATAATTTTGGGATTATCTTCATATAATTCATCATTAATGTTTTGAATTGATTTTATTAATTATATATAATATATTAGAGATAATCTTCTTAATTTATTCTTCATAAAAGCCTTTAAATTGATCAAGTTATTTATCTCTTTTATTTATTATTTTTCTAAATAAACCTAGGCTTTATTTCATCCAAGTTGGTCACTTTTATTATTTCATTAATATCTTTTATCCCAAAGAATATTTATCCATTATTAAATTTCTAATCAAATGAACTTGGACCCATTCTAATCTATATTAATTTCTTTTATTAATTTTATGTTCATAAAATTTCATTAATATTCCTTTTTTTAAGGTATCTCCCTATTTTATGGATTTATTCCTTTTATTAAATCATTTTTTTACCTACTCAAACTCTATATAGAGGCTGAGTTTTTCAAATGCTGGCATCTCTCATCATCCTTATTTATTCACTATTGCCACAAAACACATCACCGTTCATGGCCGTATTTCACTTTCATTTTCAAGTATCGTTCTTCCACAACAATTATAGCCAATTCACATCACAAATAGGCCTTAAACACCTCCCAATCACGTCCGGAGCCCTTTCTTCTGTAAAATACATTACACAATAGCAAAACCCTAAACCATGAGTTCTCTAGACTTTCTTTTGGGTTTTTCATATTTTTCAATGAGAAAAGAGATAAAGACGAATCCACTGAATAAGAATTATCAAAATCAGAGATTGTTTGAATAAGATACGATTTTTCAAAGTTTGGTGCACTTTTCATAAATCTTAATTACTGTTTACATGCTTTTTAATTCGTCTTTTCCACCTCTTGATTGAATTTTGGGAGGATTGTACTCTAGTTTCATGTTTTAGGCATCTTGTATACATCTCCAGACCAAAAAAATTATTTTTCTATGAAATCATAAAACCCGTAGATCCCTAAAACAATAGGTTTTTCCTATAGGAGATCTGCATATTACCACCAATGATTTAAAAATCAACCAGTCAATGACCTAGTTAGGTGCCCGAGTCCCGGGTTAACTGGTTGAACCCGTCCAACCAGCGAGTTGGATCGGTGACATCATCATTGACCCTTCTTTATACTCTCTTTTATCTCATTGACCAATCAATCCCTCACCTCTCATATGATCGAAATTTGTCCACTAGGGGTGGACCTACATGGTGTACTTGGGTTTTATTTTTTATTTTTCAATTTTTTTCCATTTTTCCATAACAAAACTAAATTACAGCAAACTAAATTAATTAAAAATTTTGACTTTCTGTAATAATATCTTTCCCCATTTTTCCTCAATCCCAACTTTTTCTCTTGCCCAACGTGCCCCACTCCATCTCTTGAATCCCTATTTTTCTCTTCCCCGGCCCCAACATGGCCCACCACTCAATTGAAGAATCGCCACTATTTTCATAATCTCTTTTAATAGTAAGAAAATTTGTTGATTTCCTTTTTTTACTTGATTCAATTATTGAGTTTTGTTTAATTAATTTCATTTAAGTTCTCTAGAATGTCCTTTATAGTGTTGCGCTCATGGGTAATTTTGATTGGCTTTTACTATGTTTCTTCAATCATGTGTAGAATTTTTTTTTCTGCATAAATGGTGAGGTTGTTGGCATGTTGCCGTAGTTTTGTGCTTGGCTGGCTGCTACTTTTTATCTTCTAAGTGCATTTTAATTTGTTGAGCTACCAAGCAAGAGCAAGAAATGGGTTGTTGACTTGTTGTTCTTGTATCAAGAAGACAAGAACTCTCAATAAAGAAAGAAAAATTAATCTTACCGGAAAAAAAATGATGAACCAAAAAAAAAAAAAAGAAGATTGAAGCTTTTAGAATTAAATTTCTTTTGTTGTTTTGATTTATAACATTAGAATGAATTTATGTCATTCGAACTATATGTAACTTCTAATCATGAATATGAGATTAAACAATGATATAAAATTGAAATTAAGGGGCTAATTAGCTGAATTTACATATAGTTTACCGACATGTTTAATGGCTTGTAGATCAAGCATTTTTGTGAAATACTATTGATTTTGAGCTCTTGTTTAATATCTTACTACAATTTAAGTTCATTTATTTAACTTTCATCTTTAAAATTATTATAAATGCTAGTTTAGTTTATATTGAGCATATAATTTAGGAAGTGTTTGTCTAAGTTTATGAAAATTAGCTTATAAGTAACAAGTGCTTATAAGCTAATTTTAGTTTATAAGCATTTGAAATTTTAAACAATTATTTGTTTGGTTAAGTACTTATAAGTGAGTGATAAGTAGTTGACGTGTTTGGTAAAATGTGGCTTATAAGTACATTTTATTATCAAATGACTAAAAAGAGTACTACATTAAACAATGGTATACTATGAAATTTTAAAATTAAACAAGAATAATGTGGTAATATACTTGGTCAAACTAGCTTATAAGCAACAACAACAAAAAAAAAAAAAAGGTACTTTTTTTTTTTTTTTGCTTATAAGCTCTACTTATAAACTTAAAAAAGTTATAAACAAATAGGTCAGCTTAGTTTTAGAGCTTATAAGCTAGTCAAACTAGCTTATAAGCTTAGACAAATACCCCCTTATTTGTTGCATTTTTTTTATCAAGTAATAATATATTGTTGTTTTGAAATAGTATGGAGAGATATTTCAAAAGGAAGTCAACAATGATCTCATCATCTTAACAAAAGGAAAATATTGATGATTCAAGAAAAAATGTGGATGTTGATTTGCGAGATCTTCTTATGGATCTAGGTTTACATCCTCGAATTTTAGATTATGATCCTAATATTCAAGATCAAATCTGAAGAGTATATTTGAAAAAGGGGTCCTTATCAACCTAAGGTCATGAGTTTCCTTCTAGAGATTTTGGTGGATTTTCAAGAAGATTTGTTGTTTTTTGGTTTGATGAATTTGATCAATGGTTGGAATATAGTATAGCAAAAGACGCAAGATTTTGTCTTTGTTGCTATCTTTTTAGGTTAGATGTTGGTGATAAAAGGGGTGGTGATCACTTTGTTGGTCAAGGGTTTTCAAATTGGAAAAAGAAAGAAAGATTAAATGTTCATGCTAGAAGTGTTGCTCATAACCAAGCTCGAAAAATGTGTGAATCATTATTGAATCAAGACCAACACATTCAGACATTTTTTTTATAGACACTCTTCTAAAGCATTGAGTACCGAACTCGTTTAAATGCTACGGTTGACTGTGTTTGTTATCTTCTAAGGCAAGGACTCCCATTTTGTCATCATGATGAATCCTATGATTCAAACAACCAAGGGAATTTTCTCGAGCTTTTACAATTTCTTGCTGGTCATAATGAAGATGTCTATGTTGTTGCTTTCAAGAATGCTCTTGACAATCTCAAATTAACATCACCTAAGATTTAGAAAGACATTGTAAGTGCAGTTGCAAGTGAAACTGTAAATGATATCATTAGAGATTTAGGAGATTCATTATTCTCTATACTGAATGATGAATCTTGTGATATCTCTACAAAGGAACCAATGGCTATTGTCTTGTGTTATGTTAATAAGAATGGACTTGTTGTGGAGCGTTTTGTAGGTGTTGAACACGTTACCAGTACTACAACTCTCTCACTCAAGATGACACTTGAAAATATTTTTTCTAGGCATGGGTTGAGTTCTAGACTGCGAGGACAAGGTTATGAGGGAGCTAGTAATATACAAGGAGAATTTAGTGGTTTGAAGACACTGATTTTCAAAGAGAGTAGATGTGCTTATTATATTCATTGTTTTGCTCATCAACTCCAGTTGGCTCTTGCGACTTTAGTAAAGAGTCAAGATGATGTTAATGATCTCTTTATTGTCGCAGTTATAGTTAATATTGTTGGTGCTTCATCATAACATTGTGATATTCTTAAAGATAAGCAAGCTAATAAAGTTATTAAAGCTCTTTCTAATGGTGAACTTTCAAGTGGAAAGGGCGTCAATTAAGAGATAAATCTGAAACGTGACAGTGATACACATTGGAGCTCGCATTATGGTACGTTAATGAGCATAATCTTGTTGTTCTCATCCATTATTGATGTTCTTGAATTGTGGCAAAAGATGGGACAAACTCTGACAAAGATTTTAGGCAAGAAATATATTGAAATTGATGCAATCATTCAATTTTGTATTTAGTCTATTTATGATTAAAGATTTACTTTGCTTTACAAATGAACTTTCTCAAGCACTACAAAGAAAAGATCAAGATATTGTAAATGCTATGAATTTGGTTGAAGTGTGTAAGCAAGCTTTATAATTGATGAGGGATAGTGGATGGGAGAATTTACTTAGCAAAGTTTGTTCTTTTTGTGCCAAACATGCATTGATATTCTAAATATGGATGACAAATTTTTTATTCAAGGGCAATCACAACGGAAGACTAAAAGTATCACAAACGTGCATCATTACCACATTGAAGTATTTGATAGTGTCTTGGATATGCAACTTCAAGAGTTGAATAATTGTTTCAATAAGGTAAACGCTGAATTACTTATTTGTTTGGCATGCTTCCAAATGAAAATTTTGCTGCTTTTGATAAGCAAAAATTGATGCACCTTGCTAAGCTTTATCTAGAAGATTTTTTTGACTTAGAACTCATGGCACTTGATTCTCAATTTGATATTTACATTTTGGATGTACGCTCTAATGTCAAATTTATGTAATTGAATGGGATTGGAGATCTTGCAAGAGCGATGGTTGAAATTAAGAAGGATAGAGTGTCCATTAGTTTATCTGTTGATAAAATTAGCATTGATTTTACATGTTGCCACTACTAGTGAGGAGAGAGTATTGTCAGCAATGAATGTTGTGAAGAATCATTTGCAAAATAGAATGAGTGATCAATAATTGAATGATAGTCTAGTTGTGTATATAGAGAATGATGTATTTGATAGTATTGATAATGAAGTCATTATACAATATTTTCAAAAGATGAAATCTCGTCGAGAACAATTATAAATGTATTAGATAATGAGAATTTTATTAATACAAATATTTGTGTTTATTTTTATTTATATTTATGTTAATTGTTACTTTAACATTTGACGTCCCTAAGTTTCATTCCTAGGTCCGCCCTTGCTATCCACTAGAAAACAACTTTTTATTTTTTTTATTAAATACAATACAAGTGCACTTTTCACTTTAGTGTTTTTTCAATGACATTTAATAATTCAAATTCTATTGTCTTTTTTATGAAAGATTATTAAATGTGATTTATTTTTAATCTCTTCCACCTTAAAATTGTAGGAACGAAGAACAGTAGAGAGAGAAAGCTTTAATAGCTTCTTTCTCTAACTTTCTTTGTTGTTCTTCACTCCTTCATATCTACTGTTTTAATTTTAAGATCTTCCGGTTTTTCAACTTTCCTCTAATAAAAAGGTTCATGCCTTCTACACCAAAACACTCAAACACATTCACTCTTCTCTTTTGACAAAATCCTCATTTTCTTCTCTCTTATTAGTTGTGTGCCGCCACTATTATATGCACCTCCACCATTCTCCACCACCATCGCCACCGCAGTAGTAATGGCCCAGGGTTTCAACTCCTCTCACTTGTTTTCTCTCCTCTCTCCTCTCACTTGTTGATTAGTCCTATTTTCTCACTGATTAGCCTAATTTCTTTCATTGAAAATTGTAAAAGGGGTTTAGATTTTAAAATTTACGAATTTGAGTTAACTCGGTTTTGTGTCAAAATTGGTTGGACAGGTGGTTTGCTACAATAACCTCGATTTAATTGCGGGTCATACCAGGTGAATTTATATCCCTAGTTTTTATGCTTGCCCAGACTGGCTCAGTGGCCAATTCTCGATCGAACCAGTTGAACCGCCTGGGCCAGGCCTAGTTTTAAAACACCAATTGCCGCAATTAATCAATTTATAGAACTAATATAAATTATCCAAAATTAAAACAAAATATCAAAATTGCCAATGGATTAATTAGTTGGTATTTACATAATTTGAATTCAAAATCTGAAACCAAAATCAATATAAATATATAATATAAATTAGGTACCAATGAAAGATTCGAAATCAAAAAATAAATAAATTTAGAATTTAAAAAAATGGGCCAAGCTCACTCCCACATACGAGGCTCAAACCTGATAAAACAAAGTTTCTATGAACGAAGGTTTCTTTGTGTGACTCCATTAGATTAACTGTAACAGCTCCATCTAATGCCAGGATATGTGCGTCCATACTCATGACTCGTTTCCAACGATAAATGCCTAAGTTTGAATTAAGAGGGACATGCATAGATTCACAATATGTTGATAGTGGACTGGACTGTTACATTAATGACTCACATTAAAGTCTCAAAGTATATACTATTCTAGGGGCTTGGCACTTTTGATGATAAGATGAGAGATAAAGCTAAAATTTTTTACCTCTTGATGAAAAATTAAATAAATTTTATTAAAAAAAGTTCAACAAAGGAAAAATTAGATTTTAGCAAAATAGACCTAAGGGCTTTCAGTGAAACATAAACATACAAAACAAACCAAACTCGGAAATTACAACTCACGTGAGAGACTGATTTTTAAAGCTGGAGTATTTCAATAAAACTCCTTTAGAAAAAAAAATCATGAGGAGAACTAATGGAAATCAATTTAGGAAAGCCGATGGAAGAAGAATTCAATCTTTTAATCAAACACGTAGTCCTAAACGCAAATCCTTTTTATACAAAGGCTTTAAGACACGATTTAAAATAAAAATAAAAATCAATGACTTATTTGGCTTTGATTTCATATAAAAGGGGATTTATGTGAAATTTGAGAAAATAAAATAAAATAAAATAACCAATGATTTTAACGCGAATAAAATATATGAAAAAGGTTTTTAACAAAATAAAGGTTTGGTTAGGGCTAGTTAACAAACCGAGCCGCTCACGAGCCGGCTCGGCTCGGCTCGAGTCCGGCTCGTTCACGGCTCGGTTCGTCTGATAACGAGCTGACTCGACTCGCTCGTGAGACTGAACAAGCCGAGTTTGAGCCATGCTTGGCTCGGCTCGTTAGGCTCACTAGCCGAGCCTAGCTCGAAATATCGGGGGGTTTTTGGAGGTTTTCTGAACTACTGGGATTTAATTGAAAATTATGCAATACAAGTTTTAAAAAATAACAAAATGCCCCCCATTGTTAAAATCCCCAAATCGTCGAATTCCTTCGCCAGATGAACCCTTGCCGTAATAGTTCAAACTTGAAACTCCTCCCAAACTCACAACTTTCTTCTCCATCATCAGGACAAAATTTCTGTCGGGTTGGGATCTTCGTCATCTTCGCGGGATCTTCGTCATCTTCGTGAAGCTTCATCTTTGTCGATCTTCATCATCTTCGTGATTCGTCATCTTCGTGAGTCATCTTATCGGATCTTCATCATTCTTTTCGACATCAAAAAAGAAAAACAAATTTGAGAAGCTACGAAAGTGATAGTAACCGTTTGTTTCCAGTGAAAAGAACAAGGAAAAACAATGGTTGTTGCTGATACACCGATTCTCTCTCGCTTAGATCGTTTAGAGAACATGGTAAGTCCTTTAAAGCCAGATAATAATCGGCAGATCCTGTCTGTTGATTATAATGTGTTAATATAATCTGTGTTGTGTTTAACAGTTAAGACAGGTAGAAGAAATTAGATGCTGTAGCAGGTCACCAAAGAGTTCATGTGCATCTACTCCATCAAGTGGGACCCTAAATAGTGGTGGCCTTCCCTCATCCGTTGATTTCTCCCCAAAGAGTCTAGAGAAGTGAAATAAATCAGTTTGACAATAAATGCGCACTGCTGCCCAGCAAATTTAAAAAGAAAAAAATTTGAATTTTTTATTAAAAAATTGAATTATTTGGAGTTGGCTCGCTAGCCGGCTCGAACTCGACTCGATAACTCGAAATATATTAAAATCATTAACAAGCCGAGCCGAGTCATATAATATATGACTTGGCTCGGCTCGTACTCGACTCGTTAAATTTTCCTTTTTCACAAGCCGAGCTCGTTAAGCTGAAAACTCAGCTCGGCTCGGCTCGATAACACCCAAAGCCTTTGATCGTGCCCATGAAGGACTTAAAACCAGAATTTCAAAAATATGTAGAATCGTTGAAAGAGCGCAAACAAGAAAAATCATAAAAGGTAAAATATAAAGAATAAAGAATAAAAATATGAGATTTGGAACTATAATTTTGTAGGTTTTTTACCACATATTAAAAAAATGAGAAATCAGGAAAAATCACATATTTATGGGACCAAAATGTGGGCCTAATATAGGCTGCATCAGGCCATTGTAAGGATAGTTATTTTGGAATTTTTTGGCCTCCAAAGAGTAAAACCTAACTTTTGCTGCCTCGATAGACAAGAAATGACATTTTTTGTATAGAAAATTTTTGGGAGAATTTTTGGAGATTTTAAAATATTTTTTCATCTTAAGTTTTTGTGGTTTCTAGTAGTGAACCTCCAAGTGTTCGACTTTTTGTTGTTGTGAAAACCTACTAATTTTGGAAATATCCTCAATTCAACCTCCAAATTTATCAATAATTTCATCAATTTAACCTTCAAAAAAAATATGTTATCTTCTTAATTGTTAATAGATTTTGAATATTAGATTTATAGAATTAGTTGAATAGGGAAAACATCATTTCCTTAGCAGATATTCACATAGAAAGACTAAACACACGGGGGTTTACAATAAACCCATAAATTTTATAAAAACAAACTTTAACAATTATTAAACTAAAATATCCAATTAGGAACTCCAAGTGGGCTTAATTCAAAGCACTATTTTAGTTTACTAAGCCTCTGTGTATGACCTATACCTTCACAACATAACCCACAAGAATTGTCCCAGTGAAATGAGTTAGGTCCATCAGTTTATAAAAGAAATTTAAGTAAACAAACCTTAGAAATTGAGCCCAATTGGCCTTAGCGAAGTCTTGTCTTAAAGTTTTGCCGAGTGGATTCTTCAAGTGAGCCCACTTGAGCGTTATCTAGTTTCTTTGACAAATATTTATGAACTTTTGCTTTTATTTGTCTTCTGATTGTTTGTGGAGTTAAAGTTGATTATTGTTTAATTGGGTTTCATGGAGGTTGGTAGCATAAAGAGTGATTATGTAATGGAACATGTACGGACATGACTACTTCTAACTTGCCATCTTTTGTCTTATAGCACATTGGAGTTCATATTTATTTATAGGCTATTGAAAATATAGTCGCAATTTTACAACTTCTAATGGTTGTTATGTATTATTTAGTATGATTCGTTTGATCATGCTTCAACATAATTAAATCCTAGCTTTAAAGCATTATGAATGTTTTGTTTTTGTTAGCGTGAAAGTGATGCACTATGATATCACCATTATGGGAAAGCGGAATATCATCTCAATTAACCTAATGTTATGCGTGGGAAATCAATGGCTAACGTGGGAAATCATGTGATAAAGTGTGACCTGCTCCTGTCAGAATGGTAAGAGCGCGCTAGACCTGCCAGACGCTGTGGAGATCCCACGTGTCCATTCCCTGCTCCAAATCGCGTGAAATCAGTTTGGAAGGTGGGCAATGTGACATAAAGCCGGATTTTGTCCTGACATCCACACCAACCCATAGATTTAATGATGATTACCTGCACTCATCTCACTATAAAAAGGAGAAGACCCCTTCATTAAGGGGATTCGGCCATTTTACACTCTGAATTAGCTATCCCTCTCTCTCTTGTATCTTTGCATTTACTTTTCACTAATCATTTGTAAGTCAGTCCGCTGTTGCGAACTGACCGACAATATTAATACAACTATCGGTGGACATAGAACTTGTTACCTTAGCATCCGAACCACTTTAAAAAGCTCTCACTACTGCATTTACTTTACACTTTATCCATACTCACGTGTGTCTCATGGCCAACCATCGTTGCGCACGTGTCGATTAGTTGGTGTCAAAATCACGCATCAACAGTTTGGCGCTAGAAGGAGGACCCAGATTTAGTGTTCATCCTTCATCAGGAGAATCTCTAACCTACTGGTCCTACAGTAACAAATGGCCCACCGATCTGAACTCGAGCAAGAACCAAGGTCACACGAGG
The DNA here is from genome assembly GCA_026229545.1 of Pistacia atlantica. Classification (NCBI taxonomy): domain Eukaryota; kingdom Viridiplantae; phylum Streptophyta; class Magnoliopsida; order Sapindales; family Anacardiaceae; genus Pistacia; species Pistacia atlantica. The sequence goes on from CM047908.1 coordinate 18,936,360, forward strand.
GAGCTTCCCCTAACCTGGGGATACCTCTTCCAAGATACTTCCAGGGCCCACAAAAATACTGCGGTGGATATCCCAAGAATCTTCCGCAACTTGACCCCTCCCGCCTATTGTTACCTCAGAGAGGTTCGATAGTACTCTCCAGATGGTCAACCAAAGGTTGGACCGTTTGGACCAAGGCGTGCCATCTAGAATAAACAACGGGCAACAGCAAAACGCCCTCGCCCGCAGTCGAGGTGACACACGGCAAAGGGAAATAACTTGTGACACAGCACCTGTAGACCTAGACGTGGTGGGTAAGCAAGTGAAGGGGGCAAAAGCAAGCCTACCGGCTACGAAGGGCTAGCGAACACAAACCGTGCCCTAAGCAAGGTGCCAGCAAAGCTAAAACTTGGTGAAAAAGTAAATCCCGAGTTGTCCCATGCCACGTCGTAGGTGAACCTAAACAAAAGTGCTGGGCAGGGCGATTCTTATCACCGCCAGCAGAACGATCCTGATCGCTATCATGCGGGTGGTCCCCACACCTCGCGGGGTAGTTCGTACCATCGCAAGGGTCGTGAAAATACCCCGCACCATCCATCACCTTCACACGCCTACCACCAGCAGTCGAGAGCTGCCAGAGCCTGTGCCAAGGCGAAGAGGAGTTCGACCTCTGGAATTTCCTGAACCATAATCGCGAGGGCCGGACTCGCATGGGTGAAAGCAATCCCTAACTGGCTCCATTACCATAAATTGAGGAGCTGCAACGAGCTCTGGACAGACTGTGAGAACAGCAAAACGAGCAGGCCAAGTCGCCTTTGCATCCCCCTTCTCTCCCGAAGTATTAGCTGCTCCACTCCCACCGGGGTTCAGGATGCTCGACATGCGGCCGTTTGATGGGAACCATGACCCGCAGGATCATTTGTATGAGTTCAACGACCTCATGGAGCTTCACCAGGTTTCGGATCTTGCAAAATGTCGTTGTTTGGCCGCGACTTTAACTTCTCATGCCAAACGGTGGTTAAGGTCGCTCCCAGCGGGATCGATCAGTTCCTGGCCTCAGATGAGCACGACATTCCTACGACATTTCCAAGCAAATCGAAAGTTTTCGGATGCCTTTGAGCTATCTCAGCAACATAAGGCAAGAAAGGGATGAATCCCTACAATCCTACATTGACCGTTTCCACAAGGAACTCAACAAGGTGGCTCATGCTCCCGAAGAGTCCATCCGAACACTCATAATAGCCTAGAGTTCGCCCTCAAATCGATCTCGCAGGAAAGAATTATGAGCCGAGGATGATGTTTCCTCACTGCATTCTATAACCTTCATGGAGAAATACCTCCAGAGCAGAAAATTGGCGACGGACTCCGCCGTCACGACCCTCAGACTGGCAAGATGTCTCGGGTTTGGGGAAAGCCGAAGACCTGATCGCGAGGGTGGGTTCTGCGATCGTTTGAAAGGGAAGAAATCTCACACAGCCTAAGCACTGCTTCCTTGTCATATCAGACAGCATTGCCAATATACTCCACCTCAACGCCGTATCGCCTACCTTGATAAATCCGCTGCCTGCCGTGGAGAGCCCAGCCCATGAAAACCCTCACATGCCTAAATAATAAAGTGCACTGTCATGCACATCAGAAAGCAATGGGCACCATACTAGAGTGCCAGCTCAAACAAGCAATCGAATAGCTTATCAGAAGGGGCATTTCAAGGAATACATCAATGACTCTCTCGAAAGAGAAAGATCAGGGAGCCGAAAAGAAGGTTATCGCTCGTAAAGGGGTATCTAGCCTCAATTTGATTTTCGGGACCGATTTCGCTTGGAAATTCAGAGGTGCCCAAGAAAGGTATGCTCAAGCACATCATGACCCCATTAGAGATGAGTGCGGAGCATCGACCGTGAAAGGTTCTATGGAGGTGGAAATCTCCTCAACAGGATGCGGCCCGGTTGCATCATCCCCATGACGACGTCCTTGTAATCACTCCCCTGATAGGGCGCTATAACACCTAGAGAATGTTAGTGGATAACGGCAAAGTGAACATCCCTGCTCGCATCCACTTTTGAAAGGATGAACTGACGAGGCCGACTCAAGCCCCGCCTGCCTCGCATACTGATTCACGAGAGACCATCTACTCTCCAAGGGAACAATCTCACTCCCTACCCAAATACGCTGGTAACGATTTTGATGAAGTGACCAAGGTAATTGAGTTCAAGCAGGTAGATCGCCCATCATCCTTCATTCGGGATCCTTCGGGTGACCTCTCGCGTAAGACAAGCTTCAAGGCATATTCAATTTACCATCTGAAGATGAAGTTCCCCACCCCGACGGGGATCGAGGAAGTCAGCGTGCATCGCGTGACTACTATGTAAAAGCGGTCCAGATGGCGTACAAAGGAAATGGCACCACGCGCAGCAGTCACAGGCAGGCCATGGCGATCAGCAGGATCGATCCACGACCTGGTTTGGCCGAGGACAACCTAGACTCTCGCATTCAAGAATGCCCTTCCAGTGGGCCAATTGAGGACTGACTAAAGTGCTGGTCGACCAGAAAGAGCCGAGCAGGGTGTTAAGATTTGGTAAAAATCTCAATCCTCAGCTCGCTACCAAACTAACAGGCTTCCTTAGGGAAAACATCGATGTGTTCGCATGGTCGCAGCTGCATATGGCTGGGACTGGCCCTTTGATGTCATTTGCCATGCATTAAATATCGATAGTGAAGCCAAACCAGTTCGCCAAAAACGAAGAGCGATGGATCAAGAGCAATACTCCACCCTAAAGCTAGAGGTGGACAACCTCCTCAATAATGGATCCATCCGGGAGGCACTATACCCGATCTGGGTCGCCAACCTAGTTCTGGTAAAGAAGCCCAATGGCAAATGGCAAACCCTGAAGGCTGACCTTGGAAGACCTCAACAAAGCTTGCCCTAAAGACGCTTCCCCTACCAAGAATTGACCACCCTGGATGCCACCTCGGGGCACGAGCTGCTAAGTTTTATGGACGCATACTCGGGGTATAATCAAATTCCGATGTATGCACCAGACGAAGAGCACACATCTTTCATTACAAATTGGGGGCTGTATTGCTATAAGGTCATGCCCTTCGGACTAAGAACGTCAGTACCTACCTAGCAATGACGGTTAATCGGATGTTCTCCGACCAGATCGGCAAGTCAATTGAGGTCTACGTAGATGACATGCTGGTCAAATCCTATGTCGCTTCAGATCACGTAGGGCATCTCGTAGAGATCTTTGATATCCTTCGACTGTACAGAATGAAACTAAACCCGCTCAAGTGTTTGTTCAGGGTATCCTCGGGTAAGTTCCTAGGGTATATGGTTAACCAGCGAGGAATAGAAGTTAACCCCAAAAAAATTCAAGCTCTCCTCGATATGGAAAGCCCACCTACAAAAAAATAGGTCAGCTAGTCTTAACGGGTGAATAGCGACACTTAGTCGTTTCATATCGAGGTTAACAGATCGCTGCTTGCCATTTTTCAATGTTTTGAAAGCCAATAAGATATTCGAATGGACTCTCGAATGCGAACAGGCATTCCAAAGTATAAAAGAACACCTCAGGAAGCCACCTCTCCTCTCCAAGCCTCTCCCGCAAGAGATCTTAGTTCATGCATTTCTGTCCTCTCTTAGTTCATGGTCGCTGCAAACATAGTTTGTAAAGGGAAAAAGTTCAACGGTTCACATATGCGTGAGCGTAAGTCACTGTTTGATGCCCGAGATGCGTATCTCGGAAATGGAACGACAGTTCACGCCCTGCTAATCGCTTCTAGAAAGCTGCGACCTTACTTCCACGCCCATACGATCCATGTAATAACTAATTAGCCCCTCAAGGAGGTCCTCTAGAAGCTAGAAGCCTCTAAATCGGGCTCAAATGGGCCATGGAGTTGCCTGCCACCTCGACAAGCCTCAGCCCACCATCAAAGCGGGCAACTTGCCGACTTCATTTCACTCTTATCTCCCGAATGAGTCGAGCAACAACCCACCAATGGTCCGGGCTCCCAAGAGACCATTCAAAACCTATCAACTTGGAGCCTCTATGTTGACGGGTCATCGACTAGGAAAGGGCAGGAGCAGGTCTCCTCTTTTTGAGTCCCAAAGGGGCTCGCATTGACGGCATCCTATGGTTCGGATTCAAGGCGACCAACAATGAAGTCGAAGCACTAAGCTCTGCTCGTTGGATTACAATTTGCCAGAGAAATGGGTGGGCACAATCCGCGATCAGCTAGGCCCATAGTGACTATGTCGACCAACAACCAAACCTCCTAAGAATACTAAGCCAACGTAAGACATGATCCGTTATCCTGAAGAAGCCCTTGCCATGCTCGAGCCATTCAAGCACTTTACGATCACCCCGTGATCCCTGTAGATAGTAACTCCTGGCGGCGGACGCCTTCCTTTGGAGGTAAAGATAGCCTCATCAGACAGAGGCACTGATAGCACCCTGCTTCGGCACGAGGTCCCCAAGCATCAGGCCTGACCGAACCGTGAATGTAACACAATCGACTTCGGATGACGCCCATTTATTGGTATCTCGGCGGATGGGATCTTGCCCGACGCATGGGTTGAGGCACGGTCCTCCCGCATACAAGATCTGCTGCTCTCGTCCTTGAGACCAACCCGTACAGCGAGGATTCGTGCCCTCTCTCCTCCGAGTGTGACTAGTGAAGAGGCGATTATATCATGAGGGAAATTCATGAAGGGATCTCGCGGTAATCACACGATCTCGCGAACAAGGTTGTTCGTCGGGTGGGTATTATTGGCCCCTGACCAAGAGATACCCACAATTTTGTCAAGAGGTGGCAAGCACAACTATTCATGTAACATTCCCCGAGCCTCCTCTCATGAGCTAATAACGCGACTAGCCCCTCGGCCATTTTTCATGCTGGGGGATCATTATTGGTTCCATGCTAATCGGAAAAGGGGAGTTAAGTATGTCGGTCGCGTAGACTATTTCACAAAATGGGTGGAAGGAACCGCCGCGATCACGACAAGAAGCTTGAAAGACTTGCAAGAATATAGTGTGTCGCACGGAATTCCTCACACCCTCATCTCGGATAAAGGAAAGCAATTCGACAACGAGGAGTTCAAGAGCTCACACGTCAGGGCATCCATAAAAAACTTGCCTGTAATCGCAAGCACTGTAAGCAAACGGCCAAGTTCAAGCTACTAAGACCATCAAGCATACTAAAGGCCAAACTTGGGGCGCTTAAGGGAAATTCGGGCCGACGATCTCCCCTCCCCAAAGTCTTGCATGGGCATACAAGACAACTCGAGAACTTCCACCTCGGGAAACGCCTTTTTTGCTAGCCTATGGCTACGAAGCAATGATTCCTGTGGAGGTAGGAACTGGTTCTCTTCGGAGGGACTTGTATGATGAGGTTGAAAACGAAACACTTATGAGAGGGAGTCTGGATCTTGTTAAAGAAGATAAGCCCTACCAACGAACATGCGAAAAGGTTCTTCGATTCAAAGGTCAGAAGCCGAGATTTCCAGTGGTGACCTTGACAAAGTAAGTTCTAACCAAGGAGCCAAGTGCGGGGGTACTAGGAACAAACTGGGAAGGTCCATACCGGGTCGACAAGATGATCAGACCAGGGACTTACCATCTCAAAAGGCTGAATGGTTCTAGAGTACCCCAAGCTTGGAATGCCGAGCACCTCCGGCCGTACTATCAGTAATCCCACACTCAGCTCTTATTGTAAATTAGCTTTTGATTTTGTTAAAGTTTCCTTTTTCCCTGTAAAATATTATTCCGTTTGCTTGTAACAGTTCGCATGTAATATTGCCTATGTAAAACTGAATTGTAAACTGCACTCATGTATGATTAAGCGAACAACAATTGAAAACAAAATATATTTCATTTATATACAACAAAAACTGTTGACCCTATTGGCCTCTCCTAATCGCACTAGGGCTCGGTCGGGTGGGGGTTTTCAAGAACCTCAACCAGAACCTCTGCCTGGTTGAATCCTCGGGCAGCTTCTGCTTTATCATCTTCCATCGCCAAGGTCTGTGGGCCTTCCCGCCACTCCCCAGAGGCCCGGACATATCTAGATTTGGGTTCTTTGGTCGCAGGGCATAGATGGACCCGATCGCCCAGTCGATGGCCCTATCCTCGACCTCTCCCGACTGGCTCCACATTTCTTCAGTCAGTGAAGCAACCTTTCCCAACTCTCTTGAGCTCGGCCTCAAGAGCTAGCCTTCTATTTTCAGAGGCCTCTATTTCTTGTTCTACTTGTTGAGCCCGCATTGGTTGGCCTCGTCCGCCCCAGCTCCCCATCCTTCTCTCCGACCTCCTCGTAGCAGCGATTGTCCTCTAAAGCTCTTTTACTTCCTCCGCACGTCGCTCAAGCTCCGTCTTTTGGAAGTCCACTGTACGCATAGCGGTCATCTTTTGGTTCAAGTATCTCTGTCACGCCGGCGGACAAAGACTTTTCTTTCTCGCTTCGACGCCCCTGCTCTTTGACCTTCACGATCTCCTCTTTCAGATCATTTTCCCACTTCGCGGCTCCCAGCCGTGCCTTCTTCAGGGACATTCCCATGACGAGCAGAGCCTGCGAATAAGAAATGAGTTAGAATGAAAATGGCGGGCAAACTCTTCAAGAACAGTTCGTTCACCTTGCTGAGATGCTAAACCGACGTGGTCATCAGGTCAACATCGTCCGTATCAACGAACTCATCGTATGACTCCGATAGTCCACACTCAAGTAGATAGTAGACTATCAGGTATTCAGGCAAGTTCCCCAGCGCGTCTAGCATTGGTGTGTCCTTTGCCTTGTCGGGCAAGCAATCGGCTCGCCCTACGGGTTCCTTCGCCTCCTCCTTCCGACGTCCCGCCTCCATAATTCTGGGGTGGGCCGATCACCCTCGATTCGGTCTCACTGCCGACCTAAACCGCTTCTTCTTTGACCGTTGAGCCATTGTCTTCTGCCTTGGGCGAGCAAGTGATGGTTGAGTGACCTGTTCAGATCAAGGCATTTATTCCTGTGACGGGCCCTGGGTTCCCAAGTCAGGCGCTTCCGCACTGCAGCCGGGCATGGGAGGGCGGCAGCGCGCCTCGCCTCCTCGATCGAGGGAAGTTAAATGGCGCTCGTCGGGGCTGCTCAGATTCTTTCTGAGGCATGGTCGCTGCATGCGAGTACGTTAGTAACTAAATAAAAATTATTCTATGACTCGTAAAGGAAGGCCAACGCCTCGCTTAACTTACACTCTGGGGACTCTAAAGACGACATTATTGCTAAAAAACCGTATTTCAAAGTTCGCGGCCACGAGCTTCCGCCCCGACTTTCTTTGTGGGGAGGACCCCAAAAGACACGATCCTGTCCGGCCCTCTGGTGAGCAGTCCAAAGCTAGCTCACAGTTAATCGCAAAAGAATGCAGTCGCTCAAAAAGAAAACGCATCGCTTAATGAATCTAGCGAAGAGGAACCTACTTGGATCCTAAAAGCGGCAGTAGCCGTCGTAACAGAAGAAAAAAAACTTCGTGTCGTAGGCCCCCACGTTGCTGGGATAGCTATGTATCCCTTCGGCAATGGTAGGTCACCGGGACAAGTAATAGGAGTCCTTATCCTTACTCCTTTTGAGGAAATACGCGCAACCGAGCTCCACCGCTGTTAGCTAGCCCAAGCCGCTCTCGCGGCATGCAATGTACATCGTGACGGCGATGACATACACGTTTGGCGTTAACTGCATTGGTGCGATCCCGAAGTGATCTAGGACTGACCTAATAAAAGGGTGGAAAGGAATCATCCCCCCACCCTTGAAGATCTCTTCGGAGATCGCAGCTAAGACATCGAAGGATGCTGCGACGATCGGGTGGCGTCGAGGAACACCTCCGTGCGGATGTCAAAATGTCTCTTTACCCTCTCGAACTCCTCTCGAGTGAGAACCGAGAAGACCTCAAGGGATGCGTCCGTGGGAACATCCCGCGAAGACAAGCTAGCTCTTTCCTCGGATCTGGACGCTAAGGGTTCCATTTCACAGTCTGCAACACCGATATACAAAAGGTCATTTTAGCCATCGTACGTTGCCCATACGGCGGCATGGAACAAATTCTCTAAACCCTAACAGTGACTCGAGTTGCCACCTCACTCAAAGCCCGACCCGATCCACACGTCTCTGATGAAACATCAGAAGACCCAACGCCATTGCACCACCATGAAAGTTATAAAAAAAAAAAAGAAAAAAAAAAACCTTACCTTTTGGGGCACGTGACTGTGGACGATTCTTGCTTCGGGTATCGGAGAGATGCCAATCGAAATAGAAAAACTCCCGGTTTGCAAAGATTTTTCGCTCGAGGCAAAAGAGATTCTGGTGGCATCATCTGAAAAATTTGGGCTTTTATATGGATTATGAACCGGTGTTTACCACCCCTTAGAATCAAAGCGACGCTTAGGCGGCAACTATTTCTAACCGTTGATTGCAGACACGTGTCTGATCAATGGGGGGGAGAGTTACAACTAAGGGTGGTCAAACCCACGACCCTTCTGTTGAGAAACTTGAACGACGCCTTTCTCTCCGCATTAATTGTGCCCCACGCTGCATTTAATGTTGTGATAAGAGTTGTCGTTTCGAGCATGTCATGCAATTAATGCTCTATCAAAGCAATAACGCGTCAGCACACAACACATTTAATGTGCCTGGCAGACGCTTAACATGCGCAGAGCGCCTGTCAACGCAGAAACTGCTTCATTAAATTTCCATCCCTAAGGTACGGTAAGGAACACCTGATGAAGTCAGGTCGCTTGGGCAATGGCTGCCAGGTCGCTTAGGAGAGGGATGTCAGATCGCTTGAGCGATGGCTATCATGTCGTTTGGACGAGGCTCGTGAGAGGTCATGTTCACAAAAGGCCCTATCCCGAGCTTCTTTCATTTAGGTCGGAATTGTCAGAATCCCCATAAAACCTCCAATCGCGACATGGCTTAGTTTCCAAGGTTCGATCCTCAAACCATAACAACTAGGGGACTTCTGTTATGCTTGGGAAGTCAAGGGCTGACGTGGGAAATCACGTGATGGAGTGTGACCGCCCGCCGTAATCTAAGCGCGCTAAACCTATCAGACGCCGTGGGAGATCCCACGTGTCCATTCCCTACTCCAAATCGCGTGAAATCAGCTTTCCTTGGAAGGGCAATGTGAAATAAAGCCGGATTTTGTCCCCGACATCCACACCAACCCACGATTTAATGATGATTACCGCACTCATCTCACTATAAAAAGGAGAAGACCCCTTCATTGAGGGGATTCGGCCATTTTACACTCTGAATTAGCTATCCCTCTCTCTCTTGTATCTTTGCATTTACTTTTCACTAATCATTTGTAAGTCAGTCCGCTGTTGTGACCTGACCCACAATATTAATACAACTATCGGTGGACGTAGGACTTGCTACCTTAGCATCCGAACCACTTTAAAAAGCTCTCACTAGTGCATTTACTTTACACTTTATCCATACTCACGTGTGTCTCATGGCCAACCATCGTTGCGCACGTGTTGATTAGTTGGTATCAAAATCACGCATTAACACCTAAGATTCAATATACATAAAAGCAATCAATTGGAACAATAAAGAATCAAGACAAAGATTTATTATGGTTCACTTGTTAACTAACCCTTCGTGCATGCAAGCTCTCCACACAAGCTAGCTCTACATTATAATGAAGATTGTGCAACCACTTTGGGCATGGAAGCAATATGCTTTGAAATCACCATTTTGTGGAAGTGGAATATCATTTCCATGAATCCAAGATTCAACACACTTAATCAAGCAACTAATCAAAACAATAAAGAATCAAAACAAGGATTTATCGTGGATCTGGTGTTAACTAACTCTTAAGTCCACGTGAGCTCTCCACACAAGTTGTCTCTACATTATAATGAAGATTGTACAACTACTCATGACCATAGCTCACAGACCTCACAAATACATAATATAGAGACAAGATAAACAAGAAATTTAACCCAAGAATCCTCAGCACAGTTACATATGATTTCCCTCACACTATTGTATCCTATGATGAAGATATTCTCTAATCTCTCTCAAAACCTAATTCCTACAATTAGATGGTTTGTATTTGTGTGCTCACAAACTCACTTCTAAAGCTTGCACTTCCCTTAACTTGCCTTTGAAGCTGACCTTGGTGTGTCTCACAAACACCCTCTAAGAGCTCACCACGTGACTCTCCTTAGAGCTACATCTTGAATGAGTGAAGGTTTTTCACAATTCCCTTTCGAAACTCGCTACCACCCAGCTTGCTATGGACCAGCCACGAAGCTTGAATCTTCTCTCATTTGAAGACTTATATAGGGTTTTTGAGTTGTAGCATTCCTAGTTGAAGACTCTTTTCTATTCCACACAGTAGTTAGTATTCACTTCCCTTCTTGTCATTGTATTGCTAATCTAACGCAAGTTCATTAGGAAATACAATCTTAAACAAATAGGAAAGTTACAAATAAGAAATAATTCCACTAAAACTTAAACTCCTTATGATTAGGAATTTGTGGGAGACACCAATTTTTAACCATTTTTTATGTAATGTATGACGAAATATGGAATACATCTTTATTATTACAGCTTTTCCTTGATCTCAATTGGCTGAAATTAAGGAATGATTATGGCTTCAATCAATCACCTTAATTCATGTGATTGATTGAATAATTATAAGGATATGTATTTATTATTTTCCTATTTTACATTTACAGAAATTGTATAGATTGGCCATTGTACATGCTCACAATACAATATAGAAAATACTCAGAAATTCTCCCTCTTGCCTGCTTCTCTATTTGGCATACTCTGGCAGTATCAGTAACTTGAATTGCTTTACTTCTCTTGCCGCTCTTTCTCGATTCCTTACATGGTGTCAGAGCATTGCTAAAAGCTTATACTGGCCAAATCAAGCTAACCTCTCATTTTGTTCCTGAAACCAGACAAATACTCGATTAGAGCCAATCAACTCAACCACTCCTTTTGTCCTTGAAAACAAATAGAAAAACTCCATTGGAAATCCAGAATGGAAATAAACCCAAATACAAACCAAAATCCAACAAGTATAGAAACCTAGATGGCCCAACCAATACAAATAGCCCAATCACCACAGGCAGCCCACACAACTCAAGCCCAAACACTCAATCCAAACTTGCTACAACCTACACAACTCAAACCAGGCCTGATCTACCCTTTACCCATATGGAATGCCAGGTTATCACCTAGGTTCTTTTACTGGTTCAAGGCTTGACCCAACCTCATTTGGAATACAAGGTTACAACTTGCATTCTTTTCCTAAACCAGGTTCAAATCCAAATATGAATCCCTACCCGTATCCTTTTCGCATTGTACTAGCCACCAGCAACTATCACCTTGAACCGGGCGACGTGCTCTTCTCATTGGTTTCTGATGGACCAGAATTGGTCCTCATCAAACAAACCCTAACGGGTTCAGATAACTATGCCTCCTGGTCTCGCAATTTATGGCAAGCCTTCATCATAAAAGATAAAGACCCTTTCCTCGATAGGGCTTTCCAATTGCCACCGCAACCTCATCTTTGACGCCACTAAAGTTGGCGCAATATGCTGGTCCGGTCATGGATTAGTAACTACCTTTCAACAAAGGTGGCAGTAGGGCTCCCACCGATAAAAATGGCCATCGAGATCTGGGCTAACATCAAAGAGATGTATGGGAAGCTGGATCTCGCCAAAACCTTCACTCTCTAGCAGAGCCTCATCGAACTCAAACAAGGAAACTCCTCGGTCAAAACCTATTTTAATCAGCTCTCTGTCATTTTAATGAATTGTACACCGAGGAGGAGACACTTGAAAGGCCGCTGAAAACGCTCTACCAGTATCAAAGAATCCCAGATTGGGACAAATTGTCACATTTTTCGCTCGGTTTGAACGAAAGCTTTTTACTTTTAGGACGCAAATTTGGCAACGTCCCCACCACCCACTCCACCTGGAGTTTTCTTAATCATAAGGTAAGATGAGAGCCAATGCCAAACTTGAACTGATCGATCTTCAACTGTATTCGGTGACTCTTGCATAGCAGGAAAGAGAATGGAGAGATTGGGTGGCTAGGGCAAAATGAGGATGGAAAGAGTTTTAATTTAAATGAAGAGATGAAGGTGTAATGACGCTCTTTCTAGATAGTATACTCGTAAAATAACAGTAAAACTAACTAAATATATATAAGAAAATATATACATATAAACGAGTATAGAATTTTGGGCCCATAATTAATTTTTCTTATATACAAATCTTTACAAAACATAATAAAGTCTCAAAATATTAACTTGACAGTTTTGCCCAACCCTTCCGCCGTGTGATGTTCCAAGTGACCGCATCTCACCTGTTAACTGGAAAAACATTGAAAACAACGAGGTAAGCACTATGCTATGCTACCCTTCTCTCTCCATTGCTTAAATTCTGAATTTCTTTCCTTACTTCACATTTCCCCATTCTTCTCTGTTCTTTCTCTACTCTTACTTTGTTTTTCTCTCTGTTCTTTCTCTATTCTAGTTTCCCTTTACTGCATATAATGAGCATGGTATTATGCATATATATAATGCAAATGCAAAAATGTATAAAATATGCATTTTCTTTTCTATTTTTCTTTCTTTTTTGTTCTTATTCTGTTTTTCTTTCTTTTCTGTCCTTCTTTCTTTCTTATTCTTTTTTGTTCTTTTCTTTCTTATTCTTTTCTTATTCTTTTGCCGATCGGACTCGGTTGAGGCATGGATTTCGAACCTTGGCCGTGTGAGTGTATTCTTCTTTCTTGGGTACAACCCTCATCCACATGCACTTTTACGGACTGTGCCAATTCTTCTTTTTTATTCTTAGGCCGCTCACTAAAAGCTGCATGCTGGGGAAAATTCTTCTTCGCTACCACGGGTTCCCCATCGCAACAACCTTTTCTTCTTTTTATCTTTGTACACTTCTTTAAATAAAATTCAGATTTGAACTTCTTTAATATTCTCATTTCTTTCTATTTACTCTTTAACATTCTTTAGTGCTTTTTCATGCTCTTATGAATATGTATGCATGTAGATGGTTTCATGCTTATAATTCTTTCTAAATTCACATGTTTAGATACAATAATGAATATGGAATGCAAACATGTCATTCTCTACCATCTACAAACTCATCTCAATATAACACATAATCATACTCATTCATACACTTTTCTTTGACATTTCATCAAACAACTTATGTGCACAAAGCAACTCTAATTTGACTACACTTCTATCTCTTTTCTAGGCCACCAAAAATTTGGTATAAAATCCTCCATATTTAACGCCAAACCTGTCCAAAATGTACACTCCAAAATTTCTACTTCAATTCTTCCAAATTTCATCCTAACTCACATCAAATATCAAATACACCAACAAAACTTCTCATGGATAAGTTATAATCATCATTCAACACCAAATCCATCAACAATTCTTCATATAAAACATAAATATGCATAAAAGAAATTCTCTACACAATATTACTTAAATCATACTTAGGGTAGGATTTACTTACCTTATATGTGAGCAATCCAACACTTTAAAAATCTTCTTTGATCCAACTCTCTTTCACTTAAATCCTATGAACACAAATCATCAAAATTCAACACTTTAAAAATTAAAACCCACTTCTTAGTGCAAGGATCTTACCTAAGGATGCTTGGGATTGAAAATCCACTCAAAAGTACCCAAAATCTATGAATTTCCCTTGAAGAAGAATTGAAGAAATTGAGAGAATATGAAGGTGAAGGTGGCGTGAAAATGGATGAAGAGTGGCTAGGGTTTCATTCTTCTCCTTGATAGCCGTTGATAATATTATATATTAGTTTCCCATTTTGCCCTTGCACTTTCTTTAAAATTTCATCTATGTCCCTTAGTCAATTACCATAATGCCCTCATTTTTATTGCATTCTCCATGAAATTCTATCTCTTTTCACTCCCCACAATTTCAACTAATTTTGAGTGAAAAGTCCGTTTTACCCCTAAAGAAATTTTAAGGCATTTTCTTCACATTTTCTCAAAATAACTTTAACAAAAATCAACTAAGAGTATAAAGGACATAAGTTAACTTACGTACCTCAATGTGGGCGTTACAGAAGGGCTGAGATTCCCTCTCTCAATCTGACAGCTAGAAGCTAATACTTCTTAAATGCATCAACGACTTCAATCATCCACGTCATGGAATAGGTCAAACAGGTCAACAGGCTAGTCAATCAAGTCAAACTCTTGGACAAACGGTTCTGGAAATATAAGATCCAATAAAGGGCGATTATATTGTGAATATTGCAAGAAGAAACCATGATCGGGACCATTGTTGGAAATTGCATGGTTGTCCTGATTCCAACACTAAGGATAAAAATGGTAATTTCTCTTCTTCCAAGTTGATTCTCTTCCTTCTAAAAATCAGTCAGCTCCTAGTCTCAACCCTGATCAATACAATCAATTGCTCTAGATGTTGAATAATATCCCAACTGCACTAACAACATCATACGCAGGTACCTCTTACTACTTAAATTTAATTACAACTGATATGTGGATTATTGATTTAGGAGTTATTGATCACATAATTTGCAACCCAAATTTTTTACCACTATTTCCACTACCTCGTCCACTTCCGTTCGTATGTCGAACGGGAACATAACACCAACCACTCATATAGGAACTATCCAATTATCAGCAAATTTATCCTTTAAGAATGTGTTATGTGTCCCTGCATTCCATTTTAACCTCATCTCAGTTCCAAAATCTATGAAGATAATAGTTGCACTGTAAAATTTTGTCCTAACACATGTGAATTTCAGGACCCTTCAACTAGGAAACTGAGGGGCTTGGGTAAAGTCAATAGAGATCTATGCTACTGGGCACCTGTTGAGTCTCCTAATGTGTTTCCTACTTGTAGTTTAACCAATAAAATTTCCAATTGTAATATAATGATTAATAAAACTTCTTTTATTCTTCATCAATGATTAGGTTACAGTGCAACTATCCCCCAACCTCGATGTCCTATATGTCTATTAGCTAAGCAAGCCCAAATTACTTTTCCACATAGCACCTCCACTACAACCCAACCTTTTGCCTTGATCCATCTTAATATTTGGGGCCCATATCACACCCCAAATCATGATGGATCTAGATTTTTTCTCACCATTGTCGATGACTTTTCTCGGGGTACATGGACATTCCTTATGCAATCCAAAACCCAAACACTTACCCACATTAAAAACTTTTTATCCATGGTCACCGCCCAATTTCGTACTTCCATCCAAAGGGTTAGAACTGACAATGCTAGGGATTTTTTTAATCATAGTTGTTCATCTTTTTTTTTTTTTTATCACTTGGCATACTGCATGAAAGCTCTTGCACATATATTTCACAACAAAATGGAGTTATCGAAAGAAAACATCGTCATTTACTAGAAGTAGCCCGTGCCCTCAAACACCGAGCCCATATACCCGTCTTCCTTATTCTCTAATTTGGTGATAAACGACCCTTTGTGTGATTAAAATGAAATCATATTGAGTAATTAAAGAATTTAGGAATTTATTCACAAAAATCGCTTCCTAATATTTTTCTTTTGAATTTAACATGTTTGGAATGATTTTGGAAAGGGTATGAATTGATATTAGGTTGTGGTTTATGGATTAGGGGTGATTTTGTCTCATTTATGCTGTTTAGGGGGTAAACTGTCATATTTATAATGGTTGATTTTGTCACTTTTCAATCAAGTAGGGACCAAAGCAATATTTTTTATTTGTCTATAAAAAGAAAGCGAAAGGTCACATTACAGGGGAGCGCTGTTCATCCATTTTCCAACGGCTCTTCGTCTTCTTTTCTGGTGAACTCCGGCAACGCTCCATCTTCCCCGTGCACCGATCTTCATCAGCCGCCATCACCACCGTAAATCATGCACTACCGCCGCGACGTTTCGCATTTCGTAGCCATGACTCTTCATCTTCTAGCCGTGATTTCGCCAGTGTCTAGCAACGGTTGGGCTCTCTGGTGGTTGATCTTCCTTCCCCATGGCCGGATCTACCCATTCCAAGCTTCAGTTGCCGCCAAAACTGGCGGAATCCACCATCTCGCCGTTGTTGTTGATTTTCACAAGTGTACGAAATCGTGCAAGTAATAAAGTGTAAGAATATGGATGTCGAACCCAAGGGAATTACTAATACCAAGTACCAATTAAACTATCCTATTACTATTTGATTAATCAGATTTTCAAAATGATTCAATGAAAAATAAAACAACTTAGAAACAAAATAGAAACAGACTTTTATTAACACTTTAGTAGGAAATCAATATGACTAAACCTAGGGCATAGATTTCACACCAATTTAATCTTATGTATTGACAATTATCGTTAACCCAATTAAGCTTATTCTAAAGACCAAACTCCCTAATATTTCGCTAACTTTCTCTCGAACAATTAACAAATTAACTCCTAATTACTAACCAGAATTATCTCTAATCAGATTTAAGCAATTGGAGATCATTAAGTTCTATGGAATTTACCAGAGCCTCACAGATCATGGTAACCTATCTCTAGCGTTCGCTCAATCTATCGTTTTATTACCTTAGACTAATTAGGTTTCATCTCTTAATCTCAACCTAACCCATAAAATCATTCAACTCTAGGGCCCTTAAGAATTGAAAGCTTTAAGCGCAATAATAAAACTTAAAACAAAACTTAATAAAAATTAGCAACAAATAATTCAATGCATATTCATAAAATTGGGCTACATCTTAGCCCTAGAAAATAAAATTATTTCATACTTTCAGTAATAAAAGTCATTATAGAAAGAGTAGAAAAACTTCTCTAATTGATGACTCAAAATTGCAGGAATTTCCAATCTCCAATCAGCCGCCCAACTTCTCTCTCCTTTTTTTCCTCCCTAAAAATCAACTAAAGACATCTATTTATACTCCTAGGGTTTTAGGGTTATGATTCCCACTATCCTAATCACATTAGAACTCTTAAAACAGGAAATACACGTCATAAATTTAATGTAAAAAAGTCCAGAATCGCAGTTGTGCCGCAGCATTATGCCTAGGCATAGTTGATTCTGCCCCAGAACTCGAAATCTTGACAAGACGGTGGTTTTTGAGCATGCTAACGTTCGAATATTGCAAAGTGGTAAGCATATTAATTATAGCCCTTTGAATCAGCTTTCCAACGGTTCAAGATTCATCTCAATCCAAAATCTACAGCTCAAGTTATTGTCAAATTACTGTTGCATGTTCAAAACTGGAGCGTTTTCCAGGATTTTCACTTTAACTTCAAATCGCCCTAACTTCTTCGTTTCAGCTCCAAATCACGAACCATTTGATTCTTGTCATCCTACATTCCATCGTTGGTATAACCTTCATCTGAATATCATCTTTAAGAACCTGAAAACACTCGAAACATACCCGTGATCCCATAAAGGACATTTATGAAATAATTAAGTTAAATTTCACAAATTAGACACATTTTTCCACAAATAATCCAATTGAATCACTAACAAAATATGTATTTTCAAGCTTTTATCATCCGTCACGCCTCTTCATCTTCCAGCCGTGATCTTGCTCATATCCGGTGACCTTTCATCTCCCCAGGACCTGAGCTGAACTCCCCATCACCAGAGCTTTCCATTGGTACCTTCGGATCCCATTTCCACCACCATTTTTCGGAAGACCTGCCAGAAAATTAACGTTTTTTGATGAGTGCAACTGTTCGTATTCTAGGTTGTTCGTTGGTCGTTTTCGCCCCTTCTTTGCATCATATCATTGCTGCCATTCTGTCCTGCCATGACTGCTTTGTTTCCCACCGCTTTCAGCCTCTCTATCACCACCATGAGCGGGCCGAGTTCCCTAAGGCACTGCTTACGGATGGAGATCAAGATTGACTCCACGACCCTACTCATCAGCTCTCGACTAGTTGGGTGAGCCCGATTGTAGGACATTTGGTAGTATTGTGTTTCGAATTATATTTTTTTGGTTTCATGTTTGATTTCGATACTTTAATCTGATTTGAGCATAATTTGTAATGAATATTGTTGTCCATTGTGATTTAATGTTTTCATAGAACTCGCTGAATGATAAATGTTGGTTTGAAATAATTGAATGATGAATATTGCTTTTCATTACTTCGTATCGATTGTAATTGAGTTGTGTTCGGATTTAATTTCATTTCTACTGTTGTTGCGTTTATTGTGAAGTTGGTTGATTGGAAGACACTTGTTGACAAATTGTATTTGTTAATCGTGTACCAACTAGTGGTATTGTCATGTAGCGTTTATCAGCGTTCAATGATAGTCTTTAACCAATCGAACTTGAGTGATCGGGTGAGACAGGATAGATTATACCTAGAGTGTCGGGAAGCCATTTCATTGATTTACCTTGCCTTGTAGGTTTAGGGGATCGTAGTGTTAGTGAATGACCCACTTACGCAGCGGAAAACAAAAAAAACATAAATGACATGGATCGTTCCTTAGAACCAAGATCCGGGTATAATATCACAGTTTATACAGTATAAAAAATTAAATCTGTAGAAAATCAGATTCAAGGTTCAATAATCTTACGCATGTTTAGAGGCTCCTCCAACTTTGTCCTTGAGTGCTTTGCTACCGACCTAAGTGTAGGATCGAACCGACGTAGTCCACACGAAGATAATCACAAGGAACTAAGGAGGGATTTACTAGATCCTCCTTAGCCTTAAGAAACAAAGAAGAAAATGAGTATTTGATTTTGGCTAAACCAAAATCTGGCGTGGGAGAGAAAATGGGGCTATAGGGTTTTGCACTTTTCAATGAATAGTGAATGAATGAAAAAATCTCTCTATTTTTCAATTAACACTTTTCTTTTATAGTGTTATTTTCCTTGCCCTATTCCCATATGCAATGGGCTTAGGCTCCAACCCAAACAACCCATGTTTCCAAACACCCCCTAATTAGATATTTATTTTAATTCATCATTATCTTCAATTAAAATCAATTAATATATATTTAATAGATATATTAACATTTAACAATAATTATAATTTATTTAAATATATGCGAACACATATTTAAACGTAATTTCACTTATTTAATTTTTTTAATAAATTAAATAAAGGTTACGACCTCAGCAAATTTAATTACACTGTGAAATTACCAAAATACCATTTCGCCTAAAAAGAAGAAAACACCCTTCTTTCTTTCTAAGTCTTAAATTATCTTCTATGTGTGTGACTCATAGGCTCCTCATTATATTGGCAGTGTATAGTATCGCGATTAACACCAATTAATCGTCTCACTAATACATAGACCAAGATTGGCCCCTAGCAAGGCATCATGGCCACTCGATAGATTCAGATTTAGCAAAGTAGCTACCTCTCAATGATATGGTTACCATACAATTCGATCATTTCATCATACGTTATCTCGACGAGACAAAGGCATAGAAATAGTGTCAACCTTTGGTTACTCTCGATATTATGTATTCAGTTTCTAGACCAATGACCTGTATTATAATCCAGATAGAGCAACATCTTAATTCCACTGTGGCCACAGTTTTAATGGCATTGCCATATACTGAATTGCGCAGTGAGATAACTTCTCCCGTACCCAGGAGTGATGAATCCTTTGTCAATCCATCACAGTCTTGATACACTCCTTGATGAAGCCAATCACCACCGTCTTAAAAGCTCTGAATAGAACTGCATTAGGCTAGTGTCAAACTGCACCAATTGGTCCACAAGGCGCTCCGGTGATCTCAAGTCTAAGGATCACATGCACCACCATTTATTAGAGGATTTGTTCCATAGACACTGGGGTTACCATCCATATGGAATCCTCTGGTGGGTCAATCTAGTGAACTTGCTGTGGTTTATTCGCCTACAGCATGCACCCATGTGTTGCACCAGGTTGTCACCAAACAACCTCGACAAGTGAGATTAGTCACTGCCTTTCGACAAGGTCGTTCAACACTAGGATAGCCTTACCGTATTATATGTGCCCTTACTTCAGAATAATACTGGAACTACGGACGTTTCTAGAATGGCCACCATATGTGCTCATAGGGTTCTCACTATCAAGATTTGAAACACTTGATACCCTTGTCACGGTTCTAACATTCTAAGGACTTATATCAATACATATTGCAATAATAATGATTTATGTGATATAGGATAAAATGCCTTTTATTATTGATTAATGAATATTATTACAAAGAGTCAATTCTACAATAATTGATTGGCTCTAGAGCATCTACTCTAACACGTAAAGGGTGGAGGAGAATTGTGTGAGTTGGTCTCGTGTCGAACCAAAACCGTAAAGGCAACATTTTTTATTATAAAGTCTTCATTTATTTTAATTTCACGCTTTTATTATTTGCATTTAGTTTGTTTAATTTAATTAATCAAATTGCCAATTTCATTTCCGCTACTTAAAATACATTAGGTTTTTAGTCTTACTATCTATGGATTCGACCCTGCTTATTGCTAACTACGGTATTTAGGTTTAATTTTGTGATTGTGATGAGCGGTTCTACACACAACAAAATGGAGTTATCGAAAGAAAACATCGTCATTTACTTGAAGTAGCCCATGCCCTCAAACACCAAGCCCATATACCCATCTTCTTTTGGGGTGAATGTGGGATCACAACTACATATCTGATCAACCGCATGCCAACTAGAGTCCTTCATGGAAAGACTCCTTATGAGGTATTATTCAAGAAACAACCAACTGTTGCCCACCTCTGAGTATTTGGTTGTCTTTGTTATGCTGCCACTCTTGGCTCACATGACAAGTTCGGCACTCGGCCACCTACTGTATTTTTATGGGATACCTTATGCTCTAGAAGGTTTACAGATTGTATGATCCAATTGAAAACATGTTCCTGATCTCTAGAGATGTTATGTTTCATGAAGACATTTTTCCATTTGCCACCAAAGATACTATTTCATCTCCATCGCCGAGGCTGTTTCCTGAAGATGATTCTCTACCGAATCCTGTTTCACCATGATACTTACTCCTCTAGTTTCTCAGCCTGATACTCTTACCTTTTACCTCTGAGTCTGACACAGCACCACTGACAATCCTCCAGCAAAATTACCTATTCAGATACCTATTACTGTTTCTCTACCAAGATCCCCTATTCTACTTCCAGTTGTTCCCACATGCTGCAATACTCAGCAAACTCAGTCACCAATTTGGAGAGCAGAGTATAAGTTGCTAGAGTAGATGCCATATAGCTAATCAATTATTGTAGAATTGACTCTTTGTAATAATGTTCATTAATCAATAATAAAAGGCATTTTATTCTATATCGCTTAAATCATTATTATAGCAATACGTATTGATATATGTCCTTAGAATGGTAGAACCGTGCCGAGGGTATCAAGTGTTTCAAATCTTGATAGTGAGAACCCTATGAGCACATATGGTGGCCATTCTAGAAACGTCCGTAGCCCCCAGTATTATTGAAGTAAGGGCACAGATAATACGGTAAGGCTATCATAGCGTTGAACGACCCTGTCGAAAGGCAGTGACTGATCTCATTTGTTAAGGTTGTTTGATGACAATCTGGTGCAACCCATGGGTGCTTGTTGTAGGCAGATATACTGCAGCAAGTTCACTAGACTGACCCACCAGAGGATTCCATATGGATGGTAACCCTAGTGTCTATGGAACAAATCCTCTAAGGAATGGTGGTGCATGTGATCCTTAGACTTGAGATCACCAGAGCACCTTGTGCACCAATTGGTGCAGTTTGACACTAGCCTAACGAAGTTCTTTTCAGAGCTGTCAATACGGTGGTGATTGGCTGCATCGAGGAGTGTATCGAGACTATGGTGGATTGACAGAGGATTCATCACTCTCGAGTACGGGAGAAGTTATCTCAAGGCGCAATTCAGTATATGGCAATGACACTAAAATTGTGGCTACAGTGGGATTGATTTGTTGCTCTATCCGGATTATAATATAGGTCATTGGTCCAGAGACTGAATACATAATATCGAGAGTAATCGAAGGTTGACACTATTTCTATGCCTTCGTCTCGTCGAGATAACGTATGATGAAAGGATCAAATTGTACGGTAACCATATCATTGACAAGTAGCTGCTTTGCTGAATCTAAATCTATCGGGTGGCCATGATGCCTTGCTAGGGGCCAATCTTGTCTGTGCATTAGTGAGACGATTAATTGGTGTTAATCGCGATACTATACACTGCCATATGATGAGGAGCCTATGGGTCACACACATAGAAGATAATTTAAGAGCCAAGAAGAAAGAAGGGCGTTTTCGTCTTTTCAGGTGAAAGGGTATTTTGGTAATTTCACAGTGCAACTAAATTTGCTAGAGTCGTAGCCTTTATTTAATTTGTTAGGAAATTAAATAAGTGAAATTACGATTAAATGTATGTTCGTACATATTTAATTAAATCATCATTATTGTTAAATGTTAATTAAATATTAATTGATTTTAATTGAGATAATGATGAATTAAATTAAAATATCTAATTGGGAGTGTTTGGCAACATGGGGTGTTTGGGTTGGAGCCCAAGCCCATTCCATGTGGGAATAGGGCAACTTGGTTTGCCTATAAAAGGAAAGGTGTTTGTGTGATTTGTTAATTAACTCATTTTTGCCTTTTGATTAAAGAAAAGAAAACCACAACAACCCATACCCTCTCCCACGCCACTTTCACTGTTTGATTGAAAAATCAAGTTTTTCCTTTTTGTTCTTCTTGATTTCTTTAGGTCAAGGAAGATCTAGCAAATCCCTCCTTAGTTCTTGGTGATTGTCTTCGTGTGGACTTCTTGGTTCAATCCTACACTTGGATTGGTAGCAAACACATTCAAAGACAATATAGGTGGAGCCTCCAATGTGGGTATGAATCTAAACTTTGGATTTATTTTTTTCTGTAGATTCTTGATATAATACATAAACTGTAAAATTTGTGCCTTGATTTTGGGTTCTAAGGAACGATCCATGGTTGTAAAATTTTTGTTTTTCCGCTGTGCAACCGAGTCATTTCCTAACATAAGTGTCCCATAATTTCATATTCTTCAGGTACACTTATCCTACCTCCAATTATGTGAGTTATGATCGTCTCTCTCTTGTACACAGGGCTTGTATTAGTCACATCTCCATCGACCAAGAACCCACTAGTTACTCAGATGTTGTTCAACACTCTCATTGGCGTCAAGCACTGGCTAATGAACTTACTTTTTTGACTCAGATTCATACTTGGGATCTAGTGCCGCGTCCTTCTCATAGAAAACCCATTAGATGTAAATGGGTCTACAAAATTGTGCTAATGGCTCCATTGTACGTTATAAAGCCCGACTGGTAGCCAAGGAATTCACTCAGCATGACGGATTCGATTATCAGGAGACTTTCTCACCTGTAGCCAAATATGTCACTATTTGTGCTTTCCTTATAGCGGCTTTCGTTTGTGACTAGCCTCTTCATCAAAGCAAGGGGAGAACACATTATGTCGTTTGCGAAAATCCATCTATGGACTAAAACAAGCATCTCGGCAATCGAATGAGAAATTCAGCAAAGTTCTCACTGGCTTAGGATTTGTTCAGTCCAAACATGACTATGCATTATTTACCTGGCACATAGGTAAAACTTTCATTGCTCTAATAATCTACATCAATGACATTCTTATTATAGGAAATGATGAAGTAGGCATCAAATTCTTGAAAAAGCATCTCAATAGACAATTCCGAATAAAGGACTAGGAGAGCCAAAATATTTCCTAGGAATTGAAATTGCAAGATCCCTGGCAAGAAGATCTCTGAGCCAACGGAAATATGTCTTGGGACTCATTTCCGATTCTAGGCTATCAGGTTCCAAGCCAAGTATTATTCCAATAGAACAAAACACCAAATTGACTACTCAGGAATACGACAGTGGGATATTGTCCTCTGAAGATGATCCACTTCTAGAAGACCCCAAAAACTATCAAAGACTTGTTGGGCGATTGATATACCTTACCATGACTCGTCCAAACATCAGTTATGCAGTTCACATTTTTAGTCAGTTCATGCATGGACCTAAATGATCTCACATGGATGTAGCGATAAAAGTTCTAAAATACTTAAAAGGGTGTCCTGCTTTAGGACTCGTCCTTCCTCAAGACAAAGGTTTGGATATCATAGCTCACGGTGACTCAGATTGGGCCACATGTCCGATGACAAGAAAATCACTTACAGGTTTCTGCATTAAGCTAGAGGGAGCTCCTATTTCTTGGAAAACAAAGAAACAATCAACAATATCTCTTTTTCAGTAGAAGCCGAATACAGAGCCATGGCAAAGATGATATGTGAGATCATCTAGATTCTAAGGTTATTGGAAGATCTAGAATTACAAGTAAGAAAACCTATTCTTTTATACTGCGACAACAAGGCTACAAATGACATAATAGCGAATACAGTACTCCATGAAAGAATGAAACATATAGAAATTGATTGCCACTTTGTCAAGAGCAAAATACTGGAAGGGGTAATTAAGATTTTACACATTCATATTTCAAAACAACCAGCATACATTTTCACAAAGCCATTATGCAGTAGACAACATTAGTATCTACTTAACAAGCTTAGAGTTTTTGATATCTACAAACCACAAGCTTGAGGGGGAGTGACGAAATATGGAATACATATTTATTATCACAACTTTCCCTTGATCTTTGCTGGCTGAGATTAAGGAATGATAATGGCGTCAATCAACACCTTAATTCATGTGATTGATTGAATAATTATAGGGATTTGTATTTATTATTTTCCTATTTTACATTTACAGAAATTGTATAAATTGACCATTGTACAAGCTTCCAATACAATATAGAAAACACACATAAATTCTTTCTCCCTTGCTTGCTTCTCTCTTTGGCATACTCTAGCAGTATTAGTATCTTGAACTGCTTCTCTTGCCCCTCTTTCTCGATTCCTTACAATGTATACTTGATGTCAACTTTTATTTATTATATTGATTTAATAAGAATTTTAGAGAAAATTAATTATATTAAAATTGTTTCTGATGTCTATTACTTATTATTATTATTATAACAATATTAATATTGTTGATACAGAAATCTGCACCAACTAGAGTGATCCAATTGACCTTGATGAGATCGGAACCTGTGTGTGCATGATTACGGATAACCAGTAGTGAATGAATAATAAATGTAGTAAAGTAAATGGCAAAGAGATTTTTAAAGTGGTTCGACAAAATGAACTTTGAGTCTACGTCCACTATTTTTTGTATTTGCTGTGGGAGCTCACAATGATAATCCTAGAAATGTTTTCTAACCCCTTTCTCATCATTGGAGGGCGTTTACATACAGATTTTGTACAAAAGAAAGAGCTAAAACAAAAGAATTACAATTAACCTTGAAATGCAACTCCGATTTTCTCGCGATTGGGCGCTGTGATTGTGCAAATATTGCTGTTAATCTGATCCTTCCCGAGATATCCGAGATCCGAAGTTATCTGTGAATTAGTTGAACGATTGCAAGGATTAGTCATGACTAAGTCATGCTAGATTGAGCTATAGCTTGCTGAGCTTATGCTGGGTCTGACAATTGGTAAAGTAGAGTTGATCCTAGATCAGGCTATAATCTCGTGATACACCGAGGTGGGTGGAAAAATCACACACAACAAATACAATAAAATTAACTATATTACATTTTTATTTTTATTAACAGTCAATAAATGATTTATAAGCTGAAGGAAAAGTCAAAAGCGTTTCTTTAAGGGTAAACACTACGGGAAAAAATAATGACAATCTTAAGATCGTGAAGAATAGTCTTGACACCTTAATCAATTTTGCAAAACAAGATTTCAATATTATAAAGAGGTCATAAATTGATCTTGGCGTAAACGTCACAGGGAGAACGAAGCAGTAATTTGGTTCTTTTTTCATATTCCCTAATCTCAATTCTTTTGTATTATGTGCCAATGAAATATCCTTATGTGTTTATTGCAATTTATGAGACTTTATCATTTAGATTCATGTACGTAGTTCAACACAATCATATCCAATTAATGGAGCGCGATAAATTCTTTGTGATTCTAATGGGGTAGACATTCATGTTACTACTTACAATCTACCTAGCTTCACTTGCACCAGAAGAGTTGCAATCCCATTAATAATCACCGTGGTGAGATACTAGAAAGTGTCATGTCACATGCAGAAGGATCTGTTGTTGAAGACTGATTAGGGAGAACAATTCTACCTACAGAAAATGCAGGCTGTCTTGGTTCAGCAAGACCTATTGATTCACTGCCCAAAAGGGCCACAACAGATGACATGGTGGGTCTGGCTGCGGGATCTTCCTGCACGCACAATAGCCCAATATGTATGCATCTGATCACTTCTGGAGTTGAACATGATTCCATCAATACAGGGTGTACAAATTCCAGTTCTTTTCCTTCATTCCATAGTTGCCATGCCTGATTGATTCCGAAGAAATTAGCAAGGTTTCCCTAATATTTTCCATTTTTAAATGAAACTTACATTGAAGAAATTTAATATTTTAACATATATGTCAGCATACATATGCAACGAGTGTTTGAGCTTGTCCTGTAAGATAGAAGCCGCTATTTCTTTTACCACTTATGATCTCAAGCAGAACAACCCCAAAACTGAAAACATCAGATTTGATTGAGAATAGTCCCTCCATAGCATATTCTGGGGCCATGTATCCACTGTTTCAAATGTAAGTTTAGGGGGTGGAAAGACATCTATAAACTTGGAAAAAGGAAATTAAAAAAAAAAAAAATAGAAGGGAGAGACATATATAGGTAGATAAGAAGCATACTATGTTCCAACTATCCTCCTCGTCTTAGCTGCATTCTGATTTTCATCACAAAATATTTTTGCCATGCCGAAATCTGAAATCTTGGCAACTATCTCTTCATCAAGCAATACATTACTTGGCTTTAGATCCCGGTGAATGATTTTAAGCCTAGAATCTTCATGAAGGTAAAGAAGTCCTCTAGCAATTCCACCAATAATATTGTTGCATATCTTCCAATCAAGTTGTGATCGTCTCTCAGAATCTGAAATTTTTACCAAACAAGGAAATAAGTACATGTAACAAAGTACTTATAAACCCATGCTCAGATGGATAGTGGAAACACACCAAAGATAAAGAGGTCAAGACTTCTGTTAGGCATGTACTCATATATAAGCAGCTTTTCTTCTTCCTCTATTCCACATCCCAGTAGTCTTACAAGATTCCTGTGTTGAAGTTTTGCAATTAGTATGATTTCGTTCTTGAACTCATCTAGACCTTGCCATGATCTCCTTGACAGCCTTTTAACTGCTACTTCCTTCCCATTTGGTAACACACCCTGAAAGATCCAAAGTCAGATAAAAAACAGGCCTATATACTCTATGTATAACATTAGAGATATAATGAAATTAAAAATTAATATAGTAAATTACCTTGTAGACAGTGCCAAACCCACCTTGTCCAAGCTTATTTGAATCAGAAAAGTCATCTGTAGCTGCCTTTATAATAGCTAGATGCAAGAAGGGTAATTCCTCAGAACCGACTAAGTCTCCTTCATGTGCTAGTGTGACTGGTGTTGGTCTCACTAATTCATGTAACAAATCATGTTGGCTTCTTTCCTCATCTGTAGAAAAATTGAAGTCTTAGTTGTTGGCAGATTTGATGCAGTAAAATACTTTCGGAAGACATTTTAATGATTTTACCTTCTTGTCCTCCTTTCTTCCACCGGAGATAGACAACAGAGGACACTATGAGTACAGCTATTACAAATGCTGATATGCATGTAACCGCTCCAACCATCCCAATCTTCCATTTTCCTGCTGCTTTCAATTCAAATTCACCCAAAAAAAGAAACATGATCAAAACATAAAACCAGTTACTTCCAGTGAATAAACCGGAGGAAGTAAACAACACTATAAAAGATGCAGAACACACGGCTCAAGATTTACAAATCTTGTGATTGAAATGCTACAAGACCGTTTTCCCAAAAGAAGTTAAAAAAGTTTCAATTACCTCCCTGGACTAGTAAATCCTAAAAAATATATTCAATAATTACCTTATAATTAATTAAAGACGACAATCTCCCTCTAAAACTTGGTTAAGAACAGAATTATTTTTTTTCTCCAAAAAACAGGGGATTTTAGGATGTGCTTACCTGCCGGAGATGGGTATGTTAAAGACATACTTGAAGCATTATAGAAGCGGTACAGCTCAAATCTCACATTACAATTTCTGCTAACGACAATCCCACCTTGAAGACCTTGGCAACATGCGTTGAGATCTCCCAGGGCGGAGGTTATACAACTACGGCAGTCAGATTTTTTGATGTCTGGAGTACACTGTACAAGCCCGTATATATTGCTTTTAGAAAATTTGATTTCCCCGACTGCAAACATGCGTTTTGATGGAGTAAATGAAGCCTCACTTGAGAGGTTATTCATCAAATACATTAAAACTTCATTAAAATGAGACGGATTGGAAACATTTTTCTCCAGACTATTGCTATCGGGGTACTTTCCAGTATAAACCATCAGCGTAGAGAAATTCTGAAAGGAATAATGAATTTGACAAAATTCATACCATATAATTTTTTCTTTACTCTTACATCCGTTCAAGACTTCTTGGCTTGCAATTTTAATACAATTCTGACAAATAGTTTGGTTGACATCCCCTCGACAAAGAGCTTCCCCATACACACGATCAGCGCCATCTCCAAAATAGTTATTGTAAAATCCTGTTACCGAAGTATTGGAAGGTAACCACTGAAGAAGCTGGTGGAGGTTATCTTCAAATTGGCTATTAGCTGTATAGTTAATTGCATCATTGAAGCAATATGTATAGAGAGGATTTGCATTAGTAAGGGCAGAAAGCATGAACAATGGTATGATCGCTGAAAGCATAGTTGAAAATAGATTCTTTACCATATTTCTAAAAAGGGAAGAAACTGGATCAATACTTAATCCAAAAATCCATAAAGGCAGAGCGATATAATCTTAATTATCATACAGTTGCTGCTGCTGAGTAACCTCCATGATCGAAACACAAAAGACTCAAAAAGAGAACAATTGGTTTATTGATTGATTTTGGAGGCTTCATGGGTAATATCCAGCACTTACAGTTATGTCGAAATTGTTGGCTAGAAAGAGTAGATTTTATTATAGAGAAATAAACTAATGGCAGGTTTTTAGTTTTTTGTTGACTATTGAATTCTACATGAATTAATAAGAACTTCATGGATGGTGCTTGGAACTTGAATAGCGTAGAGATAGGAGTGGGCTTAAGTACTTGATCACTAATTTAATTACCTCAAGGCATATTCATAGTCACAGACATCTGATTTGACATCCTGTGCGGCTGTGCTTGAATTAACTAAACATTAAACAATGTGATTTCGTCATTTGTTAGAAATGCATTGCCGATTCCAATAAATTAAACATTTAAGTTTTGAGGGGGGAAACAAAAAAAAAGAAGAAGAAAAGTTCATGAATTTTGACTTGGGTATATTCAATTCAGGGTGAACTCCAGTTAAATATATTGCTTAGTAGAATTCCTTTTTGGTTGGATACTTCAAGAAAACAATTAAAATTAAGAAATTTAACAATTCGCCAAGCCAGCTGCAGCTTCTCATACTCATCTTGAGCCTAAATAAATAAATTTGTTGATACGTGTTTTTGACACCAACTAATCGACACGTGCGTAACATTGATTGGTCAAGAAACACACGTGATTATAGATAAAACGTCGAGTAAATGCAACAATGAGAGCTTTTTAAAGTGGTTCGGATGCTAAGGTAGCAAATCCTACGTCCATTGATAGTTGTATTAGAATATTGGGTCAGGTCACAACTGCGGACTGACTTACAAATGATTAGGGAAAAGTAAATACAAAGATACAAGAGAGAGAGAAAGCTAGTTCAGAGTGTAAAAAGGCTAAATCCCCTCAATGAAGGGGTTTTTCCTTTTTATAGTGAGATGAGTACAGATAATCATCATTAAATCTGTGGGTTGGTGTGAATGTCAGAACTAAATCCGGCTTTACGTCACATTGCCCACCTTCCAAGCTGATTTCAAGCGATTTTGAGCAGGGAATGGACACGTGGGAGCTCCTGACGTCCTAACGGGCTGCGCGTGGGCTTACCATTCGACAGCGAGGTTACCCCCTCCAATCACGTGATTTTCCACGTCAGCCCTTGATTTCCCAAGCATAACAAAATTATAGGTCTCTTTTAATTTTATCATGTAAAGTTTATATTCATTATCAAATAAGGATATCAAATAAGAACCATTCAATGATTTGTCACAATCCTCGGTCAGACCCATTTTAATACTGTAGACCGATTATTTAATAAATATTTGAATAACAATTACGAATTTATTATACATTAACAAGTTCTTTATAAACTAGTCAACTGAATCAACATTTCTATCACCTAATGTAAGCATTATTCTTTTTGAGGCGTAGTTGACTTTCCTTTCCTTAGAAAAGTATCCTGCTTCGCAATTGTAGAAAAGAAAAAGAATAACCTTTCAATAGTAAAAGGTCTGGAAAAGACTTTATTTTTTGGCAATGAAGGATGCCGGAACTATTTTAAACTACTGAAGTGGAGTGTCAATAACGTTCGTAGAAACTTCCTTACAGGACAAAAACAACCAGGAAAGTTGAATAATTTCTAAAGACCATAGCTTAAAGTCAAAAACATTGACCTCTTCTATAATACTGCTGCATCAATATAATTAACTAAAAACATGCAGCAGGTCGCTGGTTGATTCTTTAACAACTTTTGACCATTCAAATAATGCTTAATTTCAAAATATTTGACAATTGCACGGCTGTGTTGGTAAAATTCTAAAAATAGGAGGTTAATTTGGTTTCATTTGAGCCCAAAACTATAAAAGGGTCTAATTAAAAATCGGGTAATACTACAGTTACCGAACGGTCAGGATTGCACTATGTCATTCAGTGCATAAATTCGGTACGCTCCTTTTGACAATTGTATTATTTTCCTTAAAAATCACTCTATAATTTATTCCTTCATAGAATGAGTCAACCTCTGACAGAAAGTTCACGTTTGTTAAAATATTATTAATTATATGCTACCATAGTTTGTTCTTGTCTACCCTAGTAAGAACTGATTTTTGGTCTAAACCATGCGTTTGTGGTTGACTTCTCCTCGGACAGCTAATGCTTTTTGCTTTTTATGGACTTGGGTTTAAAGAATTCCTGGGCGAAGACTTGTGCAGCACAATGAATTTAGGAATATAGCAATGGACCAAAAATATAGTAATTTCAACGAGCTAGCCAACCCATGTGGAGACATTTTGAATGTCGTATTCCATATCGAGATTAATAATTTCCTTGGTGAAATGAACAATCATAGATGGTGGCATCTTGATATATTTGGTATATGTTATTAGTTAAATTCCATCTTTTGGTCATTGTTTTATGATAACATACTCATTGCCTTTTAATATCCCTCTGAAATCAGTACTAGTCAAATCTTGAAAACAAATTTAATTAATGATTCTTGATAACATCGTGTTTAATTGTGTAAAGTTTTCAGTAGTCTGCAATGAGATTCTTAATTAGAATATGAAATATTTGTCAGCATTCACGTCGACAAGGAGCAACTTTAAGGTCTTATCTTTAGTCAGCTTTTGGCACGTCTATGCAATGCTTTTTTGGAACCAGCTTAGATTTTCGAAGTCACTTTTTAGGTATTTCTACCTATCGAAATAAGACAGCTAAAAGAATTAAAGCAATCTGACTGCAGGTTTCTTACGGCTTAAATGAAAAGCGACGAAACTTTCTTCCAAATATTGAAAATTGTATCCTGGAAACCGAAAGTATTACAGACTCTGCATAGGTAAATTACAAGTACAAATTCTAACACTGAATTACAGGACAAGACACCAGTGCATTTCAAAGCCATTGGCTTTCTCCATCACCTAGGCAATACATCAGAAATTGTTAAGTAATTAGCCAAACAATTGTTATCTTCTAATTGATAATGATCAGTAAATCTTCCCAATGAGAAGGCAGGTCTCTCAGGTTGTCGAAGAAGTTTTGGTTTCCCCTTTCAACATTACAACGGCAGAAGACATTGTAGGCCTGTCAAATGTATCATCTTGAACGCACAACAAACCAATCTGGAAGTATCTTAGAAATTCATCATGATCCGTTGTATCAGTTAATAATGGGTCCATTAACTCCCATGCATTCCCCTCATTCCATAGTTGCCATGCCTGCATCATCATTTGGTAAATATGGCTAACATTAATGTTTGCACTTGTAGAACATTGATATGAATTGCAGAGTAAAAAAATTTACCTGCGCTAGCAGGGTAGGAGCTTTTTTTATTTGTAGTAGCTGGCATTCCTCCTTCCAGTGATAATTTCAAGCAAGAGCACTCCAAAGCTATAAACATTAGACTTAATGGAATATAATCCCTCCATAGCATACTCTGGAGGCATGTAACCGCTATTTCACCAATAAAACAAGAAGATTTTGTCAATAAATTCTATTCATTTGTTTTATGGCCTTTCCTAATGAAATTTTAATATTACAATAATAAACATATGTATTTCTACATGTCAAATTCAAATAATTTCTCACCCAAAAATTAAACAAGTTTAGTACTTACTATGTTCCAACTACTCTTGCAGTATTAGCTTCTCCTTCACTCCCAGCAAAAATCCTGGCCATTCCAAAGTCTGAGATCTTTGGATTCATTTCAGAGTCCAACAAGACATTACTAGGTTTTAGGTCTCTGTGAATGATTCTAAGTCGAGAATCTTCATGAAGATAAAGAATTCCTTTTGCAATTCCATTTACAATATTAATACGTTTGCTCAAACTGAGTTGCACACGTTTCCTTGGATCTAACCATTAAATATAGTTTCTTTGAAGTCAATTGGAGGATGTTGAGAAGGAAAGGTCAATGGCATTCATTGACAAATATATTATATTAATTGTATATTTATTTAATTGTCTTTCATACTTAGACTACCTAGAATAGATTAGCATGATTGTAGGACACATTTGTTTTGTTATCTTTTATATTTAGACTACCTAGAATAGACTAGCATGATTGTAGGAAAACTTTTGTATAAAGCTACGCCTCCTTATTCAATAAAATATAATTCAAAAGGCATATATTTTTCTCATCTTTTCAGAGGAGCCAAGCTGAAAAAAAAAAAAAAAAAAAAGAGGACATAAAACTTACCAAAAAGGATTACATCAAGGCTGCTGTTTGGCATAAACTCGTAGACAAGCAGCTTTTCCTCTCCATCTACACAAAAACCAAGAAGCCTAACAAGATTTTTGTGTTGTAGTTTCAGTATGAGTAGGACTTCATTTGTGAATTCCTCGGTACCCTGCTCAGAACAAGTGGAAAGCCTTTTTACTGCTACTTCCTTTCCATCACCTAATATACCCTGAAAAAGCCACTTCCTTCTGGTTAATGGAACAATCAGTTAATGAATCATTAGATAAATTATTTTCTTTTACCTTGTAAACAGGTACAAACCCGCCTTGTCCGAGAATATTGGAATCAGAGAAACTATCAGTTGCAACATGTATAGTTTCTAGATCAATATAAAATTCCCAAGCCTTCGGATCATCTGTCCCCTGAACATGTTGGTCATGGAAATCTGTTCTGTTATGATCACGACTATTGTTGGATTGAACTTGAATATTAACTTGAGCCTCCCCTGAAGCACAGTGACAAAAAGTTAAACTTAACAAAAGAAGGTGATGTTAAAAAGAAAATAAAACAAAGGAACAAAAACATTCCAATATGCATCTTTACTTTTCCGACTTCCTTTTCTTGTTCTAATACAGTAGACATATTAAGACAATTGATAGAATTATAATTATCCATATCTTCCTTTGGTTGCCTGCATTTGAAAGCATAAAATTCCGAATCTTGATTTTTAATTCATCAAACACTAGTATTGAAAAGCAGTTCTTATGGGAAGCTACAATCAACAGTAATTACCTTTCCCTGTGGCTCTGTTTTCATCAGTGGCAGCGGGTTCAGTGACACCTTCATAGAAGGCATATAATTCATACCTCAAATAGCAACTACGACTGAGAAGTCGTGCTCCTCGAGAAAAATAGCAGCAAGATGAAATATCCGCAATTGCAGTCTCGAGACACGAATTACAATCATGAGCTGATAAATCCCTAGTGCACTGAACTAAAGCATATAACGTATCTGTATCGGTAAAGGATACATTTCCGGTAGCATACATCTCAGTTGAAGGATCAAAAGCTGCCGCCTTGGTGAGATTACTTAGAATTTTCTTCACGACAGATTTATATCTTTCTGATTCCGATACATTTTTTACGTTAAACTTGGGGATGTTTCCTCTGACATCCAGTCGGCCAAAGAAATTTTCATTAGAGTAGCGCAATTGACATACTTCTTCCCAAACAATTGCTTCGGTTTTTTTGGACAAAGCCTCTCACCATCTTGTGACGCAATTTCTATGCAGGTTTTGCGATCATCAGTTTGAATATAGTTCAGGCACATGTACAGACCATAAACTGTGTCCGAGGAATGTCCAACTGAGCTATTGAAAAACTTGGGAATAGAAGTATTTGAGGGTAAGGACCTGAAAAGATTATCGAGGTTATGTTCGAATGGACTATCAGCTGCATAATTCGTATTTTGTGGACAAAGCTTGTATGGGGGATCCGCACAAGCAAGATCATGAAAAGCGGCTATGAGAAAACAAAGAAAAAGTTGTTTAATAGTTGTTGAAACGCTGAAGATATGAACCATTTTCATTTCTTCCACAGTAAACTCTCTGGTTCTCAGCTGAAATTGTGTCTTCCTCTATAGAACCTTAAGCTAGTTATATAAGCAAACCATGCTCATGGAGTCAGTCTCTTCCCATCTAGTTCAGAGGTCTTTTCTAGGAAGAATTATTGGAGAAAATCATGACATTCCTTTTCTCAAGTCATGAACCACTGGGAAAATGTCTTTACACTAGTAGTTTACATCATGGAAAGGCATAAACTGAGAGAGTTACAATGAACCGTGGTCCTGGGACTCTACTCCAAAGGAAATGACGGCTCTTTACCCCTTCTTCACATGCTTATTAGATGATATTCTTTTTTTCTTTTTCTTTTTCTTTTTTTAAGAAATTAGTATTCAGAAACGTGGCAGGGTGGCATGACTTGGTTAACAAAAAAAACCGCACGACTTTAGACACCAGGACTGCTTCAAAGAAACTGCCTGATCTAATTGAAATAAGCCCTCAAGCTGACCCTAATTTCATAGTACGGTGAATTTAGCTCGAAATCAATTCATTGGCCATGGTTGATTGGGAAAAAAAAAAAAAAAAAAACTAAACTATAATTTAGAAAAGTCAATGACAGCAACTAAATCATAATAAACTTTAGGGGATGTTTGGGTGAGGTTTATTTCTCATTATTAAGGTAATGTCATCTTATATTACTTATATTATCATGTTTGGTTGACAAACAATATGAGATTTAGATAATCTTTCCAAACCAATAGTAATTATTATTGGTTATATAAGTGGTAATCTGAATACTACCATTTTTTTAGGTATTTTAAGATTACTTGATAATTTTAATTTTGTTACAATTTTACCCCTAACTATTAAATTTTTTAGACAATAATGCCCTTATTTTGAAAACAACTTACAAAAATATTAATGGGCTATTTTATCCTTAAAAAAAAACTACCCAAGACTGGTGGTTGGATCTGGCCACCACCACTAATCACTAGCGTCGATGTCAGAACAGCACATGACTGGCCAGATCTAACCAGTCATGTGTTGATCTAGTTGGAAACGATCAAATCTATCTTGATCGTTAATGGCCATGGATCGGACCAAAAACGGCCAGTATAGACCTGTCCATTTTCAGCCAGATCCGGTTGGTCATATGCCATCTTAATTCTTAGCCATGATTGTCAGCAGTCAAAAGTGGCTTAGGTGGTTGGGGTTTTTTTTTTAATTTTTAAACTTTTATTATAAGGGTGTTTTAGCTATATTCTTAAATGTAGTGGGCTAAAAAATAATCAAAATAATAATAAAAAATAATAATTATAAAAGAGAAGGGCAATTCAGTAATCTGCATAATATACCCACCAATTTATTTCTTCCAACCAAACATATCAATATAACATACCTACTAATTTATTTCAACCTAACCAAACGCATTTCTCTAAACATTCTCACTAATCTTCAAGGTAATCTATCTTTCTAATTAATATAACATTCACAGTCATACAATATTCCCCGAACCAAACGCCCCCTTAAAGTATGACTTTCGATAACTGCTTATAGAACAATAGTCTTAATTAGCTTTTGAATTTAAGATGACTATACTCTGCAAACATCATATGCCATTCACATTCCCCGAACCTCTCACATTCTAAATTTTTCTTACAAATGTTGCATGTTGGGAATGAATTTTAAGAATGTGTAAGTTGATAATTAGGGTGTGATTTATTGATTAGGGTTGATTTTGTCTCTTTTATGATATTCAGGGGATAAGTTGTCATTTACATTTGGGGATTATTTTATCATTTTTTATTCATCTAGGGACCGAACAATATTTTCCATCATCACTATATAAGGAAAGTGAGCGGTTGTGCAAAAGCAGCAGCCGCTCACCCCAAACCCTAGCTCCACCACCACTGACCCGTCATCTCCTTTTTTTTTTTTTTTTTTTTTTGTGTGCGACTCTCCACCTTCCCATGGCCATCAGTCACATATCTCCATCGGTGATGTTTCTGCTTCTGGCCTCATATCTCCACTTTTCGGCGAACCTTTAACTTCCCCTGGTGCTCGCCGTCACCTCTTCAGGTTCCTCTCGCATTTCCACCGTCGATCAACACCGATTCAGTCAAGAAACATAAGCGAAGCTTCGTATTCCGCCGCCATGACCGTTCACCTTCCAGCCGGGTTTCATCCATTTTCGGCAACATTTGGACTTCTCATCTGCCAATCTATCTGCCTCAGCACTTGATCTATCTCCTGGTGAGCTTGGATCTCCATTTCGCCACCAGCCGTCATGAACCGCCACCGTGGCTATTCGTCTTCCTCAGCCACAAACCACCCTCTCCAGTTTCCGGTCACTTGATTTCCACCATGACCAGCACCATTTTAGTCTTTCCACCCACCATCAGCACCATGATGGAGCCTAAGCTCCCGATTGCTTGTTCGGTGATGGCGGACCACGATTATTGACGACAACTTCTTTTTATTTCATTTCTTGACTGGCTGGATTGAGATGATTATTGGATAGATTGTTTGAATTGTGTGTTGTGTTTGAATTATGTTTGTTTTCGTTTCATGTTTAATTACTGATTTTGATGCACGATTTGTTGAATTGTTGATGTCCATTGAGGACTTGTGTTGAAATTGAACTAATTGCATATTGAATGTTGGTTTGAGAATCTTGAATGTGATTATT
The DNA here is from genome assembly GCA_026229545.1 of Pistacia atlantica. Taxonomy (NCBI): domain Eukaryota; kingdom Viridiplantae; phylum Streptophyta; class Magnoliopsida; order Sapindales; family Anacardiaceae; genus Pistacia; species Pistacia atlantica. Next base: position 18,973,794 of record CM047908.1, read on the forward strand.
GCTTTCAATTGCTTCAATTTAGATTGTGATCAAGTGATATTACATTCTCAGTATTTCTGCTTGGAATTCATGCAATGTCACGATTGGTTGATTGGATAATACAAGGTTAATATGTTGTACATATTTGCTTTGTACTAGCTAGTGGTTTATATTGTTAGCGTTTTTGGGTAAATAGATGATAGCTCTGATTGAAACAATAGAGAGACATGAATTATATTTAGGTATAGTCTTTAACCAATCAATATGTGATTAAATTAATAGAGACATGATAGATTATATCTAGATTGTCGAAAAATCATTTTATATGATTTGTCTAGCTTTGTAGGTTTAGGAAATCTAAGAACAAGGAGAAGAAATGTCGGTGTTAGTTTTGGGTCGAACCGAATCCAAAGGGGCATCGTCTTTACTATTGTGTCTTAGTTAGCAATTTTTAATTACTTGCAATTAATTAATTTTCTTAGTTTTTAATTAATTAATCAATTTGTCAATTTCATTTTCGTTATTCAAATATATATTAAGTCGTTAGTTTTATTCTCTACGGATTCGATCCTTTTTATCGCTAATTACGATACTTAGATTTAATTTTATAGTGGTGATAATTGGCTAGACAAACATCCACTGTAGATTCTGACCGTCTACAGTTATACCTTGAGGGTTTAGACAATATTCCAAAATTTATATTTATTATGAATAATGATATATTAGGTAATCTAATTTATGTGTTAAGAAAAAAAAAACGTGTTTAGATGTAAGTTATGGAATTTAACTTTTTTATGGATTGGATAACTCAATCAAATCCACTATCCACAAAAATCCAATCCACTCAATACATTCATAAAATTATAAAAATGGATTAGGTTGGAATGCAATCCAAATCCACAGTTTTACCGCCATACTCGTGTGTTCAACAATCATGGTTATGGCACAACTAGTTCCCCCAAATAATGGAGAGTAATAAATTAGTTATTCTTCTAATGGAATGGATATTCTCTTCAGCACCAATCTACCTATCTTCAGTTGCATCTTCAGGGTGAACAAGAAATGGAAAGAGAAAAAAGAAACAAAGCTAGTAGACCATTGGTCTTCAAAATACACAAAAGAGATGGAATCCCATCAATAATCAATGCGGCGAGATGCCAGAAAGTGTATGTCACATGCGAAGGGTGCATTGTTGAAAGGCGATTAGGGAGAACAATTCTACCCACTGAAAATGGCGGTTGTCTTGGTTCATCAGGAAGAGGTATCGATTGGTCGGCCAAAAGAGCCAAAACCGATGACATGGTGGGAGTCGATTTCGGGGTCTTCTGCCGCACAACAGCCCGAATATGTATGCATCTCATCACTTGGGCGTCGAACATGATTCCATCAATACGGGTCTACAAATTCCAATTCTTTTCCTTCATTCCACAATTGCCATGCCTGATGCCAAAGAAAAGTTGTTTCCCTTATGTTATCCCTTTTTAAACGAAACTTACATGGATAAAATTTTATATTTTAACATATATGTCAGCTTACATATGCAAGGAGTGTTTGAGCATGTCCGGTAAGATAGAAGCCGCTATTTTTTTTACCGCTTATGATCTCAAGCATTACAACACCAAAAGTGAAAGCATCAGTTTGGCGAGCAGTCCTGGTTGCATATTCTCGAGCCATGTATCCACTTGTTTCAAATGTAAGTTTAGGTGGTGGTTTAACATCTAAAAACTTGAAAAGATTACTCGGCAATATATATATATATATATATATATATATATATATATATATATATATATATATATATATATATTGTTATGCGGGAAAATGAAGAGGCGTGGAAGGAGTCGCGTCAGGAGTAACTGCCCCCGTCAGGACAATGTGCGCACGTCAGACCTGCAAATAAACATGGAGCTCACACGCGTCCGTTTCTCTGCAGCAAGTCATGCAAAGTCAGCTTGGAAAAAGGGAAAACGGGACGTGAAGATGGATGATATCCTGACAATCACACCAACCCGTAGATTTAATGATGATTACACGCTTCCAATTTGATATAAAATGTAGAAAACCTCTCCATTAGGGGGGTCGGTTCATTCATTACCCAAAAGACAACTCTCTCTTGTAAAAAGAAAAAAGCAGACTACTTTTATTAACTCTTATGTACGTCAGTCCGTTTAGCGACCTGACCCACACCAACATCAATACAAAATCAGTGGACGTAGGATTTGCAACCTTAGCATCCGAACCACTTAAAAATCCTCTTTTCATTTATTTTCACAAAACGCATCCATTGCCACGAGCATAAAATTCATAAAACAGGTGTCACCTACGTGACGGTTGGTTAGTGCGTCGAGCATCAACGGTTTGGCGCTAGAAGGAGGCCTCGATTTGCGTCTATCCTTCATCAGGAAAACCTTTGACCTCCCGGGTCTTACAACTGGCCCGCCAATCTTAACCTGAGCAAGGGAATCAACATGCGAAGGAGTCCCCCTGCCCGAGAGGGCACCCCTTCCAACGTACCTCCGTCGCAAAATCTTGTTGGGAGTACCCCAGCAGGCTCCGCAATGGACCTACCCCGCCTGTTCGAAGCTACGGAGAGGTTCTGACACTCTGAAGGTCAACCGAGAGATTGGACCGTGCGGACCAAGGCATGTCGTCGCATGACGGTAGGTGCGGTGCAACCGCCAAAAAAGCGCTCATGCGTAAAGCTGACAAAGGGAAAGCTCTGCGTCGCGACGCTGCCGCGCGAAGGGTAAGCAAGTGGCAAAAAACAAGCCTACGAGCTCCCGGAGGGCCGCAAGTACGAAGGCGCCCGAGCGGGATATCGGCAAAATTAAGACTACAGGCGAAAAAGTAAATCCCGTTTGTCCCATGCCATCATGCTTAAAGAAAGGCGAAAATGCGGGCACGATGATTAGATCACCACCATGAGCGATGTCGTTCTCATGATGACCACCACCTCGCGGGGTGGTTCGCTACCGCGAGGGTCGTGGAAAGCCGCCCGTTATCCACCACCTTCACGCGTCTCTAGTCGGCGTGTCAGCGGCCTGGAAATGCGGGCGAGGTGAGGAGGAATCCGACCTCCGAACTCTCCCCTGAACCACGCAAGAGAGGGCCGGGCTCGCATGGGTGCCCCAGCCCCCATTTGACTCCTTTCTGATTGAGGAGCTCCGGTGAGCTACGGATAGAGTGGGAGCGCAAAACAAGCAAGCGCTTGAGTCAGCGCCACTGCATCCCCTAGTTTTCTCTGAAGTATTGTTGCCCTCCTCCACACGGGGTTCCGAATGCCAGGATATGCGCCGTTCGATGGAAACTACGATCCGCGAGGATCATTTATATGATTCAACGCGACACAGGAGCTCCGCCTTGAGTTTCGGACCTTGCGTGCATTGCTTGGCCGTGACAGCCCGACCTCTCGCTACCAGCGTTAAGGTTGAGTCGCTCCCGGTGGGATCTATCGGATTCGTGGTCTCGATAGGCACAACGTTCCTCCGGCATTTCCGGGAAGCTGCTAAGAAAATTTTCGATGCCTTTGAGCTACCTCGGCAATATAAGGCAAGAGAGACGAATCCTGTAGTCTTACATTGATCGTTTCCACGGGGAGCTCAACAAAGTGGCTCACGCACGAAGAGTCCATCCGAACTCTTATAATAGGCCCGGAGTTCGCCCGCAAACCGACTCGTGGAAAGAAGCTGCGGTGAGGACAACATTTCCCTCACCGTTCCATAGCTTTGGCGAGAAAAGCATCTCCTGGATCAGAGAGGCGGCACTCCGTCGTCGCGACCACGGCACATCCAATGATCCGCTGGTCGGGAAGATAATGACGCTGATCGCAAAGGAGATCTGCCACCGATCGTGAAAAGGGAAAAAAACCCGCTCATAGGCTGAAAAAAGTCCTATGCTCCTGTTCCTCGTCGCGATCGCGTGCGTAAATATCTCCATGAATGTGTCCGTATCCTGAATCCTCGATAAATCCAGGAGGCCGGCTTGCTCGGGCGAGCGAGGCCCATGAAAGGGGCCCTGCTACGGCCGGGGAACAGCAAAAAGAAAAATATTGCCGTTACCATCGGGATAATGGGCACCTCACGATGAGTGCCGAGCTAAAGCAAGCTATCAAGAGCTCATCAAGAAGGGGCACTTCAAGGAGTACATTGATGACTCCCCAGAAGAAAATCAAGGGGAGCGAAAAGAAAAAACGCCGTGATCGCGGCGCTACGGCGTGTTAACATCATCTTCTGGGGCCCGCACCTCGCAGGGGAAACACGTGGAGGCGCAGAGCGATATGCTCATGGCTCGCCACGACCCGATTAGGGTAATGAGCACTTCGCAACGACCTCAAAAAAGTTGGAAAAGAGGAACCAATCACCTTTTGTGAGAAAGGCGGCTCGCTTGCACCATCCTCCGAAGATGCCTGTAATCACCCTCGATAGGGTGTCATAATGTATGCGAATGCTTGTGGACAAGCTGTGAATATTATGTTCAAATCCGCTTTCGATAGAATGAACCTGGTCGTAGACCTAAAGCCGCCTCATCATGCAGTACGGGGATACTGATCCCCAGTAAGGTGATCGGCTCCCGGTCACGCTCGGCGACTACGGCCGAAGTGACTGTGAATTCTTGGTCGTGGTGCCCATCACCTTTAATGGGATCTTAGGGCGACCTCTGAGAACTTTCGGGCGGTCACTTCCATTTATCACCTCAAAATGAAGTTCCCCACTCCAACGGGGATAGGGGAGGTAGCGGATCGCGGGGCGCATCTCGCGAATGCTATGTAAAATCGGTCCGATAGGCCAAGACAAAGGAAAGGGCGTTACGCGATGTGCACCCCGCCACGCATGGCGTCAGCCGGAGGATGAGCCACTGACCTGGTCCAACGAGAGGTAACATAGATCCGCGAGTTCGGGAAATCCCCGTGGTCAGGTGGAGGATCTGTCAGGGTTTGGGAGGTTGATCCAAAAGAGCCGTAGCGAGCACTTGATCGGAAGGCATCTCGGCCCAGGCTCGCCTCCGAGCTAATAAGCTTCTTGAAGGAGAACATTGATGTGTTCGCCTGGTCGCACATGCGGGAACATGGTCGGGATCGGCCAGGCGTTATTTGCCACTCCACCGAACGTCGGCCCGGTGAAGCTAAGCGTTCGCGAAGAGAAGGGCAATGGATCGGAGGCGGTACGCCGCATTAAAATCGGAAGTGGAGAACCTTCTCCGCAATGGGTCTATTCGCGAGGCTGTCCGACTGGGTTGTTAACTAACCCCGGTCTTTTGGTCAAAAGCGCAAGTAAGGCGGACTGTGTAGACTTCAGCTGACTGAATAAGGCTTGCCCAAAAGAGCGGCTTCCCTCCCAAGAATCGACCCATCGTTGACGCCACTTCGGGCACGAGCATTAAGCTTCATGGATGCATATTCGGGATACAACCAAATCCGATGTACAAGCCGACGAGGAGCATCGACCTTCATCACGGACCAGGGGGCTATATTGCTACAAAGTCATGCCCTCCCGGCCTGAATCACAGTGCGACCTACCGAGGTTGGTCAGCCGAATGTTCTACGACCAGATCGGAAGGACAATGGAGGTCGTGGGCGACATCTTTGGTCAAATCCGGGCGCCACGGACCATATTTCGCATCTCGTTGAGATGTTGACATACTCCGAACTCTACGAATGGTGAACCCCGCCCAAATGCTCGTTCGGAGTATCATTAGGAAAGTTCTTAGGGTATATGGTAAATCGGCGAGGCATAGAGGTGAACCCAGAAAAGATCCAAGCCCTACTCGATATGAAAAGTCCAGCCCAGCCAAAAAGCGGGTCTGAGTCCGAGCAGGCGAATAGCGCACTTAGTCGCTTCATATCGAGGCTAACAGACATTGTTTACCATTCTTCAATGTCTGAAAGCCAATAAGGAATTCGTGGACTTCCGAATGCGGCGAGGCATTCCAAAGTATAAAAAAGCATCTTGGAAAGCCACCACTACTCTAAGCCACTTCCACAAGAAATCTGCTTTCGTCTACCTGTCCGTGTCTCGGTTCGCGGTCGGTGCACTTTAACACGAAGAAGAAAAAGTTCGGTGGCGGTATATTATGCAAGTAGCGTCTATCGGATGCGAGATGCGGTACCGGAAATGGAGGCGACTAGCTTTTGCCCTGCCCCTAGGTCACGTCAGAAAGACTGCGACCTTACTTCCATGCCCACACAATCAATGTAATGAGAGTACCCTCTCGAGCAGGTCCTCCGAAACAAACGGAGGCCTCGGGTAAGCTGCTCAAATAGGCCATGGAATTGAGCCGGTTCGACTTAAGGTACACGCCTAGGTCGAGCACGAAGGGCAGCTGTGAGACTTTATCTCGGAATTCTCCTATCTCCCTGAGCGAGCAACGATCTGCTGAGGTCGGGCGAAACTATCCCGAAAGGCACATCGCGTGGAACCTCTGCGTCGGCGGGATGCATCGAGCGAGAAAAAGAGGCAGTGTGGGATCTTCTCCTAGTGAGTCCTAGGGGATCCGAATCCATGGTATTCTCAGATTCGGATTTAAAGCGACCAACAATGAGTCACCGAATACGAGGCTCTGCTCAATTGGGCAGGGTAGCTCGCCGAAAGAAATGGGTCTGGGTGCAGTCAGTGTTTATAAGACTCCATGCTTGGTGTCAAGGCAGATCCTGAGGGGAGTACCAAACTAAGGAAGAACATGATCATGCACGAAAAGAAGAAGCTTAAGGTCTCTTTGGGGTCGTTCAAGTACTTTGAGATCGCTCGATCCCTCCCCCAGGAGCAACTCAATAGCGGGACGCCTTGGCAAGGATTGCCTCGTCACTAGATCGGAGGCTCACGATAACATTCCTGTTGCGTTTTGTCAATGCTCCAGGCTATCAGGCTTCCTTGGCTGAAGCAGGAGCCGTGCGAGGTTGGCTGGATTCTGGATGACTCCCATTGTACAGTACCTCAAGGACGGGACCTTACCCAGCGATAAAGTCGAGGCGAGGGTCCTCACGAGGCAAGGTGCGCTCGACTTGCGCTCATCCCGGGGACCCCACCCAGATACGGGAGGAGGATTCGGTGCCCCCGCTCCTCCGATGTGTAACCCGTGAGACGGATTACATCATGAGGGAAATTCATGAGGGGATCTGCGGTAACCACAGCGGCTCGGTCTCTTGCAAACAAGATTGTGCGCCGAGGATATTATTGGCCTCGAATCCGGGGAGGATGCGTACAACTTTGTCAAGAGATGCGATAAGTGTCGGTTGTTCGCGAACATCCCATGAGCCCCATCTCACGAGCTGATCACTATGACTAGCCCATGGCCGTTTTCCATGTGGGGGATCGACCTCATCGGCCCCATGCCGGTTGGAAAGGGAGGAGTCAAGTATGCCGTGGTCGCGGTAGACTACTTCACTAAATGGGTCGAAGCCGAGCCGTTAGCCGCGATCACGACCCGAGCTAAAGGACTTCGTTTTCAAGAATATAGTGTGCGCTAATTCCTCACACCCTTATCTCGACAATGGAAAACTTGATTCGATAATGAGGGAGTTCAAGCGATTCTGCGGAGTGAGGGCATCCATAAAAAATTTGCCTCGGTTGCAGTGCGGGCGAATGGCGGTTGAAGCGACCAACAAGACCATCAAGCACACCAGAAAGCCAAGCTCGGGGCAGGGCCCAAAGGAAATGGGGTGACGACCTCCCCGAAGTCTTGTGGGCATACGGGACAACTCCGGACCTCCACCTCGGGAAACTCCTTCTGCGCTAGCCCTACGGGTGTGAGGCAATGATCCCTGTAGAGGTCGGAGGCCTGGGAGGGTCTCTTCGGAGGGACATGTACGATGAGGACGAAACGAAGCGCTAATGAGAGCAAGTTTGTACCAGTCGAAGAACACCGCAACAAGGCCTCGCTAAGGATAGCGGCCTACCAACGGCCCGAGCAAAAAGATTCTTCGACTCGAAGGTCAGCGAAGAGACTTCAGGTCGGAGACCTTGTGTTAAAGGAAGTTCTCCTCGGGAACCGAGAGCCAAGTGCGGGGGTACTAGGACCTTAACTGGGAAGGTCCATCAGGTCGACAAAGTAATCGGGCCAGGGGACCTATCATCTCAAGAGATTGAATGGCTCCAAAGTACCCCAGGAGGCTTGGAATGCCGAGCACCTCCGACCATACTATCAATAATCCCAGGCTGAGTTCTTATTTTGTTAATTTCTTTTGAAGTGTTACTTTATTCCGCTTCAAAGCAGTTCGTATGTATTGATGCGCATGTAATCGGTAAACAATTGCAAATTGTAAATCGCACGCATGATATAAAAGCGAATCATAATCAATTTCATTCATTTATAAAGCAGGACAAGGTCCGAAAACCCGATTACAATTAGGGGCGATTCAATTGCCTTTAAGGTGGTAGGAATATCCTTCCCGGAAGGGCCACTTTGCCTCAGCGGGCCCACCCTTGCGTGCTGCGGCACAGTCGTCCTCCTCGGCCATGACTTGCAAGGTCGCTGCCAACTCTCCGGGAGATCGGACGCGTCCCAAAGTCGGGTTCCTAGCTCGTAGGGTATAGATGGACCCGATAGCCCGGTCCATCGGCCTTCTCCTCCATTTCCCTCAGGGGCCCGATTACGCATTTCATGGTTGAGAGAAGCGACTTTTGCTGGCTGCTCTTGGGCTCTGGCCTCAAGGACAAGCCTTTCTTGCTCGGGAAACTTTGCCTATCCTCTTATTTCGGCTGCCCGATTCGAAGGTCGCCCGAAGCTCCCTGGAGGTTCTTTCTCTCCGGACCTCCGCCCTTAGAGCACAAAGGCGGTTGTCCTTTGAAGTTACGACTTCCAGCGCGGCGTCGAGCTCGCCGCGGAAGTCCAGCATTAGCCTGACGGCGTCCTTTTGTCGAGATACCTATTGACTTTGCATCGACGCTTGGGTTCTCTCCGCCTCAGCGGACTCCAAGTCTGCCTTGATTCGCGACCTCCGCCTCAGTCCTCATTCCCTTTGCAGACCCCTGCCCCAGCGTCTTCTCCATGGACATCCTCATCCCATGGCGGCCCAACCCCTGCAGGCAAGACATGAAGTTAGCAATAGACCAAAATAAAATCTCAAGATCTGGCTGGCTTACCTTGCTCTCGAATCAAAGGAATAGCGTGGCTGCGGAGTCGTCGCCCCGATGTCTGAGGGCTTCATTTATGCGACTGCGAGAGGTCGCTCGTGAGCCATAGACAATTGGCGCAAGTGTCGGGCGAGACTCCCCAGCGAGTCCCGAGAACAGCCGCGTCCTTTGCTTTGTGCAATAAATTCTTTGCAGACTCTTTGCCCAGGACCTCCTGGACTGCCGGCGCGTCTGAGGAGGGCTCCACTCGCGGATTCGGTCTGTTCTTGCAGCCTGACCTGTTTCTCTAACCCTAACCTTCGACCTTTAGGGCCGGACCGCCACTGGGGTGAGCGGGGAGGTCTGGGCTGACTCGTCTGATACAGCGCTTCTTGTACAAAACGAGGAGGTGCGAAGGGAAGGGCGGAGGATTCGTAGTGGTGTGGGAATGGCACGGCGGCTTCGGCCTCCCTCTCCCTGCCTCCCACTCCCTCCCCATACTCCCCTCCCCACCCCCTCCCGCCCCCTCCCCACCCCCTCCTTGATCGGGGGAGGGCCCCAGAATAGCTCGGCGGGATTGCCGGACTCCGCTTTGGGGGCATAGGTGGTCTGCATTTGAACTTGTCGATGGGAATTTATATCACGCTCACCGGCCATAACTTCACCGTCAGGTTCTAGCGATGCCTTGTCGGTGAAAAAAACCGTACTACCGCGGATTCCATGGTCGTCTGAAGCTTCCTCGCGTCCATTCTCGTCTAGTACCCGAAAGATACGAGCACATTGCGTGGCGAGTAATTCTTAGTGATGTGCATTAACCGCATAAGAAAAGCAGTCGTTATGCGATACGTGCGGCAGGATAACAAATCCAGCAAAAGAAAACCTACCTGGATCCAGGAAGTGGCGGTGGCGTTATAAAGAAAAGAAAAACTTTGTCTCGTAGGCCCCGCATTCTTTGGGATAGGCTGTGTATCCATGACAATGGAAGGTAGGTCGTTAAGAGACAAATAGTAAGAAGAATCCTTGTCCCCCTTCTTGCGGAGGCAGGCAACCGGAGCTCCACGTCGTGGCTCCCCCAATGGATTCTCGCGCTGCAATGTACATCGCATAGGCTGATGACATACGCGTTAGGTGTTAGCTGCATTAGGTGCGATCCCACCGAAATGATCCAGGGTGACTGATGAAAGGATGGAAGGGAATCCTCCCTCCACCCTTGAAGATCTCCTCGAGATCGCGGCAAGGCCGTCGGGTGGGCGCCGTGGCGGCCTAGTGTAGTCGAGGAACACCTCCATACGGATATCGAACTGCCGCTTTATTCCTAGCATATTCCTCGGAGGTAAGGGGGACCGAAGATAGGCGTCGAGAGCTCGTCCTCGGGAGCTCCCGCGAGAGAGCAGGCTCCTCCCTCGGTCTCGGATGTTGACCGGTTCCATTCCCGATCTGCAACATCGGCAGACCACGGTCATTTGGGCGGCCGTGTTTGTCCGTCGCGGCAGCAAGGGACAAATACTTAAAACCTAGTGGTGATTCAAGCCGCCATCCACGGCTCGAATCCAATACGGCGTCGCGACTCGGTGAAACCAGGAAGACCCAGCGTCGTGGTTCAACCAAACCAATTCAAAAAAAAAAAGAGATAACCTTACTCGTGGTATATGGAGCTAGAAGTAGAGACTGTTAGGTTGCACAGCGTCGGCAGGGAGAAAATGATTCTTGGTTTGCCAAAGTTTGTCACGAAGCGAAAGAAATTTGGTAACCTCATCTGAAAAATACAAAGTTTTTATATGGATAATGAAACGAGCGGTTACCACCCCTCGGAGGTCGAAGCAAGCGAGGTTCTCTCCCTCGCATTAAATGTACCCCCAGCGTCGCGTTAAATGCCGTGAAAAGGCGCCATTTCAAACCCGTCGCATTAAATGCGGTAATAAGGGCTGTCGGTTTCAAGCGGCGTTAAAGCGGTCAATCTTGTCAAAACGCGTGAGGGTCATCTGCAGCGCATTTAATGTATCGCAAGTATTATGTATGTCACGAAGGGCGCTGGCAGTACGAGAGGGACAGAACATTGAACCACTAAGGTCCGAAAGGAGCGTCCCGTCAAGTCCAGTCATTGAGATAAAGATTGTCGGGTCGCTAGACAAGGGATCGCGAGATCGCGCAAGATCGTGTTATTGCCGAGTCTTGAGGCAAGCTCGTCCCATCCAGGTCGGAGCGACCAAAGTCTCCAGTGTGACTTAGTTTCCAAGGCTCGTTCCTCGAACCTTAAAAACTAGGGGGAACCACATATGCGGGAAAATGAAGAGGCGGCGTGGAAGGAGTCGCGTCGGGAGTAACTTTGCCCGTCGGGGACAATGTCGCGCTGAGGACACGCAAATAAACATGGAGCTCACGCGCGTCCGTTTCTACTGCGCCAAGTCATGCAAAGTCGGCTTGGAAAAAAGGGAAAAGCGGGGGCGTGAAGATGGATGATATCGACAATCACACCAACCCGTAGATTTAATGATGATTACACGCTTCAATTTGATATAAAATGTAGAAAACCTCCCTCCAGTGGGGGTTCGGTTCATTCATTACCCAAAAGACAACTCTCTCTCTTGTAAAAAGAAAAAAAGCAGGACTACTTTTATTAACTCTTATGTCGTCGATCAGTTTAGCGACCGACCCACCAACATCAATACAAAATCAGGTGGGACGTAGGATTTGCAACCTTAGCATCCCGAACCACTTAAAAATCCCTCTTTTCATTTATTTTCACAAAACGCATCCATTGCCACGAGCATAAAATTCATAAAAGCAGTGTCACCCACGTGACAGTTGGTTAGGTGCGTCGAGCATCAACATATATATATATATATATATATATATATATATATATATATATATATATATATATATATAAAGAGAACATCAGTAGATAAGAAGCATACTATGTTCCAACTATCCTCCTATCGAACCGCATTCGATTTTCACCAAAAATCCTTGCCATACCAAAATCTGAAATCTTGGCAATCATCTCTTTGTCCAGCAATACATTGCTTGGCTTTAGATCCCGGTGAATGATATTAAGCCTAGAATCTTCATGAAGGTAAAGAAGTCCTCTGGCAATTCCACCAATAATTTTGTAGCACCTCTTCCAATCAAGTTGTGACCGTCTCTCAGAATCTGAAATTTATACCAGATAGGAAATAATTAAGTACTCGTAACAAAGTTTAAGTACTTATAAACCCATACTAAGGTGAAAGCGATAACAGACCAAAGATAAAGAGGTCAAGACTTTTGTTAGGCATGTACTCATATATAAGCGATTTCTCCTCTCCCTCTATTCCACATCCCATAGTCTTACTAAGGTTTCTATGCTGAAGTTTTGCAATTAGTATGATTTCATTCTTTGAACTCATCTAAACCTTGCCATGATCTCCTTGAAAGCCTTTTAACTGCTACTTCCTTCCCATTTGGTAACACACCCTGAAAGATCCAAAGTCAGATACAAATTCAGGCCTATGATATTTAAAAACATTAGAGATATAATGAATTTAAGAATATAGTACGTTACCTTGTAGACAGTGCCGAACCCACCATGTCCAAGCTTATTTGAATCAGAAAAGTCATCAGTAGCTGCCTTTATAATGGCCAGATACAAGAAGGGTAATTCCTCAAAACTAAGTCAGTCACCATCTTGTGTTAGCGTGACTGATGTTGGTCTTGCCAATTCATGTAACAAAGCACTTTGGCTTCTTTCCTCATCTGCATAACAATTAAAGTCTTAGCCGTCGGCAACTTTGATATGTAAACTACTTTTGGATGCAATTTAAATGATTTTACCTTCTTGTCCTCCTTTCTTCCACCGGAGATAGACAACATAGGACACTATGAGTACAGCTATTACACATGCCAATATGGCAGGCAATTGCCGCAACCATCCCAATCTTCCATTTTCCTCCAGCTTTCAATTCAAATTCACCATAAAAATTGATCAAAACATGAATACTAGTTACTTAAAGTGAATAAATCTGAGAAAGAAAACAGTACAATACAAGATGCAGAACATGCAGCCCAAGATTTATGACATTTTGTGATCAAATACTACAAGAAAAGCTTCAATTACCTCCCTGGACTAATAAATCCTAAAGGAAATTTCAATTAATTTCATCAGGATTAAATCATGATCATAATGTCTTGGTTAAAAAAAAATTTATCGATTCAAAAAAAAAAAAAAAAAAAAAGGGCATTATAGGATATTCTTTTTATTAAAAAGTGAGAACGATTAAATGTCCTTACCTGACGTTGATGGGAATGTTAATAACATACTTGAAGCATTATAGAAGCGTGCCAGTTCAAATCTTACATTGCAGTTCCTACTGAACACAGTCCCACCTTTACGACGACGGCTACATGAGCTAAGATCTCCTAAAATGGAGTTTAAACAATTGCTGCACTCACTTACAGTTATGTCCCTGGTACACTGTACAGGCCCATATATAGTGCTTTTCGAATATTTAATTTCCCCGACTGCAAACATGTTCTTTGATGTATTTGATGAAGCCTCAGTTGAGAGCTTTTTCATTAAATGCATCAAAACTTTATTAAAATGAACAGGATTTGAAACACTTTTTTCCTGATTATTGATGTCTGGGAACTTTCCAGTATAAACCATCATCCCAAAGAAATTATGGCATGAATAGTGAATTTGACATAATTCGTACCATATAATCTTTTCTTCAGTTTTGCATCCATTTATGATTTCCTGACCTGCATTTGCAATGCAATTTTTACAAACTGTGGGGTGGACATCCCCTCGACAAAGGGCCTGCCCATAAACTCGATTAGCTTCATCTCCAGAAGACTTATTGTAAAATCCTGTTGGTGAAGTATTGGAAGGTAATGATTGAAGAAGTAGCTTGAGGTTAAGTTCAAACGTGCTACCATGTGTGTAGTTATCACCGGAGCAAAATATAGAGAGAGGATTTGCATCAGTAAGGATAGAAAGCATGAAAAATGGTATAATTAGGTAAAGTATAGCTGAAAGTAGATTGACCATCTCTCTATTCAGAAAACAAATTGGATCACTATTTTAGCCGAAGAGCTGTAAAGGCTGAACAATAAGATCTTAATCGTCAATAGCTCCATGAGTGAATACAAAAGAGTTAGGAAAGGGAGAGTGGACACGCAAGAAAGTATGCTGAGAGTAACGTGCGGAAAAATTTTCCAAAAATTTTTTGGTCTCCTCGACTTACTTTAGTTACATATCTTTGAAGAATATTCAAGGAGGATTTTAGATATAAAGATAAAAAAGCAATGATAATATTGTTCCAAAATTTCATAACTTTAGTTAAAGAATATTATCATTTTATGCTTGTATGAAATCCTTGCTTTAGATATCCATATAATCTAGGGGGAAAGGAGTGGTTCGTTGATTTGGCTTTGTGGATTGACTTAGGAGCCTCCATGCCTAATATCCAGCAGTTTTTTTTTTTAAATAAATTATTCTACTTGAACAGATAAGTTATAAAACTCCTCGATGGTTCCTGGTACTTGGCGTAGAATGTGGAGTGGGATTAAGACATTAAGTACTTGATGTGACAAAAATAAACTCCAATTAAACTACTCAACTGGAATTATTTTTAGTTGCATATATAGTTCAAGATCAAATCTTGAAATTCTCAATTCACCATGAACTTCCAGATTAAGCTTTAACAATTAGTATATCCAACCAGCTGACTTATCTCAATATGAAACAGGGTATCTCATACTCTTTTTGAACCAATGAACCAACCATAGACCAAGATGCATGATGGCTCAGCCATAAGTTTTCTTCATTGAGAAAATCTAATGGCCAAGAAAAACTAAACAAGTTTAGTATCAATAATATTGTTGATAGAATGGCAAGTTGCACACTTCCCCTTTTGTTAAAAAAGAGAAAAGATTCAAAATCCTTAAGTCAAATCTTATATTTATCAAGTTTAGTGTCAACAAAATGCTTAATTGCATGATAATTACGAATTTGTTAAAAATTTCACGAGTTTTTAGTTAATAAGCTGGTCAATTGTCAACATCACTACCATGTAACTATTATATATTCTCTGCTCCTCTCCTTGTTTGCATCACTTTCGCATAAATTCCAAATACTAACATTACTAGCTCAGCATATTTATTAGCGTTGAATAAGAGGCATAGTTGAATTTCCCTTTCTCCCAGAAATTAATATCCAAGTTTCCACGTGGTGGAAATTAATCAATTTCTTGACAATGAAGGGTACCGAAACTTTGAAATGCAAAGAAACTTCCGTACAGAAAGTTAGTGCGGAAGAATTTACTAGTAGAAATTCCTGAGTCCTGACAATAAATTAAATGAAATTAGGACCACAAATAAATTAATTTCCAAGGGCCTTCAAGACTCAACATAGATAAGACATTTTAAAAGTTGTATTCCATCATTAGCAATTTGATTAGTGATGCTGATTGCAATTGTTTTGTGGAATCTTTATATAATTGATATCAGTGGTCAAATTCCATCAAATGGTCAATGTGTCATGATTTATGATATTCTGGACTAGTATCTGCTCATCTGCTTTTGATATCTCCTCGAATTGATTGAGGTAAAATCACTGGTCATGATCTTTAAAACAAATTTAAGTCGCGATTACATCTCCCAACTTTAAATAAAAGTTTTAGGCCGAACGACATCCATCTACTCATAATTTGTGGTAACGATAAGATAGTATTCAAAAGGTTTGAAAATGATAATTATCCACTTTCTGTCTAATGCTGTTAATAAAATCTGTTTAAAGAAGGGTAATATAGTAATTTTATATCTATTAATTTTAAATTAATCAATAAATCCCTAAACTTTTTTTATCATATTTTTCTCTTCTCTCTCTTATCTTCTTCTTCATCTCTCCCTTCTCTTTCTTTCTTTTTCTCCGTCTTTTGACTCTTTTCCCTCCTCCCCTTCTCTTTTTTACTTTTTCTTCTCCCTCTTTTCCCTTCTCTCTTTCCTTTCTTCTCTAGTTCTTCGTCTTTTCCCTCCCCCCTTCTCTTTTTTCCTTTTCTTCTCTAGTTCTTCGTCTTTTCCCTCCCCCCTTCTCTTTTTTCCTTTTCTTCTCCCTCTTTTCCCTTCTCTTTCTTTCCTTTCTTGTCCGTCTTTTCCCTCCTCCCTTCTATTTTCTTCCTTTCTTCTGAGTTAGGACCTCCACCAACTCCAAACTCGCCACCAGAACCACCAAATACGACCATCACCACCCTTAGCTTAAACCACCACAAATTTCAAACACTTCCAACCCAAACTGTAAAAAGTTATAAAAATTTGAAAAAAAATTAAAAATTAAAAAACTGAAGAGGAAAAGACCACCAAATACAACCATCACCACCGCCACAAACCACCACAAGTTTAGGACACTTCTAACCCTTAAACTGTAAAAAATTATAAAAAATTTGAAAAAAATTTAAAAACTGGAGGAAAAGACGGGTTCTTGCCTAGCGACCAAAGGGGAAAAGAGGGAGAAGAAAAGAAAAGAAGAAGGGAAAAGGAAAAGAGAGAAGAAAAGGAAAAAAAAGAACCGAGAGGAGGGAAAAGATGGAAGAAAGAAAGGAAAGAAAGAGAAGGGAAAAGAGGGAGAAGAAAAGGAAAAAAGAGAAGGGGATGAGGGAAAAGAGGGAGAACTGGAGAAGAAAGGGAAGAAAGAGAAGGGAAAAGACGGAGAAGAAAAGTAAAAAAAGAGAAGGGGAGGAGGGAAAAGATGGAGGAAAAGAAAGAAAGAGAAGGGAGAGATGAGGAAGAAGATGAGAAAGAGAAGAGAAAAATGAAATAAAAAACTATGATAAAAAAAATTTAGGGATTTATTGATTAATTTAAAATTAATGGGTATAAAATTACTATATTGCCCTTACTTAAACAGATTTTATTAACAGAGATGGATAGAAAGTGGGTAATTGTCATTTTCAAACCTTTTGGATATCAAATTGTCGTTATGGCAAACTATGGGTAGGTGCATGTCGTTCAGCCAAAGTTTTATTAAATAAAGGCAAATTATATTAAATAGTACTCTTTCTTTTAGCGGAGAAATAACTTATTTGCAAAGGTTTATGAGAAAATAGTCTTATCTCAATACTTCAGCCTGGTTAGATAAACTTACTTCTTTCAGTTACTTATCTATTTCAATTTCTAGTAGGGGTGAACATGGGTAAAAGATAGAATCAGAACTAGAATAAACCCTATTAGGGTCTGATTCCAGTTCTGAAAAATTGGAACCAAAAAATCTCAAGTCCGATTCCGGTTCTTGTAATGCTAGAACTGGGAACCGAAAACTGGAACAAAGGTCCAGGTACTCGAGTAGAAATTGAGACTGAATTATAAATTTTGTAAACTATTAGGGGTGTATTGTAACTTTTTGGGGGTGTATTTAAAACTATTCCTTAAAAAAACTGCGGGGCACTAGAAACTGATCACCCCTAATTTCTAGAGCCTTGAAGTGAAACAAAAGAATCTCTATATGATAGAAACCCTATCGGCTAATATCGTGTCTATCGATTTCAATTGATTGCTTGAAAAATGCTATCGAAGGATTATAGGTAGAGATGGGTGAGGGGCAGGGATAACAAGGAATCCCCATCTCGGCAGTGTATTACGGGGTAACCCCCCAGACTATCGGAACTTTGCAGGGAAAAATCCTTGAAATCAAAATTTCGTTTTTTCACAGATTTTTCCACCATCCAAACAACCCCTAACATGGAACAAGATTCCCTCGCTGATGAAAACTTCTTTCTCTTCTCCAAATCTGAAACCAAACCTAAACCAAACCCAAACCCAAACCCAAATCACAAACTACTAAAGAGCAAGACCCTAATTTCAATAATGAATCCCCACAACTTGAAAACGATGGCATTTGTGCCGCCGATACTGCACCGATTGGAGGAGGAGTTGTACAGGGTGTCGACGTTGGTGATGACGCTGACGAGGGAGCTAGCGTTTCTGCTCGCTGAGCAATTTAAGGCTTTGGTTGCTTGCTTACATTTGAAGTACGTGTAAGTTGGTGTTGTGAGCGAGAAGGGTTGTAGAGAGTTGGCTGTGATGAGGGATTAGGGTTGGGGGTGGAAAAAATAGATATATATAGGGAAGGCAAATCTAAAATGTATAAATATATAAGGATAAGGTTGTAATTTATTGGGCGGGGCAGGGTAACCTCTATCCCCGTCCTAACCCTATCCCTAGGGACAAGGAATTTCTTGGTCCTCGTCCTTGACTTTTTCAAGGAACCCCTGCCCTGTTCGAGGTGGGAGAAGACAAGTCCTCGTCGGGGCAGGTAAAACGGCCATTCGTAATTATAGGAGATTTTGGGTTTTTAATTTATTAAAGGATATTTTGTTCCAACAAGTGCTGATATTTTAGGATAGGAATATTTCTTGGGATATTTTTCGAACAAATTATTTTTCAATTCAATCCCCAAAAATAAATTATTTAATATCCTAAACTATTTTAGGAAACCCTGAAAAATTGTAAAACCATGAAGTTCTAAAACTAGCTGCCCTAAAATCAAATACCATTTCCAAAAGGACACAAAAGGTATTTTCCAATCGTAAATATTAAAGTAAAAATATTTTTAATATATAGGCATAAATAATATTGTAGTTTCAACTAAAATCGGGATCTTTTAATAATTATGAAAAATTATAAAATTGTTATGAATAAATGTGTTTGTCTCTTGCAATTCTATAACTTTCCAATCTTTCATCTTCTCTAACTCTTGAACCTTTCAAGTCTACAACTTCAAGTCATTTCATTAGCTTTTAATTTCATTTATAATATTTCATAATCTTGAGACTATAAATAGATGTACTCTGAAAATGATATACACTCAACTTTGGAATAGAAAAGCATTGGTTCTATTTCCCATCAATTATCTTCTCTCTTTTCTTTATTTTATAATACGTTATCAACACGAGTCTCTAACCATATCAACTTATCACGGGAAAAAGATTCTCATCAAGTTTCAAGCTTTTGTCCCTTATCAAATTTGGAGTTGAAGTCTTCCATTTGCCAAGTAAGTAAATTCAATTTTGCTTGTATCTCAATGTGCTTTATAAATATGTTGGAATGTTTATCATTTTTATAGTATAAAATATATGAAAGTGTTTTAATTTGGAACGTTTTGGTTTCATTATAAATAAAGCACTGTATAGTGATAGATTTATAATTTGATTAATAGGGAAAGACATACGTATATTTGTAAATATTTGCTTTTATGATTTGTGTTTTTAAATGATTAAATTCTCTATCATTTGTAATAAATTGTATGTGCATTATTGTTATTCTAAATTCTTATTTGTGATAATATTTTCTTTTTATTAGAGATTGTCTGATTTATTAAATATTTCTTTTATAGTTTCGTCATGACAAATCTTACGAAACTTGAATTTGTGGGTCTTGATATTATGGGCAAGAATTATTTATCATGGATTCTTGATGCTGAAATTCACTTAGATGTTATGGGTCTTGTTGACACCATCAAAGAAAGAAATGAATCATCCAATCAAGATAAGGCTAATGCCATAATTTTCCTTCGACACCATCTCCACAAAGGATTGAAAACTAAATACCTTATGGTAAAAGATCCACTTATTCTTTGGAAAATTTTAAAGGATTGAAATGACTACTAGAAAACAGTGATTCTTCCTAAAGCTCTTTATGATTGGATGCATTTACAGGTGAATATAACTACGCAGTATTCAAAATTAGTTCTCAACTGAAATTGTATGAAAAAAATATTATTGATGAAGATATTTTAGACAAAACATTCTCTACTTTTCATGCATCAAATGTTCTCCTACAGTAGCAATATAGAGAAAAGGGTTTTCAAAATATTCTGGACTAATTTTATGCCCTCTTATGGTTGAACAAAATAACGAGCTATTAATGTAAAACCGTGAAGCTCACCCAACAGTTTATGCTCCATTCCCTAAAGTGAATGTGACAATATCTGATAATCATGGGCGTGGGTGAGGTCATGATTGTGGTTGTGGCCGTGGTCAAAGTCGTAATAATCACAATCGTGGTGGTTAGACCACCTTTGTGATATTGGACGCCCCCTCCCCATACAACTTAATCCTTGGCCGACCTTAGATTCATGGTATGTGGGTCATCCCTTCAACATTCTACTAGATGATCAAGTTCCCCACCAAGTGGGGCATCAAAGAAATAAAGGGAGATCAGAAAGCATCCAGGGACTGTTATTAGAACGCCTTCAAAACAAAGCGTGGTGGCATGTAGAGATTACAGACCCCTCCGGCTAGAAGAGCTGAGCTGGACCAACCAATTATGGAGGAGCTAGAGAGGTCCAGATATGTAACGCCCACATCGAGTACGAAGTTTTACTTATGCCCTAATACCCTTAGTTGAATTTTGTTAAAGTTATCTTGAACAAGTGTGAAGAAAATTCCCTAAAATTCCATTAGGGGTAAAATGGTATTTTCACTCATAATTAGTTGAAAAAGTGGGGAGTGAAAAGAGATAGAATTTCATGGAGAATGCAATAAAAATGAGGGCATTATGGTAATTGAATAAGGGACATAGATGGAATTTCATAGAAAGTGCAAGGGTAAAATGGGAAACTATAAGTAATATTTTGTTATATTAAGAGTTGAAAAATGAAACCCTAGCTATTTCTTTCCTCCATTCACGCCACCTTCCACCCAAGTTCTATCAAATTTCTTTAATCATTTTTCAAGGAAATTCATAGATCTTGGTTTATTTTTAGTGGAATTTCAATCCCAAACATCCTTAAGTAAGATCCTTGCACTAAGATATGAGATTTAATTTTTAAAGTGTTGAATTCTTATGATTTGTGTTCATAGGATTTAAGAGAAAGAGAGTTGGATCAAGGAAGACTACTAAAGTGTTGGATTGCTCACATCTAAGGTAAGTAAATCTAACCCTAGTCATGATTGGAGTAATATTGTATAGAGAATTTCTTTTATGCATGTATGTGCTTATATATGAAGAATTGTTGATGGAATGGATGTTGACTGATGGTTAGAATTTATCCATGAGAAGTAGTGTTTGTGCGCTTGATGTTTGATGAGAGTTTGGATGAATTATGGAAGAATTGGAGTAGAATTTATGGAGTGTGAATCCTTGATGGGTTTGATGTTAATCTTGGTGTGTTTTATTCCAAATTTTGGTGGCTTAGAAGAGAGGTAGAAATGTAGCCAAATTAGAGTTGATGTGTGCATATAAATTGTTTGATGAAATGTCAAAGAGAAGTGCATGTATGAGTATGATTATTTGTTATATAGAGATGAGTTCGTAGATGCTAGAGATTGACATGTTTACATTCCATATTGCATTATTGCATCCAAACATGCGAATTTAGAAAGAATAATAAGCATAAGCCCATCTACATGCATACATACTCATAAGAGCATTAAAGAGCAATAATGAACATTAAAGTTAAAGAACAAATAGAAAGAAATGAAAAATATTAAAGAAGTTCAGATTTGAATGTTTATTTAAAGAAGTGTAAAAAGATAAAAGAAGAGAAGGTTGTTGCGATGGGGAACCCGTGAGTGACATAGCCCCGCATGCACGCGGCCTTTGGTGAGCAGCCTCATAATCAGAAAGAAGAATTGTATAGTCCGTTAGAAGTGCATGTGCATGAGGATTGTACCCAGAATTAGAGAATACACTCACACGGCCAGAGTTCCAAATCCATGCTTCAACCGAGTCCGATCAGCAAGAAAGAAAGAATAGAAAGAAAAGAAAGAAAGACTATAATAGAAAAGAAAAGAAAGAAAGACTAGAATAGAAAAGAAAAGAAAGAATAGAAAAGAAAGAAAAGAATAGAAATAAAGAAAGAATAGAAAGAAATACAGAGAAAAGAAACAGAAAACAGAATAAGAAAAATAGAAAAATAGAAAAATAGAAAAACAGAAAAGAAAATGCACATTCTATGCATGATACCATGCCTACTATCATGAGTAGTGAGAAATTAGAAATAGAGAATGAACAGAGAAAGAATAGAGAAAGAACATAGAAGAATAACGAAGTGTGAGTAAGGAAAGAAATTCAGAATATGAGCAACGGAGATAGAAGGGTAGCGTAGCGGGTTTACTTACTGAGCAATTAGTGCATAACGGGTTTACTTACTGAGCAATTAGTACTACCCCATTGTTTTCAATGTTTTTGCAGGTAGTAGGTGAGATGCGGTCGCTTGGAATGTCAAGAAGCGGAAGGGTTTAACTAACTTACCGTTGAGTTGTTGTTTTGTGAATGTATTATATTATGTAAAGATTTGTATATAAAGAAAAATTAGATATGGGCCCATTATTTTATACTCATCTACATGTATATTTTCTTATATATATCTAGTGAGTTTTACTATTATTTTACGAGTATACTAGCTAGAGAGAGAAAGTATTACAAGATACACCTAGACTTCCTAGACCATAAAACACAAATTAGAGTAGCTCATCGATTTCCTCAAAGAGAACTAGGATTGCTTCGCTTGGTCCCACTCCGACATGACAAGAATCAGTTCGAAAGTGATAATGCACCAATTGAATGCTAACCCGGACTATCCCTCTGTAAGACAAAAGAGAAGGAGGTTTGCTCTAGAGAGAAACAAGCTAATCAATGAAGTGGTGGAGAAATTGCTTAGCAAGAACTCGGTTTGAGAAGTCCATTATCCGGATTGGCTAGCAAACGTGGTGGTGTTCAAGAAGAAGAATGGGAAATGGAGAGTTTGCATCGACTTTACCGACCTGAACAAGGCTTGCCCTATGGATTCCTTCCCTCTTCCCCACATAGATATGTTAGTTTATGCCCTTTATCGAACAGTGTTAAGTTTCATGGGCCTTCTCAGGGCTGACAGATCATGCACCGGATGATCAAGAAAAGACTACCTTTATCACCGAACGAGGCATCTACTACTATAAGGTGATACCGTTTGGCTTAAAAAATGTCGGAGCCACCTACCAGTGACTAGTGAACAAAATGTTCGCCAACCTACTAGGGGACTGCATGGAAGTATACATCGACAATATGCTGGTGAAGTCTTTAATCGCCAAACAACACCTTGACCACATTCAACAAGCTTTCGAGGTGTTGCAAAAGTACAATGTGAAACGAAATTTGACCAAGTGCTCCTTCGGTGTCTCCTATGGCAAATTCATGGGCTACGCGGTAACGCAACGAGGCCAATCCAGATCAGATCAGATCAGAGTAGTCCTAAGCATCCCATCCCCAACTTGTATTAAGGACGTGCAACGCTTCATAGGGAGGATAGCCAACTTAAGCTGATTTATCTCTAAGTCGGCGGAGAAATGTCACCTCTTCTCCGACACCCTCAAGAAATCAAAGAAATTTGAGTAGACACCAGCATGTGAAGAAGCATTGATTCAGCTAAAACGGTACCTAACGTCACCTCTGCTACTCTTCAAACCGAAGAATGGAGAATAGCTCTTCATTTTATCTAGCAGTATCTGAATTTGCCATATTTGTCTTGCTGATCCAAGAGGAAGAAGGAAAGCAAAAGCCAGCTACTACACCAGAAAGTCCTTGCTAGATGCTAAAACTCAGTATAGTCAACTCGAAAAACTGGCACTTGCTCTAATCACAGTCGCACGAAAGCTACGACCATACTTTCAGTGCCACCCCATCGTAGTCTTGACATCCTATCCCTTGAAGAAGATACTCCACCATGAAGCGGATCTCTCAGTGAAACCATCCAATGGGCGGAATGGAGCTAAGTGAGTTCGATGTTTCCTTCCAACCCCGCATCGCAATCAAGTCTCAAGTGCTAGTTGACTTCATTACTGATTTTGCACCTAGCACTTCCATTCAGGCAGACAGGGAATTGCTATGCCTAACAGATCATGCGTGCTCCAAGTGGACCCTATTAGTAGACGGCTCAAGCAACATCAATGGCAAAGGGTTGGGATTGGTGCTCATCTCCCTAAAAAGAGACTTCTACAACAAGTCATTCGATGCAACTTCAAAGCGACCAACAATGAAGCTGAATATGAAACACTGATCGTTGGACTCTCACTCGCCAAAGGAATGGGGATAAAAATTATAGAAGTAAAATTCGGCTCACAGCTAGTGGTGAACTAGCTCCAAGGCTCCTATCAAGCAAGGGATGCCAAAATGACTTCATATTTGAACCTAGCCAAAGAGCTCTAGTCATCATTCAAAGAGGCCACGATCACTCTAAAGAGCCCAAGTTCTAAGAACCAAAAAACTCTCATGCAGACGCCCTTGCAAATCTCGGTTCGACTGTAAAGACCTAGTACCTAGCAATAATCCCCTTGATACACCTACAAGCATCAGCAATCACTCCTGGTTCAACCGAAGTCGCTCCAATTGGGCCAAACGAATCATGGATGTCACTCATCCTCCACTACTTGGAAAAGGATAAACTCCATGTGGATAAGAATGAGACATGATAGCTCAAGGCTAAAGCAACGTGATTCACCATACATAAAGGTCGCCTACTAAGGAGATCGTTTTTAGGGTCGTATCTCAAGTGCATTAGCCTCGAGGAAGCAAAGTGTGTGCTTGCAGAACTTCACGAAGGCGAGTGCGACAATCACGTTGGGGCTCGAAGCCTCGCCAACAGAGCATTGACAATTGGCTACTATTGGTCGACCATGCACTCGGACTCAGTTAAATACGCCAAGAATTGTGATAATTGCCAACGTTTCGCCAAAGTGTCGCATCTACCTCCTGAACGACTTACCTCCATCCTCACGTGTGGCCCTTCATGAAATGGGGAATGGACATTGTATGCAAGCTACCAACCGCACTGGGGCAAAAGGGGTGTACATGCTCACGGATACCGACTACTTCGCCAAATGGATAGAAGTGGAGGCCTTCACCAAAGTCAAAGATTGTGAAGTAAAAAGCTTTGTGTGGAAGAACGTGACATGTCGGTACGACCTACCAAAAGAAATTGTCACCAACAACGGCTCATAATTTATCAACTCTGGATTCCAAGATTTATGTAGAATGTGGGGAATCAAGTTAAGCTTCTCCACGCTGTGATATCCCTAAGAAAACGGACAATCTGAATCTTCGAACAAAACCATCCTTTAAACATTGAAGAAGAGATTGCAAAGGGCAAAGGGAGCTTGGGCAGATGAGCTCCCCGGTGTATTGTGGTCCTACCGCACCACAACGAGGACATCCATAGGAGAAACTCCTTTCTTCTTAGCCTACAATTCAGAGGCTTTTATCCTAGCAGAAGTGGTGATCGCTTCAACTCGACTCCAATGGATGGATGAAGACTCTAATAGCTAGCTATTGTGTCACAACCTTGACACCGCCGACGGGCTCAGAGATTAAGCACTCATTCGCAATGCCATTTATAGCCAAAAAAATAGCTCGACATTACGACAAAAACATCCTAGCTTGAGTCTTCAAAGTAAGCGATTGGGAGCTAGGAGTCGGCAAACTTGGTCCAACATGGGAAGGGCCCTAAAAAAGAGCCTACCAACTACAGACGCCCGAATGGAAGAATATCACCAACAGTTGGAACATAATCCACCTAAAGGTATATCACTTTTGACTACATCTGACTCGGTTCTTCCATGTAAAGGGAAACAGGGTAGGCTTGTCCACTCCTCTCCTGATCACTTGTAGTAAATTTCATTTCAAGATGGGTCCATTTTCTTTTACCTATTAATAAAAGTGAAGTATTATTCAACAAGTTAAGTGTTTTAGTTTTCTGTTTATGAAACATGCCCCATGGGCTATAAGGGCCATGCCCTTTATGAATGATCAACGTCGTACATGGCTAAATCACATAATTAGAAGACACTTAAATGCCTAAAATTAAAAAGAATTCCATAAGCAAAATACAAAAGATCTAGTCATCATCAGTAAAAATAAGTCTCGAAGAGAACATCAACATATAGTGTGCAAAGACACTTTACAAAATAGCAAAAAAGGAAGAAAAGAGAAATAAAACTAAGGTTGGACCGGCTCCTCGGTTCTTCCTTGTTCATCCGGCATTGCCACCCCTTTAGTCGACATGATCTCCTCTGTAAGGGTAGTATTGCTCTTTCCTCCAGGCTCAAAACCATCATTCCTGTAATGACTTTTACACAAATAAATCATAGATAAAGAGCATGAATTCTTACCTTTTGAAGTCCTAAATCAAAACCCTATTAAAAATCACTCAAAAGCCCTCAAGATCCTTGGAGGATTGAATGAAAATTTGAGAGAAAATGGGGGAGTATTGTGGCAGTGGAATGAAGGAAATAAGGGTTACAAACCCTTATCATCTTATTTTATAATCTCACTTTCCCATTTTGCCCTTACACTTTTGTAGAAATTTCATCCTTGTCCCTTAGTCAATTACCATAATGCCCTCATTTTCACTCCCCACTTTTTTAACTAATGTTGAGTGAAAAGACCATTTTACCCTTAATGCAAGTTTAAGGCATTTTCTTCATATTCTCTTAAAATAACTTTAATAAAAATTAACTAAAGGCTATAAAACATAATTTAAATCATGTACCTCCATGTTGGGCGTTATAATGCTCCCCCCTTAAAAGAATTTCGTCCTCGAAATTCAAATGAAGCTGAACTCCGGAGGGTAACGATTACGCATGTCTTGCTCGTCCCTCTGTGCTTCTTCCCGAACTTTATGATTTCTCCAAAGGGCTTTCACTAAAGGGATACTCTTGTTCAGGAGCTCTTTAATTTTTCTATCCAAAATCTGTATTGGTTGCTCCTCATACACAAGATTCTCTTCTAAGTCTACGTCCTCTATACTTAGAATATGGGAGGGATCACTTATATACTTCTGAAGCATCGAGACATGAAATATATTATGAACTCTGTCCATTCTGGGTGGTAGTGCTAATCTGTAGGCCACATTTCCTACTCGTTGTAACACCTGAAATGGACCAATGAATCTCGATGCTAATTTGCCCTTATTACCGAACCGTATCACCCGTTTGTAGGGGGAAACTTTCAAAAAAACTTTGTCACCCACTTCGAACTCAACTTCTTTTCTTTTCAGATCAACATAACTTTTCTGCCTATCTTGGGCTTGTTTCATTCTGTTTCTGATCAACTTTAAATCTTCTATCATTTTTTGAGTCATTTCTGGCCTAAGAACTATAGTCAACTCATCTGTCTCGCCCATCTCATCCTAATGCAGTGGAGATCTACATCGTCTACCATACAAAGCCTCATAGGGAGCCATCTTAATTGTAGACTAGTAGCTGTTATTATAAGCAAGCTCCACCAAGGGTAACATTTCATGCTAAGATAGTTTATAATCCATACAGCATGCTCTCAACATGTCCTCAAGCACTTGATTTGTTCTCTCTATCTGGCCATCTGTCTGAGGATGATAGGCAGTACTAAAAGCCAATCTGGTACCCAAGAAGGCCTCCTACAAACTCATCCAAAGCCCCTTTGAGACAAATATGGAATCTCTGTCTGATACTATTGTCTTGGGTACACCATGAAGTCTCACTATTTCTTTAATATACATCTGGGCCAATTGATCCGAAGTGGTACTCTTTTTTACTGGAAGAAAATTGGCTGACTTCGTCACTCTGTCTACTATCACCCATACAGCATTGTATCCTTTCTGCACTCTAGGGAGACTTGTAATAAAATCCATCGAAATACTCTCCCATTTCCATTCAGGAATACTAAATGGCTGAAGCAACCCTGATGGCCTTTGGTGTTCTGCTTTCACTTGCTGAAAAGTCAGGCATTTAGCTACAAACTTTGCAATATCTTTCTTCATACCTGACCACCAATAGCCTTTCTTTAAATCTTGATACATCTTGGTTGCTCCAAGATGAGCAATGTATGGTGTATCATGAGCCTCTGTTAGGATTCTCTTTCTCAACTCATCATCCTAAGGAACACACAACCAACTCCTAAAACAGAGAACATCATCCAGCAATCGAAACTCTGATGTCTTGTCCTATGCACTTGTGATGCGTGTTTCTTACAACATGCAAAACTAGCAAGTGCACTAGTCGCTCAAGTAATAAAATGATGGGTAGGATATCGTTCCCACGAGGATTGTTAGCAAAGCACTAAGTTTCCTAACGTTATCAAGTTGAAGCAATCGAATTCTTTGGATTGGTGGGAGCAAATTTTAATTAAAAACAACAATGAAATTAACCCAAGAATTAAATCTTAATTAAGAAAGCAAGATGAAACACGGAATATCAATTCAAGCAAAACGGGTAGGGTTTTGACTTCGTTTGGATTTTTATGGGTTAAACCTAATAATTACACTATATTCACATTCATGCGCAATGGTTGTAAATCGAATTCACTAATATGTTAAACATACCCTCTTGGGCTATGTTTTCCTATTCATCCTTATTAACATTCCGCACCCAACAAATTGAAGGTTAATAATTCTAAATTCATTAAGCACAAGAATCCTAAATTGATTTCATTAATTCTTAAATCTATCTCTAGCATCCAATACTATAATGGTGATTACCCAAGAAGCCTAACATGAATTATTTCTCAATCTCATCATGTTCATCATATAAAGCATTAAAAATTCAGAGTAACACACAACCAAAGCTTATTCACATGGAAATAACACAATCAAACACTTAACCCATTTAAAATCCAAACTACAATCAAAACCCTAACCCAAAATAGGTTAGTTCATAGCTAAATTAATACTACAAAAACGAAAAACAGAAATAAACAAGTTAAGCATAATGAAACTGAGATGAAAGATAAGAAATCTCCCCAAAAGATGAATCTTCCAGTCAAAATCCGAATCTTCTCCCTTAAACAATCCGAAAAACTCCAAGTTTTACTCTAAGAAAAGTGTAAAAGCGGCTAAACCTAAAAAGCTCAAGATCCTTGGGAAAAAGGCTAAGTTTTTCTTTTATACTTAGTCCAAATAACCCAGCCAAAACACGCACAACACGAAACTGTGCGTTTAACAAAACTGAATAAATTGACTGTCGCCGCGGCAAAGAAGAATTCTTCGCCGCGGCGAAGAATGAAGAAATCCCAATCGTCTCTGGCTTACTTCGCCACGGCGAAGACAATTCCTTCGACGGGGTGAAGCTCCTTGAAAAGTTCTGAAATTATAGAACGCCACTCGCTTGCTTCTTCGATTCTTTGATTCTCGGCTCTCTTCCTTGGGAACAAGCTTCATCGTGCTTTGTCCTGCTCCGGAACTCTCCTATCTTCTGAGATCCGCTAATTTCTGAGTCAAAACTATCCAATTTTTTCTTTATTTGCTCAAAAAGTCCATTTTAACCTGAAACACGAAAAGTAAAAAATTAAGCAACAATTCAGGTCAAAATGCACTAGAAAGTACCTGAAATCCGACAAAAAGATCTAATAAAAACTGTATAATTTACGGATTATCAACTTGCTGAACTGTTTTCTGACACCACTCATCAATTAGCCCTTTTTTTTAATTTCTTCCAGTAAGGTAGACTGAACCTCTAATCTGGCAATATTTCCTGGTATGACCTCAATCTGCTCTTTACACAACTCTTTTATTAACTCTTTTTGTCTTGTGAGTCGGGACAAATAAGCTTTCCTGCTTAGAGCATCGGCTACTACATTAGGTTTCGCCGGCTGATACTCAATCTCACACTTATAATCTTTAACCAGCTCTAACCATCTTCTCTATCTCATATTCAACTCCTTCTGAGTAAAGAAATACTTTAAACTCTTATGGTCGATGTAGATATTACTCTTGGCACCATAAAAGTAATGCCTCCAAATCTTAAAGGCAAAGACTACTATTGCCAACTCTAAATCATGTTTAGGGTATCTTGTCTTGTACTCTTTCAATTGACAAGAAGCATAAGCTATAACCCTACCTAATTGCATTAATACGTTGCCAAGTCCTTGCAGTGAGGCATCTGTGTAAATATCATAATCTACACCCTCCTATGGTAATACTAACACTGGAGCTATTGTTAATCTTTTCTTCAACTCTTGAAAACTCTCCTCATAGGCAGTTGACTATATAAAAGGAACTCTCTGTTTGGTAAGAGTTGTCAATGGCTTAGCTAGCTAGGCAAACCCTGCCATGAACCGGCGGTAGTAACCTGCTAGTCCCAAGAAACTCCTCACTTCTTTTACTGTCTTCGGCCTTGTCCATTCTAGGATTGCCTTTACTTTACTAGGATCCACTGAAATTCCCTTGCTAGAAACAGTATGGCCTAGAAATATCACCTGATCAAACCAGAACTCACATTTAGAAAACTTGGCATACAACTTCTTTTCTCTCAATCGCTGCAGCACAAATCTCAAGTGTTCCTCATGTTCTTCTCTTGACTTCGAATAAACTAGGATGTCATCAATAAATACCACTATAAACCGATCCAGATAATCATGGAACACCCCGTTCATTAAGTCCATAAAAACTGCTAGGGCATTAGTTAACCCAAAAGGCATCACCACAAATTCATAATGCCCATATCTTGTCCGGAAGGCAGTCTTAGCTACATCTTGTTCTACCACTTTTAGCTGATGATAACCTGACCTCAAATCAATCTTGGAAAATACTGCTACACCTTTTAACTGATCAAAAAGGTCATCTATCCGAGGTAACGAGTATTTATTCTTCACTGTCACTTTATTCAATTCTCTATAATCAATACACAGTCGTAATGACCCATCTTTCTTCTTTACAAACAAGATTAGAGCTCCCTAGGGAGAATGACTTGGTCAGATAAAACCTTTATCTAGGAGCTCTTGGAGTTGCTTTTTCAATTCCTAGAGCTCGGCTGGGGCCATTCCGTAAGGGGCTTTAGAAAGCGACGCTGTCCTTGGTGCCAATTCAATACTAAACTCAACTTCTCTTTCAGGAGGCAAACTTGGTAAGTCTTCGGAAATACATCTAGAAATTCCCGGACTACTGGCACACTTTGCACTTCTGGTTGTGGGACATCTCTACTTTGCACCATATGAGCTATATATCCCGAACACCTTTTTCTTAACATCTTTCTAGGCTTCATACTACTAATCAACATACTCAACTGATGGCCCTCTCCAAAACTAAACTTATCTCCACTATCAAGATTAAATCTCGCTTTCTTCTTCCAACAATCAATTTCTACTCCATACCTCCCTAAGAAATCCATACCCTCACATTAGAGCATATCAAACAATATTAAATCAATTGCTAAATCCCGACCATGGATCACTACGGACTCTCTTGACAGCATCTCATAGGTCCAAACACTAACCCCATCAAGTAACTCTATATTAATGGGTTGACTCACTCTAGTAGGTTTCAAACCTAATCTTTCTATCATCCCATAAGATATAAATGAATGAGTGGCTCTAGAATCAATTAAATCATAAAGAGAAACTGCATGAAATAATAACTGACCAGTAATAGCTGATGGACTAGCCTCTGCTTCACCTTGTGCTACTGTAAACACCCTGGCATTAGTACCTCTGGAACTCTATGCTGCCAGTGGAAGAGGAGCTTTACAATCTCTCATCAGATGCCCTCGCTGCCGGCATCGATAACACACATTACAGCCCAACTCTTAAGACACTCTCCTGGATGAGTCTTCCCACATTTAGGACATGGGGGAAATTCCACTGTTCTTAGCCGTTTATTCTGCCAATCTTTTTTGTTCTTCTTCAACTGAAACTTTTTTTTATTCTTCACTTCTCTATTTCTTGCACTTTCAAATCTTTCTCTCTGTGGGGCAGGAGATGGTTCACTTGATCCTCCTATTGAGGGACCTGTAGAGGTGATTGTGTTCTCAAATATTTTTGCCCTCAATGCTCGCCTTAAGGCTGCAATATAGGTTTGAGGGGGATCGGCACCCGTCATTATATCACGAGCTATCTTCGGCTTCAATCCATGGACAAACTTATCTCTTCTCGATTCTGGAGTACTGACTATTCCAGGTGCAAACCTAGTAAGGGAATTAAATCTCACTGAATACTCTTTCACTGTACTAGATCCCTGTTGTAAACTGATAAATTCTTGGACCTTCTCATGAACTCGGTCCTCCATTCTATACTCAGCTTCAAATAATCCTCTAAACTCACCCCATGTCATCACCGAAACATTATGAGTGTCTTTCATCAATTCCCACCAAATGCGAGCATCATCCCGAAATAGGAAACTGGCATACTGGATCTTCTCCCGTGCAGGAAACAAGCTGCTGTCGCTCAATGGACCTAAGCCATTCTTATTCCACCAAAGGGTCCGTTGTACCTTTAAAGTCTAACGGCTGAGGTTGACTTGGAAGCATATAAATTGGCTCAATCTGATTCTGTATTGTCTGAGGTACCGGCCTTTCTATTTCTTCTCTAGTAGGCGGTACTTGAACGGGGTTTTCAACTCTTTCTGGTTCGACTCTCCCTTGTCTTTCTCCTAAGACTTGTTGTATAATCCCCCGAGTTCTAGCTTCATCAAGGGGAGGGGGAGTAGGTTCTGGTAGGTTAGAAGGTTCTCTCGTATCCAACATTTTCTTACTACTTGCTCAGGTTCTACGTCTCATCTACAAAACAACCACATTTAATCAATTCATGCAACACTTTAAGTAAGGAAAGAATTTAACTACAACAAATGGCACAGAACGTCAGTAGGTGAGAATGGCACACTGTCAAATCCCAAAATCTTTGCTCTGATACCAAAAATGAAATAACTTCTTTCTACTAGTATTCTTTATAATATATACGATAAAACATACATACTTAGTATATGAAAATAGTTGGGCCCAAATTTTTCTTTACTTACAAAACATAATTCTTTACATATATCAAAATAACCAGTACAAAAACTTAGCAATGGTGGACAGTAATGCCAATCCTCTCTGCTTGTCGACGTCCCTCCAACTGCTGCTCACCTATGTCCTACAAAAACATGGAAAAACAATGGGGTGAGCATAAAAATGCTCAGTAAGTAAATCTCTTAACTCTTCTCCTTCTTTGGTTCTTTCCTTACTTAATTCCTTCTCTTTTCTTTCATTGTTTCTTCCTATGTTTCTTACTGTCACTGTTCTTTTCTTTCTTTCTATTTCTCTCTGTTCTTTGTTTCTTATTCTTTCTATTCTTCCTAACCATGATGAAATTCATGGCAATATGCATGAATAAAATGCATATGCAATAATGCATAAAATGCTTTTTCTTTCTTATTTCCATTTTCTTGTTCTATTTCTTTTCTTTTCTTTTTCTTTCTATTCTATTCTTTTCTTCTCTTGTTTCTCTTTTCTTTTCTTTTCTTCTCTTGGCTTGTTCAAGCCTTCTCATTCTTTCTTATTTTTATTCTTATTCTTTCTCATTCTTTCTTTTCTCATTCTTATTCTTTCTTATTCTCTCTTATTCTTTCTTTTCTTATTCTTTGTTGATCGGTCTCAGTTGATGTATGGATTTGGAACCTTGGCCGTGTGAGTGAGTACAGTTCTTATCTACATGCACTCTTACGGACCGTACAAATTCTTCTTTCTTCTTAGGCCACTCAATTAAGGTGGCGTGCATGTAGGAAATTTTTCTTGGTACAACCCTCATCCACATACACTCTTACAGGTCGTACAATTCTTCTTCTTCTTATGCCACTCAATTAAGGTGGTGTGTTTGTAGGAATTTCTTCTTAGCACTCACGGTTCCCCATCACAACAACCTATTATTTTCTCTCTTTTACTACTCCTTAATTCTTTAATGCTTATTCTTCCTTTCTCTTTATTCTTAGAGTGTTTTATTCTTTCTTGCTTTATTCTTTATTCC
Organism: Pistacia atlantica; assembly: GCA_026229545.1. Taxonomy (NCBI): domain Eukaryota; kingdom Viridiplantae; phylum Streptophyta; class Magnoliopsida; order Sapindales; family Anacardiaceae; genus Pistacia; species Pistacia atlantica. The sequence continues at coordinate 19,007,519 of CM047908.1, forward strand.
TTATGTCTTTATTCTCTATTCTTTCTTAAATTTCTACACATACACAATTATATGCATATGGATGGCTCATGCTTGAAATTCTTACTTGGATGCACTCATGAAATGCAAATATGCAATGTTGCATAAAATTAACGTTTCTATTCAAACTTATACTTCTCTTAGACATTTCATCAAACATTACTTATGCATAAACAAACCCTAATTTAATTATCATTCAATTTGTTTCTCAACCGTCCAAAAATGAGAGAAAAACTCTCTTGTAGCATCATCATACCTACACGGCAAACACACTCCCAAAAATTCCTCCAATTCTTCCAATTTCAACCCATCATCAAACCATCACATACACTTCCCATATTCAAATATATCTAACAACAAGCATAATTCATCATCAATCTCATTTCAATTTCTCAATAACCATAACATATGCATACTTAAAAGAAATCTCTACTCACTTGAATTCTTAAACTTTAACTTGAGTTGGATTTTGAGTGGAATTTACTTATCTTATGCTTGAGTCTTCTCTACTAAGCTCTCTACTCTTGTTGGATTCAAAAATTCTTCTAACCCTAAGCATAAACTTCATAAGAACTCAACTTTTACACAAATAAATCATAGATAAAGAGCATGAATTCTTATCTTTTGAAGTCTTGAATCAAAACCCTATTAAAAATCACTCAAAATCCTTGGAGGATTGAATGGAAATTTGAGAGAAAATGGGGGAGTAGTGTGGCGGTGGAATGAAGGAAATAAGGGTTACAAACCATTATCATCTTATTTTATAAACTCACTTTCCCATTTTGCCCTTACACTTTTGTGAAAATTCCATTCTTGTCCCTTAGTCAATTACCATAATACCCTCATTTTTATTGTATTCTTTATGAAATTCTACCTCTTTTCACTCCCCACTTTTTCAACTAATTTTGAGTGAAAAGACCATTTTACCCTTAATGCAAGTTTATGGAATTTTCTTCATATTCTCTTAAAATAACTTTAATAAAAAATAACTAAGGGCTATAAAATATAATTTAAATCATGTACCTCCATGTTGGGCGTTACAATTCCTACTCGGCTCGGCATCACCACTTCCCGAAGCAACCAAGTCTTTCCTTGGCCCTGTCGGCTCGACATCATCAACAACATGCTTGGACCTTTCTGCCATCTCAGCAACAAAACACTTATACATGTCAATGTCTTCATCTGGCTCCCATTCACCCTGCTTGCCAGCTTTAAATTCTTCCATCAGCTCTACACGGCTTTTAAGAACAACCTCCGTGGCCACCGACTTGAGTCTTAGCTTCAGTGCTTCTTTCTCCGACTCCTATTCAGATCGGCCAGTGTCCAAATGTTAGTAATTGATCGGATTCGTGCAACGGAAAAACATAATTTTTAAAACGAATCAATCAATTACACGAACCAAGATCCAATTACAGATTATAACGTTTTCATGCATAAATTGAAACGTAAAATAAAACTGTATTAAAAACAAATCCATACAAGGATTTAGTTCATACTGACGTTTGGAGGCTCCTCTGAATATCTCTGATTTCAAACACGAACATTGTTCACCGGTTACTGTTCACCATCTATTGTTCACGTGATTCTTCACCAATCGATCCAGTGTAGGATCGCACTCACGGAAGTCCACACGAAGATAATCTGAAGAACCGACAATTGTTTTGCTAGAACAATTGCCAGCATCAAGAATCAAGAACAATCAAAATTGAAAAATTTTCTTCTTCACTTGAAGAAGAAAACGTGAGAGAGAGAGAGAGAACCTTTTGCGTGGCTAGGGTTTTAATTGAATGAATAATTCTATTTGTTTTAATTTTATGTTGCACTTATATAGTGCATCAATTAAAACCCTATTCCACTTAGGAATAGCCATGGGCTCCAACCCTAGTTCACCCTTACAACCAAACACACCCTTTATGGTATTTTAATTAATTAATTATAATTAAAATCAATTAATATATATAATAATATATTAACATTTAATTAATAATAATAATTCGTTTAAATATATACATAGATATATTTAAATATAATCTCACTAATTTAATTTTAATATTAAAATTAAATACAGGCAACAACCTCAACAAATTTAATTGCACTGTGAGATTACCAAAATACCCTTTTGTCCTGAAAGACAAAAATACCCTTCTCACAAATAGATCCTTAAATTATCTTCTTAGTGTGTGACCCGTAGGCTTCTCATCATATCGGTAATATGTAGTATCGTGATTAACACTAATTAATCGTTTCACTACACACATACCAAGATTGGCCCCTAGCAAGGCATCATAGCCACCCGACAGATTCAGATTTAGCGAAACCACAGCCTATCAAAGATATGGTTACCGTGTAATCAAATCCTTTCATCAACTGTTATCTCATCTAGACTGAGGTACAAAAATAGTGTCAACCTCAGATATCCTCGACTTGTTTGTCTTCAGTTACTGGACCAATGACAGGAATATTAAACTAGATTGAGCATCAACTCAATCCCACTGTGGCCACAGATTTAGTGTCATTGCCATTTATTGAATTACCCAATGAGATAACTTCTCCCGTGCCCAGGAGTGATGAATCCTTTGTCGATCCACCATAGTCTCGATACACTTCTCAATGTAGCCAATCACTATCATATTGATAGCTCTGAATATAACTACATTGGGCTAGTGTCAAACTACACCAATTGGTGCACAAGGTGCTCCGGTGATCTCAAGTCTAAGGATCACATACACCACCATCCATTAGAGGATTTATTCCATAGACACTGGGGTTACCATCTATATGGAATCCTCTGGTGGGTCTGTCCAGTGAACTTGCCTACAGCAAGCACCCATGTGTCACACCAAGTTGTTGGCAAACAACCTTGACAAGTGAGACTAGTCACTGCCTTTCGACAAGGTTGTTCAACACTATGATAGCCTTACCGTATTATCTGTGTCCTTGGTCAGAATAATACTAGGGCTACGGACATTTCTAGAATGGCCATCATATGTGATCATACGGTTCTCACTATCAAGATTTGAAACACTTGATACCCTCGTCACGGTTCTACCATCCTAAGGACATATATCAATACACATAATATGATTTACGTGATATAGTGGATAATGCCTTTTTTATTGATTAATAAATATTATTTCAAAGAGTCAATTCCACAATAATTGATTGGCTCTAGGGCACTTACTCCAACACCAAATCCATCTAAGCCTTCAAAAGTTGGGAACGAAGATCCTTCTAGCTAACTCGCAATTCCCTTTCCTTTTCCTCCGGATGTACTAACGACTTAACGAGAGTCTCTGCCAATTCTTTATTCTGCTTCTCCTTGGCGAACACCAACTTCTAAAAGTGAGCTCCTCCACACAAAGCTTGCAAACAACAAAACAAAACATTAGTGACAACAAAATAAAAAACTCCTAATAGAGCTTCACCAAAGTAACAACTTACCTGAAACATCCAGGTAGTCATCCACTTGGCCGCCTGAATGGCACCGATCTTCGCCAAGAGCCGCTCATCTTCAGGTAGCGAGAGAGATCCCATCATGGTCCCGACAAATGAATTGTCAGAGTATGCCGAAGCGAATGAAGGGATGGAAATCTTCACAACCTCATCATCAGGAACCAACAGGGTTGCACTAACAGGCCGCACGATTTGTTCCATGGGTTTTGGGGGGAGCAATCCTAGTAAGGGCAGAAGTATCACCTGTTTCAATCTTTTTCTTCTTTCTGGTTGACTCAATTTAGAGCTTCTCACAAAGGTCCTTAACACTAGGAACTTTTAAAGGATCCTTCATTTTTCTTCTACAAGGGAGAGTTCCTATAGGGTTAGAGAGTGTACAATCCACTTACCAAAGATAAGGAGATTGCAGTACCAAACCAACAAAACATACAATAGTAGCCTCCAAGGTGGAAATGGAATACCTTGAAGGATCTCCGAAACGTGTGCCCACAAATGGCTCTACCTCACATTTGATTCCTCCTCAGATTCGATTCCTCCTCAGATTCGACTCCTCTAGTATGCATTAGTAGTTCCTATCTTGGTTCGAAACTTTAAGTATGGCACAACTCCTCTCCTCAACAAGCAATCCCGGCAACGTATGATTATAAGACAAGTCTGCAAAAAAAAAAAAGAAACAATGAGATTCAGTACTTTGTCTAAAACTAAAGACTCTAAGGTTACTCACCAGTTGCCTGCCAAAAGTAGGGGGATCTCCCCAGCTCTACTCTTCTCAAAAACAAGTTTTCCTTTTACAAAGAAGTATAGATCCTTCCATTTCTTATCATAGGTCTTAAGCCCTGTCACTAAGTGTTTACAGCTGTGCCGTAGCATAAACAGGTATTGGCCCCTCTCTTTATCATGTCCTTTAATGTCATAAGTAAAAAGCAAGTCCACCAACCCAAACCCTATCTTCAACTTCGTACATAAATACTCCAAAGACAATAATAATCTCTATCCATTTGGCATTAATTGACTTAAGGAAATCATGTAATGGTTCAACACCTCCCGCACCAACCTCAGTACTGGGAACCTGAGACCTTCAATCAAAGTTTGCTCATATATACTGATCCAACCCGGTACCAACCAATCCATCCTCTCATGCCGAGCCAAGATCCTAACTTCTATTGACTCAGGTATCTTGTAGAGGTACCTAAGCCTCAACACATCACTTGAAATCAGTCTCGAAGGTGAATTGTCATTCAATATACCACCTTCAGGATGACTTGACTCTCCTCCGTGGTTGCCACTGGTCGAAAAAATCTCCCCTCGTCCAATTGACTCAATCCTAGAGTCACTCTCAGTTCTACTTTCATATCAGAATCACCACCACTGGAGCCGCTTCGGCTCGATTCTGCATTCGGGTCCACAGACGCACTTCCCACGTGGAAAGCTATATTCATGCCCCTTGTAGGAGCTTGCTCTTCACCTTGAGGAAGCACAACACTCATGGGATCGTTGTCATAATCATCTCCATCGAACATATTTTATCCACTCGGTTCAGCCGCAAGTCGGCCAAAATGTTCCTCACACGAATAGTCGCACAATGACACAGCAGGAAACACCACATGACTCTGCCTGAAAACACACCACTTCAATATCTACGCCTCCCTACAACTCAGCACAGCAAGGATTATAGACCGAGGCGTAATACTAATCAATCGTGATTCAGCTCAGCCAAATCGACCGTATCTAGTTATACTCAAAAGACAAGTATACCCCTATTCTTCCTTATCTAGACCTAAACGAAAACCACATCCCACCAAAAACTGCTAAACACCTTTGAAGGAAAACCACCTTTCAAACAAAAACCAAACCCTAAATTCGACGCAGCCTTAAACTACTTCAAAGTAGCCCCAAATGCTCAAAAGCTACTCACGAACGCAAAAAGGTCAAATAATGAGCAAAAATTAAAAAGAAATACGAGTATTTACCATGAGATTTGCCAGAAAAACCTAAAAAGAAACCTTGAAAACTCCCAACTCTTCGTTATCTCTCTCTCTCTCGAACTCTAAAAATGAGCCCAAAAATGAGAAAGCTCCATTTTAAAAGTGAAGACCTAACGTTGGGGAACATGTGGTAGCACCATGTTGAAGACAAAAAGGCGAAAATTTTTTGTTTCCTACCTCTTGCACCTTACATAAGTGACCTAAGAAAGAATGACATGTGTCGGCCTTATTAATTCCTTTTCAGGATTCGTGACTCACCTTGGTACGATACGACTTGGACAACTATCTTGGATCGAGCCTCGTGGAGGCGCGAAGCTTATCTTGTTCGAATCTCACTCGACCACCTTATAAAACACTCAAAAATCCTTAGGTAAGACCACCAGTTGCTTAACATGCAATTCCAAGGGTCGCATTATGCCTCTGCTTGGTGCGGCTACCATTTATAGAGTTCGCATGACCACCTGATAACGCTTAAATTGGAATAGCAAGGGCCTCCGAACTACTCACTCAGATCGTCAAAGAAAGACAATCACCGAGCCGTACCGCTACCATTCTACTCTTGGTCATGGCGACATCTAGCCTCTCCAAGGCCTAAACAGCGCCGAAGGAATTCATCTTTAGGGCTCAACCATAGTTGTGCCCTATTCTGTTCGAAGGATGTGATTTTCTCACCAAAAACATCACAAAACTAGGAAACAACAAACTTGACTTTTGAAATTTATTCCGACGTGGTCCCTACGACCCTCCATCTACTCGGTTCAGAAGTTGAGGCCGAACCAAGTTGACTATGTCCCAAGGGCGCCCATGACGGTCGACCCTTCCCCCGTGGAACATCGACTAAGTCATATCTCGAATACGAGTAAATGGATCTACTCTCTAAGCTAAATACCCTTTAACTTAGAGAGTGGGGGACAAATTGTATAAGCCAAAAATCATATTAGACCTGACAAGGTCCAATAACAAAATAATAGTCTCACAACCCAAAGGCCTTAGCCTAATTCGGATTAGGCCCATGATTAAATTACCTTGTGAATTACTTGCTCTATGAGTTGGGCTACCTTACAAGTTAAGCTGAATTGGGTCTGGCCCATTCGCCCACCATAGTCCACAAAGGGATCAGAGTCCCATTCAATTTCCTCTTCCTGTAGGATCCCTTATCCAATCCAAATTGGGAAGCCTTAACCAAAATGGGGAAACAGATATGATCTTCATTCCAAATTGTAACTCCTCTATTAGGTAGGGTTCATATTCCTACTAGGAGACAAACCCCATTGGTTCACTATATAAGGAGGGGCAAACCCTCTCCTCAAGCATTCAGAAATAACGTACTAGCTCACATACTCTATTCCTTAGATCGCTGCAATATTATGGCATCCTCCCGGTGCCACTGCAACTCTGACCACATTCAGCGTTTTCCCCGCAGGTCCACCAGATTGTTAGTGGCCCATTACACAAGATTCGACCCTCGTATTTGTAACCGTAGATTTTATCGTCTACAATATATATATTTAAAAAAATTCATTAAACCCGATATAATACCAGAAATAACCCTCTAAGCTTAAATAGGGTTTTTGTTTACACCTTTCCCCACTTTCAAACTATATTAGGTTTTTTTGTTTACACTCTTTTTCTGAATTTCAAACTTAATTGGTTTATGCCTATTTCCACAATTTTAAACTTGACTAAGTTTAATGTTTAGATCCCTTCTCCCCAATTTCAAAATTGAAACTTATTTTTTCTTCTCCATATATACATTTGTCTCGTTGTATGATTACTTTCTCCATAGTCTTAATAATATACTTTCATCAAACAAACAAATATTTAAAATAAAATAAAAAGATTTCAATGACATTAAAATTAAGTTTAGGGTTAATGTAAGAATTAAGGGTAAATATTAAAACAAACATAGAGTATAAGTGTATTTAGAACTTATAATGTCATTTATAGTAATTTTCATTAAGGTTAAACATGTTTTAACCAAAAAAAAAAAAAAAGGATACTAATAAATTAGATGGGGTTAAAAAATCACTTCCCTAAAAGAACATTTGGGTTCAAGTTTTCATATTTAGACTCAATAAAGTAATGGGTCAGGTTTGATTTTAAAAGAAACTAACACGGCACAAAACTATTTCAACACAACCCACTATCAAGTTTACGTAAATTCAACTTCCTACTTATTCTTTAAACCCTTCATTCATTAAATATTACATTTTGTCCTCTAGAATAAATTTTATGCCTATGCCCCATAGCATTGATATTTCCTTTGCTAGAAAGAACTGATTTTAGTTTAGTTAAATGATGTGTTTACGGTTGACCTTGATTTTGCCTTCTCCACTTCTATTTAGATTAAGTGGAGAACGCAAAACTGTTGACGCTAAATGACTTATACTCTATCGAATAGCTAATACCTTTTGCAGTGTTATCTAGGAAGAGAGTCTTTTTACCGCCTCGCCCCACCTTGAATGGGCCAGGAATTCCTTAAAATAGTTGGGGATGAGGACGGGGACCAGAAAATTCCCATCCCTAGGGACGGGGATAGAGGTTGCCCCACATCACCTCATCCTTCCTAGTAAATTACAACCTTACCCTTATATATTTATATATTTACATAATTTTTGTCTACCCCAACCCTAATCCCACATCACAGTCGCCACTCACCATAGCCGACTCTCTATAACCCTTCTTGCTCACACCACCACCTCAAACCTCAAATGCAAGCAAGAAGCCAAAGCCTTAAATTGCAAAGCCAGCTAAAACACCAGCTCCCTCGTTGGCATCATCACCAACGCCAACACCTAATATGACTCCTCCACCAACCTCTACAGTATCGGCAACACAAATGTCATTATTTTCAAGTTATGGGGGTACATTGGTGAAATTAGGGTTCTACTCTTGAGTAGTTTGGGATTTGGATTTGGGTTTGGGTTTAGGTCTGGTTTCAGATTTGGAGTCTTGTTCTATGTTAAGGGTTGTTTGGATGGATGGAAAATCAGGGAAAAAATGAAACTTTGATTTCAGGGATTTTTCCCCGTATGCGAGGAATGAGGCAGGCAAAAAACCGCCCCGAGATTTTTCCCTGCAGAATCACCTTAGTCGGGGATGGGGGACGAGGGACAAAGTTTCTATTATCTATCACAGGTGCAAACTCTATGAGCCAGTGACTAGCAATTACTATCCTGAGTTCGCATTGGCTATAAATGACAATGGGACCACAAAAACAATGGGTCCGTTTGTTTTATTAGTTTGGATAGGATTTTAGGAATAATATTGGGTAGTTGAATAAGGGAGTCTTACAAGGTAAAATTTAAAAATTTACAAAAAGCCCCCTAGGTTAGCTAATTTAACTAAACACCCCAATATATAAAAATTTTATAAAATGACAAAAACACCCCCACTCACCCACAGTGCCAGATTTCGGCCACCACCGTCAGAATTTGGTTGGAAAATGGTGTTACAATGTAGACCGGTCGGATCTGACAGGTAGGGCATCGATATGGCTTTTTTCGGCAGATGCACTACAGATCTGGCCGGAACATGCCAGATTTATGACTATATTTAGCGATAATGTAAAAGTCCAGATCCTGGTCACAGATGGCTGCAGTATTTTCGCCAAATCTACTATGTATCCTAATAAAAAATTAGATCGGTGAATTATCGACTAGTTTCGATCGTTTGTAGGTCGCGATATCATGATATAGTCCATATTATTTGACCCCGCCCTCTCTATTATCTACTGCGGTGTAAATAATTCGCAAGCCAGGACCAGCAATTGCTATCCTGGGTCCGCATTGGTTATAAATGACAATGGGACCACAAAAACAATAATTTCCAGGAGCCAGCCTATACTAGCCTGCAGGGACTCGGGTCCACATTAACAATTTCCTCCGTGAAAGTAGAAAATTATAGATATTGATAGCAATTGTTTGGTGGTATCATCGTATAGTCCATATTATTGGTCAAACTCCATCCTGGCGTCATTGTTTCATTACAATCTGCAACTCCATTTTCAAAAACAAAAGATTCTTGTCATGATCGAATATTAAAACATAAGAGGAGGTTTTTTAGTTGATGAATATTCCGCATGATTCATGACCTAAAGATAGCAACTTCAGGATTATCTTATTGTCTTCTGCCCAATTTGAATTTTTTTTTTCCTTTTTCCTTTTTATATATGCAATGAGTTTTAGAACTTAATTAGAATTCATTTGTATATTTTAGATAAGAAAGCTTAAAGAATTAAAACAGTCTGATGACACTGAAACTTTCTTTGAGATATTATAGATAGTGCCTCTTGGAAGCCGAGTTCCACAATTGAAATGATCTCAGTTCGTAAGTTTGGATTTCACATGTTACACTAATTACACTCGGAGGCATTACAGGAAAGTATAAAAGTATGTATAATAATGTACTGGACTAGGCACTAGTGCATTTTAAAGCACTTGGCTCTAATTACTCTTTCACCTAGGCAAAATATCAGAAATTGTTAAGCGATTAGAAGAGCTATTGTTATCTTTCATTTGATAATCATCCGTAAATCTTCCCACTGAGAAGGCAGGTCTTTCAGGTTGTCGAAGAGTTATGTTTTCCCCTTTCAGCATTACAACAACAGAAGACATTGTCGGCCTGTCAAAAGGATCCTCTTGAACGCACAGCAAACCAATATTCAAGTATCTTAAAAATTCATCAGGATCATTTGTATCAGTCAGTACTGGATCCATTAAAGCCAATGCATTTCCTTCATTCCCACTACAACAAAAATGACATATGGTAACACTGGACAGTAACACTTTTCCTTAAAATGTTACTATAGACTATCTATGGTAACACTTAATGTTAAAATGTTACAATAACAATTTTCATATGTAACACTTTAACTTTTTATAACACAATTTATATCAATGATAGCTCTTTTTTGTAAAATGTTACTAATATAGGAACTACAGTAGCATTTTTAAAGTGTTACAATAGAACTAATAATATAGTAGTTTTTTTATAATGTTACCATGTAATCAAAATACAGTAACATTTTATAAGTGTTACCATAAACCCAATTATTTACCGGGAAAAAAAACCTCATTTCCGCCAGCATGAAATGAGGTTGATTTTGTCTCATTTTTATTGTTTAGGGATCAAATTTATTTTGGGTTTATTTTGTCACTTTTCATTCATGTAGGGATCAAACAGATGTTTTACATATACTCAAATACCGCCAACGCAAAATTTCCCAAAATTTCCTAGCTAATACCGTCATAACTCATTCACATCGAAGACAATTCTTTAGTTTGAGTTCCAGAGTTTGCCTTTTCCTTTCTTAACCCTTGTTTGTTTCCCTAGAAAAAGAATTTCCCACCCATTTTGCGACAAAACCTTGCTGCTGAAAACCCATTTTGCAACAATCAATCTTCTTCTCAAATATTCTCAATCAATCTTCTAATTGCTCTTTTCTTCTCAATCTTCTTCTCGTTGGAATTCGTCTAATTGCTTTGTTCTTCTCAATCTTCTTCTCGTTGCGATTAGGGCAAAAGGTTTTAGGGTTTAATCAATCTATCTTTTTCTTCTTGTGATTAGCAAACACTAACATTCCAACATTGGTCAGCTCTCGGCAAGCTTGGAGCTTCAAGCGCCTGAGGTTTCGACACTTGAGAGATATTAAAACAAGTGCATCATCCCCAATGCCGACGGATCTATGGTCACATTTGAGATTTGATTTGGCATTGAGAGAGAGATGGTGACGACTTTGTCCCTTGATTCTGAGCAAGCGACGACATACTAGAGAGCATCTTTTGCGATCACCGGAGCTAAGAGACTGGAAAATGCAAGCCAAGCACTCTCTGGGCAGATTTGAGATGAAATCAGACACTTCGTCGACATGTTCATGTGCAACAATGTTGTACTTTTTTCTTTCTCAAAATTTCTTTGATTTGCAGGCTGTTTTGTCTGGGGTTTTTCAGCTATCAAACTCAACTTTAACATGAGATATTGAAATTTCTGTTCTTTTTTTTTTTTTTTTTTTTAAATGTGATGTTTTGATAAACGAATATTTAGATGTTGATAGTTTAATGACTGAAGGGATTTTTAAACAGGAGTTCGAGCCCACGAAAATTGAGTTGCTGGAAGATGACGAGGTTTTGTTGTTGGAGTTTTCCGGGAACCTTCCAGTTGGGATGGGTGTTTTGGCTATTGGATTTGAGGGAATGTTAAATGAAAAAATGAAAGGATTCTATAGAAGGTGACTGATTCAAACGTTTTTCTTGGTTGTTTACAAATTACATAATATGCATTGAGAAAAGTAAATGGATATTGCATATTAAAATCAATAAATTGATTCACTTTTGTATTGCAATGTGAATTGGGTTTTGTTCAATTGCTAGAAAATGTAGAACAAGGAATTAAAGTAAATTTTAATCTGGAAGTTTAAGTTATTGAAGATATTTTGAACGAAACTGGGAGGGAAAATTCTTTAAAAGATGATTTTGAACTTATAGATTTTTTGTTTTTATAGATTTATTGTCAACAATAGCAGGATAAATTGTCTGATTTTGAACTTATTTAACTTTTCAGAATCTAGAGAAATTATAATGTAGATATTCTAAGACATGAAACCTCAATTTTTGCCCCTTCAGTTTCACAGGTGACTCAAGACAGGTCGCAAAGTGAACCTTTGTCACCAAATCGAGCTAGTTTCATTTCTGAACAAAACAAGGTAACAGGGGAGGATGTCGTTTCTTATGCTTTTGTCTTAATATTATCTTTACTTGTTTACATACGATAAAATTCAGTAATCTGATGCCTTTAACATTTTTCTTCAGCTTCACACAAAGGACTTGGAAGATGTCCAAACCATGGAGGAAACTAGAGGTGCATCTTGTAAACCTTATCAAATATGGGCTCTATTTCTGGCATAAGGATGTGCCGCTTTATTATAGGATAAGATTATGTGAAATGGTTGATATAACCATCTATTACCTAATGGCTCAGTTTTGTGGGGAAAAGGAGTTATGTGTGGGAACAATCGAAGTAGATATTCTTTATATGAATAGAACCTACAATATATTTACATACACTTATTATTTTGGCTAATTTTTTCCTCCAGTATTTTTCCGCACTAACGAAATTCGCCTAATTTTGTTTATTTGGTTGCACAGAAGGGAGACCAAGCTCTGAACAGAAACTTTAACCACCAGAAGAGTTCAACACTGTATTACAAAGGTTGGTTTTTATTTTCCCCCCAATCAGCAGTATCATCATGCAAATTTCCGTAACTGTCATTTCAATTTTCCTTTTCTCCTGTTTTGTGTTTCATGAGCTTGTAAGTTTCTTGATGCATTTTTTTTTTCTTTAAGACTAGTACTTGGATTTTGTTTGTGGTTTAATTCAGAATGTTGAACAACCAACTCCCCAGCCATCCCCACCTCCTAAAAAGGCTATATTTTGCATCCAACTTACCAATTATTTTGAGAAGCTTGCAAAATTGCATGGTACTAACATGGATACTTTTGCAAGTATCTGTGTTATATGCTATGCTTCTTAATAATTCTTTGTACATATGATGAATTCATTACAAATTTACGAATGGAATATGATTGAATGACCAAAAAAATAAAAGATACTAATCAAGTATAGTAAGTAATAGAACTCTTCACTTTGAAATTTAATCTCTCTAGTGTCCATTGATGATCCAAAAGGCCTGAGGGCGTAGCTTTAAAGTACTTTAGTTAGTTTTAGTGGTTTTGAAATTAATCCTGCATATCTATACTCTAGTGTTTGGCAAGGTTAATTGTCATTTCTCTTCTGTAATTTTATGTCTTAGTGATGCTGGTACTGCCAATGTTGATGGCATTAAGGATACAAATGGGACTACACAACTGTGTGACTCTAAAATAAGTGAAACTGCTCAAGGTAAGACTTAAAAACCCACCTGTTTTAATTTGTATGGACCATTTATTGATTTTACTATGTACTAAGAGTTTTCCATTGTAATGTTTTGGTGGGGTTAAGGGGTAATGTTGGGGTGTGATTCTTATTCTGGTTTGTCGGTTGAGGGTTTAAAGCTCATCTTGCCCCTGAATGCAATTTCAGATGTAGGATTACATGACCAAAACTATTCAGCATCAAAAAAGATTGTTGGAAAAGGTGACTCATTTACTCCTAAAGGTTTCCCTCCGTTAGGGTCTTGGTAAATGCTTGTTGATACCCATTACTTGCCCATTTTCAATGTCAAATTGTGCCAATTAAATTTTAATAAACTGTTATCCACTACTTCAGTTTATCCACTGGACAGGATAGAGAACAAAACGACCAGCCATCTGATGTGAAACAGAATCCAATTGGTTCAGGCCATGACAAAGTTACTTCTAGTGTTCCTAGGGGGAGATTTGTGCATTTTTTAGTGAAGTTTTGGTTGAAGTACCAATTACATGTGAAATCAATATCACTAACACTGGCTTTGAAAACAGTTCAAAGCACAGTGTAGCGGGCAAGACAAGTGATGCCACAGAGAAGCAACCGGCAAGGAAACTAAGCAGAATTTTCATGGTGGTTTTTGTTAGAATTTTTTGAATGATTGAGAAGTATTAACTATTGTTCATAGTTAATTTTCCAATCATCTAGGTATTAGATTGCATGGATGTAAAGGATGTTGGGTGCCTATTTATTAGGCATATATGCAAACTTTTTGTATATGGAGGTTCACCATCAATGAAATGTTTGAAAAATTAATGTATCATTGTTTATGATTTGTATTTTTAATATATGCTATAACATATACATTGATAGCACTTTCTTAATGTTATGAAAAATAATTTTGTAACATTTATAAAATGCAATGAATGATACTTTGGTAGCACTTTTAACATGTTATTAAAAACTCTTTTGTAGCATTTTACCAATGTTAAGAAAAATCAATCTACAACATTAATTATAACATTTTAAGAATGTTACAAAAAAACTAAACTGTAATAGGTTAAGAATGTTACAAAAAACTTATTTATAACATTTTAAGAATGTTACAAAAAACTTATTTATAGCATTTTGAGAATGTTACAGAAAACTTATTTATAGCATTTATATAGTATTACCAAAAATTATTTGTAACTACGAATAAGTGCTACAATATACTTAACAACAGCATTTTATTGCAGTTACTGAAATGATTAGTAACATGCAAAAAGTGTTACCAATGTCTACTTTTTAGTAACATAGGCTGTCATAGCATCCTTATAAATGCTACCAATCACCTACGGTAACACTTTTTGCATGTTACTGTAGGTCATTTTTCTTGTAGTGTCCATTTTTGCAATGCCTGCATTATCATTTTGGTTTATATTGTTAACGATGTTATCAGTAGTAACACCTTAATTGATGTAAATTGCAGAGTAAATAAATTTACATATGGTAGGAGACTAGGAGCATTTTTTGGTTTATGAAAGGCTGCGTTCCTCCTTCCGGTAATAATCTCAGGCACGAGCACTCCAAAGCTAAAAACATCAGACTTAATTGAATACAATCCCTCCATAGCATATTCTGGAGCCATGTAACCGCTATTCCCCAACAAAAATCATTATCACAAAATAATAATAAGTCAGGCATTAGCAACTCTCTCATGGTCCATTTGTTTTTACATGTCAAATAATTTTTTAGAGTAAAAATTAGAAAGGTTTAATTAGTACTACTTACTACGTTCCAACTATTCTTGCAGTATTAGCTTCTCCTTTACTACCTGCAAAGATTCTAGCCATTTCAAAGTCTGATATCTTCGGATTCATGTCAGGGTCCAACAACACATTGCTAGCTTTTAGGTCCCTGTGAATGATTCTGAGTCTAGAATCTTCATGAAGATAAAGAATTCCCTTTGCAATTCCATTTACAATATTAAGACGTTTTCTCCAACTGAATTGAGCACGCTTTCTTGGATCTACCAATTAAATATTGTGTTTCCATAAAGTGAATTGAGGAGCCAAACTGTAAGAATTTATCAGAAAGGGAAAAAAAAGTATACCGAAAAGGTTTACATCAAGGCTGCTGTGTGGCATAAATTCGTAGACAAGCAGCTTTTCTTCTCCGTCTATACAAAAACCAAGAAGCCTAACCAGATTTTTGTGTTGTAGTTTCAGTATGAGTAGCACTTCATTTGTGAATTCCTCAGTACCCTGCTCAGAACAGCTGGAAAGCCTTTTCACTGCTGCTTCCTTTCCATCACCTAAAGTACCCTGAAAAAGCCACTTCCTTCCATTAATTGAACAATCTATCAATTTTGACTTAATTCCATGATTCAAATTTTTTGTATTCCTTTCTTAGACTTATATTATGTATGCTATTACCTTGTAAACAGGACCAAAACCGCCTTGTCCTAGCATATTTGCATCTGAAAAATTATTAGTTGCTACTTGTATGGTTTCCAGATTAATATAGAATTCGTCAGCTTTTAGACGACTATTTGTCCCCTGAATATGTTGATAAAAGTCTGTTCCATTGTGGTCACCAGTATATTGAACTTGCATATTAACTTCACCTTCCCTGAAACACATAAATAATTAAAAATGATGAACCGAAAAGAAGGTGATCCCAAAAAGAAAACAGAATATTGAACTTTGTTTAGAAAACATTCCAAGCATCAACTTTTCTTTTCCGACTCCGGTTTTTTGTTGCAATACAGAAGATAGTGAAAGGCAAGAGAGCCAACAATGTAAGTAATACCAACACAATTGCCAGAATAAGCATCCATCTCTTCCTTTGCTTGCCTGCATTTGAGTGCATAAAATTTAAAACCCCTTTTTTAATTCATCAAGCACCACTATTGAAAAGCAATTTTCATGTCAGTCAACAGTCCTTACCTTTCCCGCTCGCTTTGCTGCCATCAGATACACCTGCATAGAAGGCATATAACTCGTACCTCAAATAGCAACTATGACTAAAAAGCCGTGCTCCTAGTGAAAAATAGCAGCAAGATGAAATATTTGCAATAGTAGTCTGGAGGCGTTTGTTACAATCATCAGCAGATAAATCTGTAGTGCACTGAACTAGAGCATATAAGGTATCCGTATCTGTAAAGGACACATTTCCAGTAACATACATCTGTGTTGAAGGATCAAAAGCTGCTTCCTCGGTGAGAGTTCTTAGAATACTCTTCACAGCAGATCTATATCTTTCTGGTTCCGATATATTTAAGGGGTTGTGTTGGTTGAAGTTTCCTGTAACGTCCAATCTGCCTAAGAAATTTTCATTAGAGTAACGCAATTGACAGCTTTCTTTCCACACAACCGCTTCGGTTTTCCCTGGACAAAGCTTGACAGCATCTTCTGCCGCAACTTTTATGCAGTTAATGCAAGCATAGTTTTGAACATAGTTGAGGCACATGTACTGTCCATAAACTCTATCCGAGTTATTTCCATAAGAGGTATTGAATAACTTTGCGACGGAAGCGTTTGTAGTAAAGGAGTTGAAGAGATTTTTGCGGTTATATTCGAATGGACTATTAGCTGAATAATTTGTAGTTTTTGGACAAAGGTGATAGGGAGGATCAGCACGAACAAGATCATAAAAAGTGGCTATGAGAGAATAATAAAAAAGTAGTTGAATAGTTCTTATAAAGCTTAAGAAATGAACCATTTCTTGCCTCTTGAAATGCTTGCACAATAATGCTAATGAATTATCTATATTTTGCAGCTAAATATGTGTAATACTTCTTGAACGAAACCTTTAACCTTAAGCAAACCATTTATTAGTTCATTGATATTTTCCTGGAAGTTTTAGGGAAAAATCATCGCAATGATTTTTCCAAAGGTCTTATTCATAAACCACTGTGGAAAAGTCAGATGTTGTGGAAAAGCATCAGCTTCTAGAGTTTGAGTGGGCATTGGACTACCATTCTAATCCAAATGACGTATGATAAAATTAAACGTGACCCATTAATATATGTCATTAAATTATATTTAGCTCATTAATATATAAATAATATTATTATGGTTTAATAATAAATTGAAGATTATCCAATTATTTATTTAAGACATGCACGATGTAACGATATTTCGCAGAAATTTATTTTCTAGAAACTTGATCCTCTCTCTGCCTATTAAAGAAAGTCAAAACTTACTTTCTCCATCAATTTTAGAAAAACAAAATTTTGAAAAATTAAAGATAGAAAATGAGAGAGAAACCAATGTTCTTAATCACAAAAATCATCATCAACTATTATCATGTCTCAAGGTATGTCTTTTCTAATTAACAGAACTTATTATTGTTTTATAACATGTAAAATTCTTGAAATTCAAAGATTTTGCAATTTAATGTTTCATATAAACTTATTTACACGTGATATCTGTTAGGGCCAAAAATCGTCCTTGGCCCAAATAGGAAAACGGGCCTGACAGTGAGAAAGAGACCAAGCCCAAAGCGACCCAATCCGGACTAAGCCCATTTGATAGGAGACACAGTCAGCCCAAACCATCTAGGCACGAGCCTCCCAATCCCAGCTCATTTTTTGGACCTATACGTGAGTTCAAAGCCCCCGGCCCCCACATATCACTTTCCCATTCCTGATCAATCTCCTATTCAAGGTCACCTTCCTGTTCCGATCACTTTCCTACTTGAAGTTACTCTCTTGTTCGGGATCACCTTCCTATCCGAACACTGGTAAGACAACTCACCACCGCCCTAACTCCTCTAGGGCTTGTATCAGAATCACACTAGGACTCCTACTCCTACCAGGATTGGGAGACCAGATAGTCAATATATAAGTAGAGGCCAGCCCTCTCACAATAGAGATTACATTACACCTTTACACCCGAAGCTCTGACTTGAGAGCTTTACATCACTGTCGTAGTCACAGTCCCAGACTAGACTTCCGATAACCTCTCTACTCCCTAGCCCTTACTATATTAGCCTCTTTCAACCTTGCAGACTTAAGCGTCGGAGTGCCTACGGCAAACACCACCCTGGTGTTTTCTGTTTGTTTCACGCACTTATTTCTCTACGTGTGCAGGTGTAGCATAGTGGCCTCAACCTACAGGATTAGACCCCCTTTCCGTACATGTAGATTTCTACGTTTACATTTTGGCGTCCACCGTGGGGCCTCTAGCAATGATTTGGCTTAACGAACTTTGCTACGTAGAGGAACATTCCATGGCTGACAATTTGGACAACGCTAACCCCGGCCTCGAGGCCAGACTGGAGCCTCTGACTGCTCTCATGCAACAAAATTCAGACAAGGTGGCCGCACTGGAAGCCGAGAATAATGTAATCTGGACCGAAAACATATCCATCAGGGCAGAAAACCAGTCTCTTAAAGAGAAGGTGAGTCAATTCTATGATCTAGAGTTTTTGCCTGGCCAGGTACCTCCCAATCGGTTCCGCGCCCCTGTTCCGTCCATGCAACCTTGATAAGCATATTTTACACTATGATTTTGCATTGAATTTTGATAGGATTTAGGATACTTTTCATACAAGTTGGGCCATAATTGCTACCTAATTCTATTAATTTGTCTTTGTAGGCCTAAACGATGATTTTTAGCATAAATGACAGTTTTGAGCGTAAATTGTGTAACTTGAGTTTGAAAACTCGGAATGACCTGAATTTAGAAGCTTTGGAAAGATAAGAAGAAGATCTACAACGTTCATGTTTTGGGTTTTTCCTAATTCTGACTGGACAAAGGTTAAAACTTGGCTTGAAGTTGTGAAAAGTACGCTGGGAACGGAAGGAAAACGTCTTTGGATGTGCTTCAGTATTTCTGCCATAACTTGAGCTGTAGACCTCGGATTGTGCTGATTCTTGAACGACCAGAAATATAATTTAAAGGGATACAATTAATATTTTTAACACTTTTCCAGATTCGAAGTCTATCATGCTCAAATTGGGCCTGTAATTCTTCGGCGCGGCGAGGAAAAATCTTCGCGGCGACAACAGCGGATTGTAAAAATAAAACGACGCGTTTTGGCTTGCTAGGGCTTTGTCCTTAAGTGAGAGAGGTATAAATTAGAGTGAAAAGGAAAGAAAAAGGGGGCTTGGTTCGTGATTTGGGAGGCAGCTTATGGAAGGAGAAAATTATTGAAGATTTGGGTTTCAAATTAGAGAAGATTTCTCCATCTTTTGCTTGCTTTTCAATGATGAATCTTGATTCAGTTTGTTTTTTGTTGTTTTATTTCGTTTTTGAGTATGAACTGAGTTGTTTAGCTAGGGTTTGATGTAATCTTGATACAATGATTCAAATTTATATGGATTGAATTACTTTGAGTTTTAATTTCACGATTGAGTGTTTATTTCTTTGCGTAATGTCTTTTGGATGTTTGATCACCATTCAAATGTGTGTTGTTCACAATGAGACTGAGAAGTGATTTGTGATTGTGCATCTTGGGATAAATACCATAGATTAGCAAACGCTAGAGATAGGTTTAGCGATCTATGAAATCTAGATAGAATTCCACAAAGCTTAAAATCCTTTGAACTATTAATCTTCATTTTGTTGGGTGCGGAAGCTTAATAGGGATAAGTAGGGAAATGTAGCATGAGAATGTATGTTTTACAACTTAGGGAATTCGATTTTCAATCAAGGAATTAGAACTTGGGTAATAGATTCTATGATTTGGGTCAGAGTATTTAGGTGAATTCAACACCCTAGCATTTGTTTTAGAATTGTTTAATTAGTTAAGTTATTGGGTTTTGCATTTGTATTTAGTTTCTTAATCTTCCATCAATCCAATTTATTGTTGCTTCAATTAGGACTTAAACTAGAAAAATCAGTAATTAGTAACACTATCTTCGTGGGAACGATACTCACTCATCACTCTATTACTTGAGCGACTAGTATACTTGCTAGTTTTGCATATTGTAGTAAACACACATCAAACCTCTCCATACACCAGAGCACCGACCCTCGGTCTCAGGTAAAAGGCCGCGTCCATTAAGCTCATCGGCAGCCGACGATTCTATCCTAACATATGGAGATAAAGATATGCCAATAGAACACCATTCAGCCGATCCATCCCAGCCTCGAGATCAAGACGATCCAGTGACAGAAAGCCCGCACCCTCAAAACTAGCCTATTCTCACCGTCCCACCTTACCTCCAGTCAACCATCCCAACACAAACCCTATTCGGCTTAGCTCGGCTCGGCTCACCTTCACGGGTTGAACGGCCAAACCAAACAAACCATAGCCCTCGAGCCCATCCATCCTGACGATCCGAGTGACTATCAGACGACTCCCTTGGCCATTCATGTAGGGCGAAAAACCAGAACTGTCACCATGGGAGTCATCCAACCGGAAGGTATGAATGAAGATCCATGCTACTAGGGAGTGCAAGAAGGAATGACCCATCGGACTGCCCTGCAAGGGATGACCCAATAGAATGTGTCGAAGACGAATGCAATGGCAGACCCAGTCAAACCGAATGACCTAGTAGTATCCCCCTCTCCTATGGAATGTGTAGAGGGCGAAGAGGTAGCCAGGGAGGCAAAGGTGATGAGACACATCCTAGGAATGCCAATCCCAACCAAGAAGAGCAGGCCCCACTGCTAGGCGGATTCACCCTTTGTGGATAAGATCGCCCTAGCCGACATGCCCCATAAGTTTACCATCCCCAACATGAAATTGTACGACGGTACAACCGAGCCGGACGATCACATAGCCTTGTACAAGCAGCGGATGTTCACTGTCTCAATACCCCGACCGCAGAGGGAAGCCTACATGTGCAAAAGTTTAGGTTTGAGCTTATCCGGCCCGGCACTCCAATGGTACACGAATCTCCCGAACAGATCCATCGAATCTCCCGAACAGATCCATCGAGTCTCCCGAACAGATCCATCGAATCATTCACTTAACTTATCGACACCTTTGTAGAACCGTTCGCCAGCAACAAGAAACCCGAGAAGCTGTTGGCCGACCTATACAGAGTATACCAGAGAAGGGGAGAGCCACTAAGAGAGTATGTCAGTAGGTTCAACAAAGAGAAGATCTCCATCCCTTCATGTAACCCTAAGACAGCCGTGGACGCCTTCAGGAAAGGTCTCCTCCCGGACGGAGAACTATACAAAGAACTTACAAAGCTAGGTTGCACCACAATGGAAGACGCCCTGGCCCGAGCAATGATCCAAATAAGATGGGAGGAAAATGAGATAAACCGAGCAATTCACTCTAGATACGACTCGAGGTGGAATGACAGGAAGCCAGAGCACAAACCAGTGGAGCATCGCTACCAACCCCCAGCACGTAATACGAGTAGAGTCAGAAAACTGTATGATCGCTAGCCAATGAGAACCGAGAATAGACAACCTGGATCGAACCTGCATGGTAAAATAAAATGTGGAGTATGGCAACCTAACGCGAATCATTCCATAGCGCCACGATTATGAAAAGAATGGGATCCACCATTAAGTGGCCGGGTAAGCTCAATCCCGAGGCAAGGAGAGACACGACTAAGTGGTGCGAGTTTCACGGCGACTATGGACACAACACCGCAGACTACATCGCCTTGCGACTAGAGGTCGCTGCACTTCTGAAGAGGGGACATCTCCGAGATCTACTAACAGATAAGGGGAAGAACATCATTAGCAAGAGAAACTCAAAAGAACCATCACTACCTCCGCGGGAACCCACATCGAAAGGGCTTTGTTCGCTCATCTCCGGTGGAACAGATATCAGTGGGGTAAGTTACTCATCAGCCAAGCGATATGCTAGAGCCAACCACCACCATGAAGTCTAGTTCGTCCCATCCGGTCTCACAGCCACACACCCATCAGGTAATTCAGTTTGAAGATGACGAGCCGGTCACCTTGGCCGCTCCTCATCACGATGCTCTAGTCATCTCCCTATAGATCGCCAACATCCTAGTGAAGAGAGTATTCGTAGATGGAGGCTCTTCAGCAAACATGCTGTTCCTAGAAGCAGTGAAGGCTATGGGACTAGAAGAAGCAAACATCAATAGGCGATCGACACTGCTGGTTGGGTTCAGCTCTGAGCAGAAGTACACTATCGAGGAGATCATCCTCCCTATCTACGCCGGCGGAGTGAACAAACAAAGGCTCTTTCTCGGTAATCGATCCGCCCTCTCACCTAACGTGATCTTGGGCCGATCCATCCACGACATGCTTAGCCCCATCTACTTTATACCAGACAATCAGGTTTCCTACCAAATGGGGGGTTCGAGAGCTCAAGGGCGATCCCAAAGCTTCTAGAGATTGCTACAAGAACGCCTTCAAGGGCAAGGGTAACTCTTCATAGCAATTATAGACTCATCCAACCCTTCCGACCAAGCCGGATCAACCATCTATAGAAGAGTTGGATAAAGTACTGATACATCCGGATGACCCTGAGAGAAAGACACACATAGGGTCCCGTCTCAAGCCCGAGACAAGAGAGAAGCTGGTAGAATTCCTCAAACAGAACCAAGACTGTTTTGCTTGGTCCCATGCCGACATGACCAGAATCAGTCTAGATGCAATGGTCAACCAGCTCAAGGTAGATCCAAATCACCCACCAATGAAGCAGAGAAGAAGGAAATTCGCACCAGAGAGGAACCAGATCATCAATGAAGAGATTGAAAAGCTCCTGAGCAATGGTATGATCAAATAGGTCCATTACCCCGAATGGCTGACGAACGTCGTGGTCGTAAAGAAAAAGAACGAGAAGTGGAGAGTCTGCATCGACTTCACGGACTTGAACAAAGCTTGCCCGAAGGATTCCTTCCCGCTCCCACATATTGACATGATGGTTGACGCTACCGTAAGCCACGAGCTCCTTAGTTTCATGGATGCTTTCTCCGGGTACAACTAGATCTTGATGCACCTGGACAACCAAGAGAAGACAGTCTTTATCACAGAAAGGGGAACCTATTGCTACAAGGTAATACCATTCGGTCTCAAGAACGTCAAGGCCACCTACCAGCAGCTAGTCAACAATATGTTCACCAAGCACCTCGGAGACACCATGGAGGTATACATCGACGACATGCTTGTCAAGTCCCTGATGGCCGAAAAACACTTTGACCGCCTCAACCAAGCATTCGTCGTCCTCAAGAAGTACAACATGAAGCTAAATCCAGCCAAGTGCTCATTCAGTGTCTCATCAGGTAAGTTCTTGGGCTACATGGTGACTCAGCGAGGGATAGAAGCCAACCCTGACCAGATCAGAGCAATCCTCAGTATACCATCTCCAACCTGCATCAAAGACGTCCAGCGCCTGGCAGGGCTGGTGGCCACCTTGAGCCGCTTCATCTCTAAATCAGTTGACAAGTGCCATCTCTTTTTCCATGCTTTCAAGAGGTCCAAGAAGTTCGAGTGGACCGCCTCCTGCGAAGAAGCCTTGCAATAGCCCGAAAAGGTACCCGACCTCCCCCTCGCTTCTTTCCAAACTCGTAGACGGGGAGCTCACTCTACCTCTACCAGCTTTCAGAGACAGCCATCTCAACAGTACTAGTTCGGGAAGAAGAAACAAAGCAGTTACTGGTCTATTATGTAAGCAAGTCACTCCTTGATGCGGAAATGCGACATACAGTCAGCTGGAGAAACTGGCCCTCGCCCTCATCCATGCATCCAGTAAGCTCAGACTGTACTTTCAGTGCCACTCAATAGTTATACTCACCTCCTTCTCACTCAAGAAGATACTGTACAAACCAGAGCTATCAGGCCGACTCATGCAGTGGATCGTAGAGCTGAGTGAGTTTGACATATCCTACCACCCTCGCACCGCCGTCAAGTCCCAGGCGTTAGCCAACTTCATTGCTGATTTCACCCCGAGTACCACCACCCAAGCAGAAAGTGAGTTGTTATGCATGAACAACGGATCACCCTCCAAGTGGACTCTCTTAGTGGATGGCTCAAGTAACGTGAATGGAAATGGACTTGGATTAGTACTGATTGCACCAGAAAGAGACATCATCCAACGAGCAATACGGTGTGGGTTCAAGTGCACGAACAACGAAGCCGAATATGAGGCTCTCATCGCTGGATTTTCCTTAGCCAAAGAAATTGGAGCGAAGAGACTAGAGATGAAGTCTGATTCCCAGCTTGTGGTCAATCAACTACAAGGCACGTATCAAGCACGCGACTTAAAGATGACATCCTACTTGAGCATGGTCAAAGAGCTGCAGGCCCAATTCAAGGAGTTCTCCATTGTCCAAGTCCCCAAAGCGGAGAACTCTCACACTGATGCCCTTGCCAACCTTGGCTCAGCGCTCAAATGTTCTTCCCAATCATCCATCCCTCTATTATTCATGTAGTGGCCAGCCAACTGGAAGGAACAACAACCAAACAAGCCGCCCGAGGAAGCCATGGCTGTTGAACTAGGCGACTGCTAGATGACTCCGATAGTGAGATACTTGGAACACAATGAACTCCCAGCTGACATGAACGAGGCACGCCGACTGAAAGCAAGAGCCGCCAGATTCACCATACATGAGGGCCAACTCCTTAGAAAATCATTCTCGGGCCCCTAGCTCAAGTGCACAAGCCCAAATGAGGCCCAAAGTGTTCTTGTCGAACTCCATGAAGGTAAATGTGGAAACCATGCTCGGGGACGTAGCCTTGCACACCAGGTGATCACTACTGGATATTACTAACCGACCATACGCATCAATTCGACTACCTATGTGAAGAAGTGCAACAGCTGTCAGAGGTTTGCTCATGTCTCACACCTCCCACCAGAACGGCTCCACTCCATCCTTACACCCTAGCTCTTTATGAAGTGGGGAATAGACATAGTGGGAAAACTACCGACTGCACCCGGACAGCGAGTCTTCAT
Organism: Pistacia atlantica; assembly: GCA_026229545.1. Classification (NCBI taxonomy): domain Eukaryota; kingdom Viridiplantae; phylum Streptophyta; class Magnoliopsida; order Sapindales; family Anacardiaceae; genus Pistacia; species Pistacia atlantica. The sequence goes on from CM047908.1 coordinate 19,032,703, forward strand.
GTTAGTTGTGACAGACTACTTTACGTAGTGGATCGAAGCAGAAGCCTTCGCACAAGTCAGAGACCAAGAGGTAAAAGCTTTCATCTAGAAGAATGTCATCTATTCGGTTCTTGGGATATGAAGGAGATGCACCGAGCAATGGATCCCGACCTTCATCAACAGTTGAGGATTTCGTGACATGTGGGGAATAAAACTGAGCTTTTCAAACCCCCGCAACCCCTAGTCTAACGGCCAGGTTGAGTCGTTGAACAAGACCATCATTCAGACATTAAAAAAGTGATTATAGAAAGCTAAGGGTGCATGGGCAGATGAGCTACCCGAAGTCCTTTGGTCATATCGAACCACGGGTCGCTTGTCAATGGGCGACACCCCCTTCTCCCTCACATACGGTTCTAAAGCAGTTATCCCAGTCGAAGTATCAGTCCCGTCCACTAGGCTCCAATGGGCGGACGAGAAATCAAACAACCGTAACCTTCCTTTGCCGAACAACCTGGACATCATACGAGCACGCGAACGAGCGAGCATCCGTAATGCAGTGTATCAACAACAGGCCGCCCGACACTACAACCGAAACCTGAGGATTTGGACTTTCAAGATAGGTGACTGGGTCCTCCGCAAGGTCTTCTAAAACACCAAGGAGATTAACTCTGGCAAACTCAGCCCCACTTGGGAAGGCCCCTACAAGATAACCAAAGAAGTAGGGAAGGGCGTTTACAAACTCCAGACCCCCGAGGGCAAAGACATCAGTAACAATTGGAATGTCGTTCACCTCAAACGCTACTACTTTTAGGTGAACTTGGTTTTTATGTTTGTTTTTTCTTTTTCATTTAAAAAGAATGAGTGGGCCTATCCACCTCCTCATAGACAGTCAGTCTCATGGCCTAGTGTTAATGAAGTATTATTCAGAAATTCCTTCGTCTTCATATCAACTCCATTCGATCGATTGTTTGTAGCACTTTCAGATCGGCCCTGCCCGATCCATGAATTGGCACCTTCGAATCGACCCTGCTCGATTCAGGATAACACCTTCCGGACGGCTCTTTCGATCTAAGATAACACCTTCGAATCGACCTCCGCTTTCGATCCATAACAACCACCTTCGAATCGACGCTGGTTCTACAAAAATACCTTTGAATCAACCTTGTTCGATTCAGGAAATTACCTTCGAATCGACCCCACTCGGTTCACGGAATCACCTTTGATCGGCCCTGCCCAATCTACGAATCTACACCATCGATCGGCTCTGCCCGACCTATGACTCACACCTTCAAGTCGACCCTATTCGATCCAAGAATTCACACCTCCGAATTGACTTCATTCAATCCAGGAGACCACGTACTCGGTCGGCCAGTCCGAGTGAATGGTTTTACAACTTTAATAAGCAAATCACCAACCTAGCCCAACATAAGGCCTACATGCCTTAGCCATTGGGCTGTACTAAAGTAACAAACACAACATAGTGCGTCTACAAGTAAAGAAACAATGAACAACTCACTCATCCATAAAGAAAGCATCAAAAGTTAGAACAACCGAGTATAATACATACAGCCTCAAACGGCCCAGTTCAGAGTACAAAAACGGCACACACATCTAGAAAGGGCATCTCAGGCCCCAAAATACATAAAGGAAAACTAAGCTAAATATCCTCAGTAAGAGTCGCCTCCTCCATCTCCGACTCGGTCATCACGCTCAGACGCCAAAGACTGCCCCTAATAGGACATGCTTCGCATCCCTACACTTGATAACCCCTTCCAGCTCACAGCAAGGCCTTAGGCATCTCCTCGTCCCGCCCCCGGGTGACAGTCTCCCTCTTCTAGCAACTCCCGCATGAGCTGGATGTCTTTGTTCGGATCCCAGTGAGAGGTCCTCCATTCCTTGAACTCAAGCATGAGTTCACCACACCTTGATGATAGCGCATCAGCTGCATGGAAATACATCTGCTCCGAGAGATCTGATCTCTATGGTCTTCTCAGCCAACTCACACCTCAACCTCTCAAACTCACGCTCGCTATCCCTCAGGCGCTGCTCCCTCTTGCTTGGCCTTCCGGACTACTGCCTTTCTCTGGCACAAGCTAGTGTTCGCCTTGGACACATCTTGTATCTTCTTCTCCTACGCCACCATAGATTTCCTCAGGTGAAGACTGCTCGTGAGTGCCTACACAACAAGGTATTGTCATCAGTACGAAAGTAAGCAGCTAAATAAAACAAAACTTCGGCCAAACCTGTAAAGCGCGGGATACTCCTAGTGTAGAGAGAACTGCTACTTTATATCTCATTCAGCGTCTTGTCTCCAGGGAACAAGAAGCGAGTTGGCCTTATTCTTCCTCATGGAAGTCACGCTAGAGTAGGCTGCACGCAGAGCTGAATCTTGAATGTAATCGTCCCGGCCTCCTCATCCATGACCACAGTCTGGGATGACCCAACTCCGGTGGCGGGCTACCGACTTCAGGCGGTAAGCAAACACGCCCTTCACTCTCCATCTTCCTTCCCCGGCCAAGGATTTCCTTCCTTCTCTCCCTATGCCGGGCAATAGACTCGTCAGTCGGGGATGGTCAACTTCTTCATTAGAGTCTCTGCAAGCGCAAACTCTCCAACGGTTAGTGGGTTCAGCCTTGACTCTCCAAAAATGATATGATTACAATACCGAGCCAAAAGCACATCCCAAGTCTACTTCAACGAAGGAAAGGGAATACCTCGCTGAATCGCCTCTACTCCGACCCAAAGATGGCTGGTCCTGAGGTTAGACTCTGCCAATACTACCCGTCAATCCCTCTGCTCCTTCGAAATGGCTAGAACCTTCTGGGTCACCACGTCCAAGCCATCTCCGCTCTGCCCAGCCTGATTGTATTCAAGCTCTACAAGCAAAAAACACAATCAAGATTTAGTAATCAAAGTATAGCAAACAACAAAGTTCTCACCAGTAGCTCACCTACTACTAGGGATCTCGCCCTGTCCTCTCTCTCCAAAGACAGGTTGACCCCTCACAAAAAAGTATCGGTCCTTCCAGTTCTTGTCACTGGACCGCAGGTCGGTCACCAGGTGTGACCGATCATGCCTCAAGTTGATCAGATACCGACCTTTCTCTTTGTTATTCTACTTCAGGAAGTACGAATACAATGGCTTGTGCAACCCAAACATCACCTAGTTCTGGACACAGAGGTCCTCCAGAGCCATAAGCAACCTCCACCTGTTCGGCATGACCTAAGACGGGGCAATCATAAAGTGGTTCAACACCTCCCAACAAGGTGAGGAATAGGCAACCTCAACCTATCATGAAACCACTTCTCATAAACACTAACCCAGCCCTTGTGCCTCCTAGTCAACCCGCTCGTACGACCGTGGCACCCGGATCTCAACCGAAGTTGGAATATGATACAAAGTCCGGATGCACCATACATCACTATCCTTCAGCACCGGCGGATAATCCCTGGTCAAGATCTCACTACCCTGTTGGCTCGGCTCTTCCTCGAAGCTACTGCTAGATGAAGACGGACTACCAGCTCCTTCGGAGTCTTCCCCACTTCCCTTATACCTGTTTGAACTACTCAGACCGGCAGCACTCGTCCTTGAGGCAGCTATACTAACTCCAGTCAATACACCCATCGGAACGCCCCCCTCGGGCATCATCACTATGGTATACTCATTCCCTGCCGCCCACCATAATTCCGCCAGCACTGATTCAGAATCTGACATGTTGACTTGATCGCCTAGCCCAACCGACCGACTTGATCCTAGCTTCAGAACTCCCAAAAAAAAAAAAACTAAGTGTCAAAGGACCACTCGCCCTGAGCTACCGACCGAATAAAGATACAACACCCAGCTAGCGCTCGCCCTTCAGCACCGATCGACCTATCAACATCAACCACTCGTCAACTCTTACAAGTCTAAGCTCCGATCAACCCCCGTTACCTATTGAACTAATCCTAGATCCAACAATCTCCCCTCGTTTGGCCCAAGCGATCGACTCACTGTCAAGCTCACCCCTGTGAATCTACTCTTCCTTGATCACCGACTCACCAATTCAAGCATTAGCCTACCGAACCACCCACTCGGTCAGATGGACCAAACGACCTACCTATTCCACTTAACCGCCGCTTACAACCCAGATTCACCTTAGTCACTCGATTCGATCATGTATACCGTCCGAGCTGAATCAAAATGCTACTTAACTTGACTTCGTCTTCCCTTTTTCCAGAAAACACTAGAAAACCAGAGAAAATGGCTGGAAACTCACCAGAAATCCAAAAATCCAAACCTATTCTAGAGAACCAAAACTCCAACACCTCTAAACACCTCAAAAAAAATCGAAACTACACAAAATTCTTCATACTTTCCAAAAACTCAGCAAACAACCAAAACGAATACAAAGAAACAAAGAGATGTCGCAAAAGAAGTGTTTATTGTGAAAAAAGCCGAATCCTACCGAGAAGAACTATTGTCGTTGAAGAGAAACTGGAACAAAGGCAAAAGGAAAGAGAAATTTTTTTTTTTTTTTTTTTTTTTGTAGAAAAACGAAGGAAATGCATGAAATGGAAGACGAATGGTCCACCCGCCCGAAAAACCCCTTTTTGGTTTTTATAAAGAAGAACTACAAAGCATGCACGTGGCGGCCCGCAATTGGACGATGGTCAGAGCAACTCCTCGTTTTCCCGCCTTCAGAACGAAAAACGATCACCATCCAGAGACGCAGGCAGTAGATCCAGAGTACCTCACAAACGCAAGCTGCTGTAAGGCCACGCTTCAACGTCCTGTTACCTTCCCATCGTCCAGCACATGATCGCGTTCGGACCCAACATGCCCCCTCCCCCATGATTGGACACGGGAGATCCACTAGTGCTATAGTTGGAACGGAACTGGCCCTACCCAAACTATCTCTAGATAAAAAAAAGGCAGGAGGCCTCGCCCATTCACCCTTCCATAGCGGGCGAATGGACAACCAATGGTCGAAGCTCGCATATTTCTTCCACTCGATCGCCTGAGCACCCCGACTAAACAAACCTTCAGTTTAATGTAGTCCCTAATTCATTCGACCCGGCATGCCCAGCGGATACCTCGGCCATAGAATTACACCTCACCTCTCCAATCGATGAGACGTACCGAACGAGTGCATGAGCCGCCTCTTCGTCTCGGTCCTTCTTCCTACATCGATCAGGGCACACCATTTTGTGATGATGACACACTCCGGACCAGTAATGAATACCGAACGACCCTTGAATACGAATCACCTACATCAAACTATTCAACTACATGAACAATCGGTCGTCCAAGAAGGGAGACCGAGCGCGCCTCGATCACTTCCTACTCTCTGACTTAAGAAATTCTTAACTCAGAGAGTGGGGGGCAAACTGTTAGGGCCAAAAATCGTCATTGGCCCAAATAGGAAAAGGGGTCTCACAGTGAGAAAGAGACCAAGCTCAAAGCGACCCAATCCGGACTAGGCCCATTTGATACGAGATACAATCAGCCCAAACCATTTGGGCACGAGCCTCCCAATCCCAGCTCATTTTCTAGACCTATACGTGAGTTCAGAACCCATGACCCCCACAGATCACTTTCTCATTCCTGATCAATCTCCTATTCAAGGTCATCTTCCTGTTCCGATCACTTTCCTACTCGAAGTTACTTTCCTGTTCGGGATCACCTTCCTATCCAAACGCTGGTAAGACAACTCACCACCGCCCTAACTTCTCTAAGGCTTGTATCAGAATCACACTAGGACTCCTACTCCTACCAGGATTGGGAGACCAGATAGTCACTATATAAGCAGAGGCCAGCCCTCTCACAACAAAGATTACATTACACCTTCACACCCGAAGATCTAACTTGAGAGCTTCACATCACTGCCCTAGTCACAGTCCCCGACTAGACTTCCGATAACCTCTCTACTCCCTAGCCCTTACTATATTAGCCTCTTTCAGCCTTGCTGACTTGAGCGTTGGAGTGCCTATGACAAACACCACCCTAGTGTTTTCCGTTTGCTTCACGCACTTGTTTCTCTACTTGTGCAGGTGCAGCGGATCGCTAGTGGCCTCAACCTCACGGGATCAAACCCCATTTCCATACAAGTAGATTTTTACGTCTACAGTATCAGAGCTTGGAGTTTAAAATTCATGAATTTTCTTGTTAAAACAAATAATGCGAATTTTATATATGATTATAGTGTTTAAGTTTAAATATGATCTTCGGATGATTTCTCTGTTTAAAAATTGATGATGATTGATGAGTAATGATGTTTGATGATTAATGTCATTTAATGATGACTAGAAAATGAAATGAATTTATGAGAGTTAAATCGAGTTCAAGACTTACAGTACTTCCAGAAGCAAGATTGTAGTGCTTAGGTTCAAATAAATATGTTTAAAATTTGTTATTTCTCTTTTATGTTAATGATTATTATATATATGTTAATCCAAATGAAATGACTCTTCTTTCTGCTTATTTACGTTCTCTTAGAGTATCTATAAATGACTATTTATATGACCCAAACTATTTATTATAAAGAGTATATCCATAAAAACAAGAGTTCAACAAACTCTTTATCTTTTAAATATAAATTAAAGAATGAGTTTGACTCTCCACATCTAGAGAATCAAATTTCACTCTTTATTCTAATTTTAATTAATAAACTACAAGTTTCTATGCATTTTATTTATGAATTCTCTCTCTTATTAAGTCTTTTTCTTGAAAATAAAGAGCATTTTCATTAAATTTAAAGAGTCTATTAGATTTGAATAAAAAATTTTGTTCTTTATATTTAAAAATTAATGAAAATACTCTTTATTTATATGAAATATGCTTTTTAAAATAAAAAGTCTTATTAAATAATACGTGGTATGATTTTACAAAATAGAGCAGCTTGAAAGGAATGGCTTCTAATTGAGATACAGGGAATGTGTTGTTTGGAAAACACTGTAAGACCAGGAATTTAAGAGTTACAACGTATGTAAAACATATTCCAGACTTAAATTTGTAAATGGTTTCCTTAAAAGAGTAAAATACTGAGTTTATTTCACATTAATAACCAATTAGGGGTGTTTTTCTATGAATTTAGTTAGTGTTTCTAAAACTTCAAAATTATAAAATGATTGATATAAACAACGCCAATTCAAGAAATAAAAATGCATTTAACATGTTTGTTTGAAAAAAAAAAAGAAAAAAGAAATTCTTCTGAAAATGAACTATTAACAAAAAAATTACTTTGAACATATTTTTTAACCAAAAAAAAAAAAATCCATATTAAAATGGAGTTTAATTTGGTCAGATTAAATAACTGGAATACGATACAGTGTTAATTGAACAAAGGAAGCACATTTGAGAAAAAAAAAAAAAAAAAAAAAAGTGAGTTTAAAGGTTTTAAGAGTGAAAATAGAGAAATAGATTATAAATTTGATTACGTTTTGTGAATTATTTCAATAGGCAACAAAAAGACAAAAAAAAAAAAAAATCTTTTCTTTCACAATTTATTCTTTGGCTATGCTTTATTGTCAATTTATTGATTTTAAATAGCATAAATCGTAAAGGAGCAAAATCTGCACAATTACGAGACATAAAAGGAAACGGCCTCAGTTGGAGACTTACAACTAGGCTGGTCAACGGGCCGAGCCGCTGCGAGCCGGCTCGACTCGGCTCGAGTCCGGCTCGTTAACGGCTCGGTTCGTTTTATTACGAGCCGGCTCGACTCGGCTCGACTCGGCTCGTGAGACAAAACGAGCCGAGTTTGAGCCATACAAGGCTCGGATCGTCTGGCTCGCGAGCCGTGCCGCTCGAAATAGCGGGAGGTTATATGAGATTTTGTAAACTATTGGGATTTAATTGAAACTAACGCAAACAAGTTTTCAAATATAACAAAATAGCCCCCTGTATTAAAATCCCCAAATCGCGAAAAATCTTCAGCAGTAGAACCATGGCCGTAAAATTTGAATCAAATCCTCCCAAATAACGATTTCGGCCAGTTCTTCTTCATCATCGTCAGCTTCGCGGGATCTTTGTGGGATATAGTTCATCTTCGTCACACTGTCGGCAGCCGTTGGATCTTCGTCATCGTCGTCAGCCGTTGGATCTTCGTCATCGTCATCGCCATTGGATCTTATCGCCGTCGTTGGATGTTCGTCATCGAAATCATCGCCTTGGATCTTCGCATCGCATCGGCCGCTTGGATCTTCGCGAACTTCGTTCTTCTTAAATGCGGTTCACGGATCGAATCGTCTTATCGAGTTGATGTTTCTTCGTCGGTTCGTCAACATCTTTGTCTGATTTTGGTCTGGCTTTAATTAGTGAGTAGGGGGTTTATTCATCATCTGCTATTGTCGTTTGTTTGGGGTTTCTTAAATTTTGGTCAGATTTTAACTTGTTTTTTCATGAATTTTTTGTTTGTAACAGGGGGCTTTTTCCAATGAAAGAATTCAGGAAGAGCAGACTGAAATTGATTTACTGGTGCCTGGTGGTTGACTGTGGTGCTGACGTGGTGTTGCTGTGAAACCCACACAAGGTTAAAGTTTGTGTACTATCTATGAAGAGTAGTGCCGTGTATTGTTTAATTAAATTGTTTTATTGAAATTGAAATTGTTTGTGAATTGAGATTTGAGATTGTGGTTGTATTGGGACAAATTTTCAATTGCAAAGGAGTTTGTTAATGGTTGACACTTGACAGGTTGTTATTTGTAAATTTGTTTGTGGGAATTTGGTTATGGGATTTTGCATTTGGTGGTGGGGGAGGCCGATGGTAGTTATAAATATGTTTCTGGCTTGTTGTGGGAACGTGGTCCTCGCATCTAGTGGTGGGGCCTGGACGATTTAAATATGACTTTCGGCTTGTGGGAATGTGTTGGTGTGGCCTGTGGGGTAAAGAAAAAAGAGTCAGTATCTTAAAAGATGACATTTATGAAGGCATAGAAAATAGAATATTACACAACATGATGTAAACTTTGTACCGCATTCTTTATAGCTCTAAAAAGAAAGTATACTCTTCTGTCCATGGAGAAAATCTGAGTCAAAGAATAAAAATGGCAATGATAGGAAGAAATACTTAATAATCTTTCATTTTGATTGTACAGAAGGAATATGCAAGCCCTCTCTTGATTAATGGAAATGATAGGAAGAAATACCAACTTTTTTGTATTATACAGTTATACTTGAAATGCTTGACCATATTATTCAATACCCACTAGCTTGTCAAAGCTTTATAAAATAACATGAACCCAATATGCATGGCAGCACATAGTCCAAGACCTGGGGGTCCCATATCAAGTCGATTCTCATCTCTCATGCATGCACACAAGTGTTGTGCGGCCACATTGCTCAATCAAATTCAAACTTTTTTTTGTTAAAGCCAAAAAGGGTAGCAAATTTTCTGCATTGATTGGAAAAAGAAGTGAATGGATTGGACATTAAAGAAAATAAAGCATTATGTACCCTTTCAATTTATTTACACAAATGAAGTTTATATATGCAACTTTAATGAATTCAAAATAGAATATGTGAGTTGCAAATGAAAGTGAGACAAAATTCAAAATATAACATGTGAAACTTAATCAAATATGATACAAAACTAATATCTCTAATTAAAGAATAAATGAATGTTGGGATGTATTGGTGACAATTAATATTGGTGTGCAATGTATAATGTATTGGTTTGATGTGTGTGCAATGTAATAGTTTGACATTATTTCATATTGGTTTTGCATTAAATTGTTGAATTTTTTTTCGATTTATAGGTTTGTAAATGGAGGGTAATTCCTTAAGTACCCCTGCAATACACGATACAATTACCGATACACCTGGTATTAGTAGCCCGGATAATGGTGATGAAAATCAAAATCTGATTCAGAAGCAAAAAAGAGCGAAGACTTCAGTGGCATGGTCGGAGTTCAAGGAGGTGGTACTCCCTAATGGCACCAAAAAGGCTGAGTGTATCCATTGCAAAGTCAAGTTGTGTATTAATGACACCGGAAGCACCACCCAGTTCAATAGACATTTAAGCCGGTGTTTAAGGAGAAAAACTTTCATGAGGCAACAACATATTAGTTTTCCGACTGCCGGTAATGATGTTCCAACTACTATTTTGCCAGCTTTAAGTGGGAAGTTTGACATGTCGAAAATGAGGGAATTGATCGCCCATTGGGTGCTTATGCATGAGCATCCATTTACAGTTGTGGAGGAAGAGGGTTTGAACAATATGATGAAGTATGGGATTCCTGGATGGACTTCGGTTTCCCGCCACACTTGTAAAAAAGATTGTATGAAGGTATATGTAAGTGAGAAGGCCAAATTGAAGACTTTGTTGAAGACTGTGACAAAAATCAGTTTGACTACAGACTTATGGAATTCAGGGAATCAAAAGATGGAGTATATGGTGTTGACCGGGCATTGGATAGATAGTACTTGGAGGCTTAATAGACGTATCCTCAACTTTGTTCATCTACCTCCTCCTCGGACTGGTATTGTGATTGCGGATGGCATTTTCAAGTGCCTAATGGGATGGGGAATTGAAAATAAGGTATATACTATTTCTGTGGATAATGCTTTAAGTAATGATGTTGCGATTAAGGTTTTGAAGGAAAATTTTGAAGTTTCGGGGAAACTCCTTTGTCGAGGTAAACTGTTTCATGTGAGATGTTACGCACATATCTTGAATCTGATTGTTCAAGATGGACTTCATCAAATTAGGCACATCATTGACGACATCTATGAGAGTGTGTTGTATATCAACAGTTGCGAAAGCAGACTCAAGGTATTTTCTGAGATTGTTCAACAACTTAAATTGCCATATCGGAAACTTATTGTTCATTGTAAAACAAGGTGGAATTCTACCTATGAAATGTTGGCAATAGCAATAAAGTTCAAAAAGGTTTTTCCAAGAGTGAAAGAGAGGGATATCAATTATCATAATAATCCGAGTGACGAGGATTGGGAGAAAGTGGAGAAAGTTTGTGAAGTTTTGAAAGTATTCAGTGGTTCAACCAAACTCATTTCAGGAAGTGATTATCCGACGTCTAATTTATTCTTGAAGGAGGTGTGTGCAGTGAAATGTATGTTGGATAGTAAAAGTGAATCTGAAGATGAATTTATTAAAGTAATGGTTAGGAAAATGAAACAGAAGTTTGATAAATATTGGGGGGAATGTAATGTATTGATGTCTGTGGCTGCTATATTGGATCCTCGATTGAAAATGAGGGTTATTCAGTGGGCATTCCCTAAGATGTATTCTGAGGCAGAAGGACGGGCAAATATGGTGACGGTCCGGGATGTATTGTATGAGTTATATGGGGACTATGTTCAAGCTAACCAAGGTGTGACTATCGCCCGTGCTTCTACATCACAAGGGGATGGACATGGAGCCATTGATGAGGTGGCTGTGGTTGAGGGAGCCAAGGCTTGGGATGATTTTAGCACTTTTCTAGACGTGGTTGAAACTGTTGAGCCTAGTCAGTCTGAGTTAGACTGTTATTTGGGAGAGGGATGCCATAAGTGTATGGGGGATCATGACTCATTCGATGTCTTACAGTGGTGGAAGGCAAATTCAACCAAGTTTCCTGTATTGTCTAGGATGGCTCGAGAGATACTAGCCATCCCGATCAGTATTGCTTAGATGCATTGTCGATCTTGGGAGCAGGGTTATTGATAGTTACCGAGCTTCTTTGTCACCAGCTACGGTGGAGATGTTGTTATGTGGATGTGAGTGGTGTCGCACTTTGAATGGAGTGAAGAAAGGGTGCAAAGTAAGTTCCATTGCTTACATGTTTTGTTTAATTCTATATTTAAAATAACTTTATTCTAACCTATAGATTATTTTTATCTATTTTTCATCTTAGAAAGAGGAGGATGAGAATCACTTGGAGATTCAGCTTCCTGTTCTATCAGGTGATGGGAGTCAGCAGATTGGTTGATTCACTCGTGAGTTATTGGGTCGTAGCGAGGGATTCGCAGGTCAATATTTATTACTTCTGTGTTGAGGTTTGCATTTTCATCTTTATGGTTTATATAAAATGACAATTATACTTACTATGTTTCACATTAATTTGTTTGTAGGAGGAGTGGGGCTACAATAGACATACAACCAATTATCTTTTGCTATTATATATATTTTTTGATGGATGGGGATGTCACTTGATGTATAGTTATGCTAATAACCTATTTTGTTTTTGTGAAAACTTTATTAAGTCAAGTGAACTAAACAAAAATTATTTAGTTCACTTAACTTAATTTGTGGTATATATAGTATGTTAAATGATAAATTGTTAATAGCAGTAGTATTTCATTTAATATTGATTTTACGTAGGTTTAACTGTTGGGTGATATATGAGAAAAATAAATCAGTTTGACAAAATAAATGAAAAGTGAAAAATTTAACAAAATGAATTAGACATTAGTGATTTTTCCTCCTCCCAGCAAATTAATGAAAAGTTAAAGTAATTCGCCTGGCATATTTAAATATTTTAAACTAGATTTTATCATTTTCAATTTTGAACATTGATTCAGCTTCAAAGTGAATTATGATTTCAATTTATTTGAATATGAATTTAAGACAATCAGACCTTTAGAACGGCAGCCCAATGAATTTTTTTAAAAAAATTGAATTAAAAACAAAAAAATTTAGCTTATTTGGACATGGCTCGCGAGCCGGCTCGAAATCGACTCGATAAGCCTGCTCGAAATAGGCAAAATCTAATGCAGAGCCGAGCCGAGCCACAGAATTTCTGGCTCGGCTCGGCTCGGTCTTGGCTCGTTTAATTCTCTTCTCTCACGAGCCGAGCTCGTTAAGCCGAAAACTCGGCTCGGCTCGGCTCGATAACACTCCTACTTACAATCGTCCAGATTTATTGTCTTTGGCTAATTTCAAGTGCAAGACTTGATCACATCACATCTCTTCAATTTAATTTTTCTAAATTTTGAAATACATTTAAACTTCGAGTTGGATCTTTGAATTTATCTGCTTATCAAATTTTTCTAGCTAGTTTATTAAGGAAAGAGTAATATTATATATATAAATTACTCCTTATAATCTAATGTGGCAATCATATATATTTGATATGTAATTTTCTTTAAATATTTTGATTATTTAAATTAAAATTATTCAATCATCTTAAAATACATCAGTCTCCATTTCAAAGTTTGCATAAAAAAGCTTATAAGTGAAATATTATCTTTAAGAAAAAAAAAAAAAAAAAGTAAGGTACTAATAATTTAATGATTTGATAAGAGAAAAACTTATATAGGATAATCTCATTTTGTCATTATGCATTGTTAATTGACAAATAATTTTTTAAGTTTAGCCTTTCTTTCTATAAGTTTTTTTTTTTTTTCTTATCACAAAATCAATTAAATATGTTTCTTTTTCTCTCCTCTATTGGGAGTCTATTATTAAACGCCGACCATACCCATAACTCAACTTCCTTTAACCCATTAATTATGAATTAACCAAATCAGTCCTAACCCAGATAAGTAAAAAATAAAATAAAAAAATTGTACAGATGCATCTCATATTTATTGAGTAAATATCGGGGTACTTTGTCACTAGTCTAACATAGTCTTATTTATGATTATCAGTAAGGTAGTAGTTGGCTACATTGAGAAGTTCACTATGGTTATGGTGGATCAACAAAAGATTCATCACTCCTGAGTACAGGAGAATTTATCTTGCTGAGTAATTTTGTAAATAACAACAATTGCAAAACTGTGACCACAATGAAATTGAGTTGTTGCTCAAGTCCAATTTTATTTATCAAGGTAGTGTATTTGAAGTTGAAATTATTTCTGTACTTCAAACCTTGATGAGATAATAGTTGATGAAATCATTAGATTGCAGGGTAACCATACTATTGATAGGAACCTATATCGTTGAATCTGAATCTATCAGGTGACCATGATCTCTTGCTGGGGACCAATCTTGGTCTGTGTTTAGTGAGACGACTAATTTAGTGTTAATCGCGATACCATTCACGACCGATATGATGAGAAGCCTACGAGTCACACACATAGAAGACAGATTCAAAATTAATAAGTGAGAATAGTATTTTCGTCTTTTAAGATGATTTGGTAATCTCACATTGTAATTAAACTTACTGTGGCTATTGCCTATATTTACTTTCATGTGAAAATTAAATTAGTGAGATTACATATTTAAATATATGTGCATATTTAAATGTGATATTATTATTTAAGATTAATATGTTTAATATATATATTAACTTTAGGATAATAATAATATTCAATAAAATATCTATTTAACCTTGTTTGGTTGTGGGTTTATATTATTCTAATAAAGGAATAAGTTGATGACTATTCCTAATTGGGATTAGGGTTTTAATTAGTTGCACTACGCAAGTCAACTTAAAAATTAATGAAAGTTTTAATTCCTTTACCAAGTGAATTAAACCTAAGCAGAATGGGTTCCTAAGTTGATTTTAGTGTTCATTATTCATCATTGCAAAACAACCAATCATGAAAAAAAAAAAGAACACCATAAGGTTTTACATGGTTCCGCAACATGCCTACATCTATGGGACCAAGTCCAGATGAAGCCAATCCACTATGGTAAACATTTATAGTTCAATTACAAAGCCAAAGTTAAGCATCAGTTGTAAGAACACTCCTTGTTTTGCAATGCTTCAAACTCCACCCTTTGGTCGAACTTTGAACTACCACAATGATGCATGTTTCCTACAATATGCAAATGTAGCAAGTATACTAGTCGTACAAGTAATAGAGTGATGAGTGAGTATCGTTCCCACGAGGATTGTTGCTAAGCACTAAGTTTTCTATCGTTTTCAAGTTGAAGCAATCGAATTCTTTTGGATTTAAGGGAACAATTTAAACTATAACTAAAACAAAATTTCACTAAAATAAAATTAAACTATGAAAGCAAGATTTAAAATGGGATAAAATCAATTCAAACAAACGGATAGGGTTTTGACTTCATTCTGACTCTATAGGTTAAACCTAAAGAATCAAACTAAATTCATATTCACATGCATTGATTGTAAATCAAACTCTCTAAGGTGTCCAACATACCTTCTCAGACTATGTTTTTCTACTCTTTCATATTAACCTTCTGCACCCAACAAAATGAAAGTTAATAAATCTAAGCTCATTAAGCACAAGAATCCTAGATTGATTTCATTGGTTCTTGAATCTATCTCTTGCATCCAATAATACAATGGTGATTACCCAAGAAGCTTAACATGAATTATCTCTCAATCTCATCATGTTCATCACATAAAAACAATAAGTACAGAATAATCACACAATCAAAGTAAAATCATATGAAATTAATAATCATCAACTCTCTAACCCATTAGAATCCGAACTACATCAAAACCCTAACCCAAAATAGATTAGTTCATGGCTAAATCAATAAAACAATTAAAAGAAATGAAAAATTCCAAGTTCAACATCATGGACACAAGAGAAAAGGAAAAGAATCTCCCCAATTGATGAATCCACTAGTTTCACCTCGAATCTTTACACTTTGTTTAATCCAAAATCACTCAAAAATAAATCTAAGAAAATGTAAAAACTGCTGTGTATCTCTCCACGAACGCCCTAAACAAAAAGACTAAGTATTTCTTTCATACCTCACCCAAAATCCTAAAACTTAGCCTAAAAACGAAATTGTGCGTTTTACAAAAACTGGAGAACGTAAACTTCGCCGCGACGAAGAAGGAATCTCGCCGCTGCGACAAAGGAGTTAAATCTGGTGTGTGACTGGCTCATTTCGCCGTGGTGAAGAACAACCTTCGCCGCAGCGAAGCTTCCTGAAGAATTTTGAAATTACATAATTGCCCTCCGCTTCTTCTGAGTCCAGAAACTCCAAATCTGTCTTTATTCGCTCAAAATGTCCATTTTAACCTAAAAAATGAAATGTAAGGAATTAAGTAGCAATTCAGGCAAAAATAAACTAAGAAGTATCTAAAATCCAGCCTAAAAGCTTAAATAAACTAGTATAATCCTCGGATTATCACACAGCAAGCTCCACGTTCACGAGACCACCTTGTTAGCCTTGAGCTTCTCTCAAGGATCAACACCAAAGATGCACTTCAACTCCAAAAGCTCGAAATTCCATCAAGCATCACCAATGGAAACCCATGTTCTAGCCATGAACAAATAAACAAAGTTTATCAAAGGTATTTGTAAGCCTACCTAGGGCATATGAAACCTGATTCAAAACAAAAGAACCTTCAAGAAATTTTCAGAGTAATATTAGAGGAATAATCAGGCTTAAAAAAAATTGCATTGGAGGAGACGAATATATAGAAAACTTGGGTTCCAATGCAAGGGGATAGGTGGCAAGGAATAACTTTATTGAATTCACGTCTATAAAAGTTTATTCCAACATCAAGATGCCACCTATCAAAGAGAATAAAACTTTCTAGCACATTGAATATGCATTTGATAAGTGTTATGGACCACCCAAATATCTCAAAAGAGAATATAACAGCTCATGCATTCTAGAAGCATAACACATGTTACCCAAATAAATTTTGCCAAATATGTTGTGATCACTCTGACTCAAAGGTGCTCACCCGATATAGTAGATAAACAACATAATAGAAGGTGGTTACTTTTAACACTTGGTCGTCACGCTGGAAATTTAAACAAGAATGATTGTGCAATATTAATCAAAGTGAAGTGTTCATACCATGACTAGTGTTACACCACTAGAATCATATGTTGACGAAATAACTTACAATCTCCCCCTTTGTCAAACTTGTGAACAAAGCACAATCTTTTCATCCATAAACTTGTCTCAAAACGTATCAATAATCAATCAACAAGAGACAAGAATTAAAACGACACAAAAACATATCTCATAAGGACATAATCATCAAGGCATAGAGATAATTATGAAAGAAAGACAACAAGCAAAACATAATCAGTATGGTTCAATTAAAAAATAGTTTTGCAAGATCAAAAATTGAACTAAAAAACTTCCCCTCAATTAGTATACTCCCCTTGAGTAACTAAACCAAATCACATTCAAATGATTTATCAATAAACAGCAAAAGAAGGGTTAGTTTAGTTCAAAAACAAAGACTTTGCTCTTTACACATGAAAGAACAACATTAGCAATGACAATTTAATCAATATCAAACATGCAGTTTCAAAAATATAACAACTTTAAAAAAATCACTACACAAACCATAAACCACAAGAACAAAAATTGTATTAGTACCAACAAAAGAAAATTATAAAAGTTTAAAAAGAAAAAAAAATTCTAGCAAGTGATCACTTCTGCTCAGAGCGATCACATCAGATAACAAAAAGATTCAACTTTCACTCCCCCTCTCTGTTCATAGTTTCTCAACCCTTGCGAGCATAGAAAATTGAAAAAAATTCAAACAACTCATTCATCAGGTGGTGACACAAATGTCAGTATAAGCTTACTAGGATCATTTTCACAATTCAAAACAACAAATTAGTGAGTGACGACTTTTAAAACTCATGTGAGCACTGTGAAATAAGCAGGTTATCACATGAATACTCAAGGTGGTGACAAAGACATAAAGGCAGCAAACTATAAATACTTAAAATTTAAAATTAAAGACAAGATGGTCATGAGATCAATCACAATTTTCACAAAATTTAAAGAGACAAGTCATATTGATTTGATTAGAAGACACACAAAAAAAATTCCTTAACCTTTGAAAGAAATGCATAAGGAGTATCTCATCCAATGAAAATTCAACAACTTAAAGTAATCACGTCGTTAAGTCATATATGAGTAACAAAAGCAAGCATTCTTTCTCATATGTGTGTGAAGTGTCCTCAAGAGGTGAGTTTGACACATAGGTCAATTTTGAATTGAAAGCAACTCCCCCTTCCCTCATATCCTTTTTTTCTTTTGATTGATTCTTTTTCTTTTAAAGCTTAATCTCTACATTTTGGCTTCTTTTTCATAGAAATATAGATTAATGGGCATAACTCTCAAGAGGTAACCATGTGTAGCTTTCACACTTGTAAGTAGGTAGCCCTCAACACGGTAGATTTTTCAAGGACATAGGGGTCTTTACAACCTAAAAAATTACTCAAGTATGACTTTCACATTACACACAAGGTAGCTCTTTCACATGGTGACAAGAAATATGCATTAATTACTCAAAAAAATGAAAGAAAGTTGTTATACTTCTTGAGGTGAAAAACAAGGTGGACACATCACTCACCACACACATTTCAAAGAGAGAAGCAATTCTTTATGACTCAACATATATCATATATACTTGTAATTCTAAAGACAAAGAAAATTTTCCTCATGACATTATTAAAAATAAACTACTCAAGTTGAGTTAGTCCAACGAACTTCCTCAAATTCACAAAAGTTTGAAAGTCTAAAGCCTTTGTAGATAAGTCAGCAAGTTGAGACTCTATGTTTACATGCAAGTGAAATGACCTTATCCTCAACTAAGTCATGAAGATGACCATCTCTATAGGTAACATGACCATTTTCCAAGCAATCAAGCTCAGCTAATAAAGATTTCTTACATGTCATGTGTTTAGAACAACCACAATCAATTTGAGAGGCAGGCAAGGAGGTATAGGCAACAAGACAGTTATCACTAAGCTTGGGTCTCCACACTTTTCTATTTTTGAAAAAAATGTTCTGGTGTGGTGACACGAGAGACTGGGGTGGTCACCCACAAGATCGTAAGACAGATGTGACAGTACACACACAGAGGTTGCCACAACCAAAAAGTTCAACATAGGGTTGTCACTCAGCTCCCAATGTGGTCACACAAGGTTTGTAGTGAGAAAACTGTAGAAAAACGTGAAAAATAACTAGACCAAAAATAGATAAAAAATGCGATAAAAACAAAATCAACAAGCAAGGATCAACTGAAATAACTTTCCAGAACAAGCTCTGATACCAATTAAAAGTTTTAATTCCTTTACCAAGTGAATTAAACCTAAGAGAAATGGGTTGCTAAGTTGATTTTAGTGTTCATTCTTCATCATTGCAAAACAACCAATCATGAAACCAAAAAAAAAAAAAAAAAAAAAAAGAACACCAAGGGTTTTGACATGGTTCGGCAACATGCATGCTTACATCCATGGATCAAGTCTAGATGAAGCCAATCCATTATGGTAAACATTTATAGTTCAATTACAAAGCCAAAGTTAAGCATTAGTTGCAAGAACACTCCCTGTTTTGCAACGCTTCAAACTTTACTCTTTGGTCAAACTTCAAACTACCACAACAAGCTCCATGTTCACAAGACCACCTGGTCAGCCTTAAGCTCCTCTCAATGATCAACACTGAAGACGCACTTTAGCTCCAAAAGCTTGAAATCCCTTCAAGCATCAGCAATGGAAACCCACATTCCAGTTATGAACAAATAAACAAAGTTTATCAAAGGTATTTGTAAGCCTACCTAGGGCATATGAAACCCGATTCAAAACAAAACAAAACTCAAGAAATTTTCAGAGTAATATCAGAGGAATAATCAGGCTTAAGAAGAATTGTATTGGTGGAGACGAATATATAGAAAACTTGGGCTCCAATGCAAGGGGATAGGTGGCAAGGAATAACTTTATTGAATTAGCCTTTATAAAAGTTTATTCCAATATCAAGATGCCACCTATCAAAGAGAATAAAACTTTTTAGCACATTGAATATGAATTTGACAAGTGTTATGGACCACACAAATATCGCAAAAGGCAATATAACAACTTATGCATTCTAGAAGCATAACATTTGTTACCCAAATAAATCTACCAGATACATTGTGATCACTCTGACTTAGAGGTGCTCACCCCATATAGTAGATAATCAACATAATAGAAGATGGTCTCTTTTAACACAAGGTCGTCATACTAGAAATTCAAACAAGAATGATTGAGCAATATTCAAAGTGAAGTGTTCATACCATGACTAGTGTTACACCACTAGAATTATTAGTTAACAAAATAACTTACAATTAAAACCTAATATATGAAAAAACACAATATTTTGTTAAGAGAAAAAGCCCTAACTGCCCTCTCTCTCTCTCTCAAAACTATGAGCCTCCTTTTGAGAGTGAATTTTTCTTTTGAAAAATTTTGCACACTTTTTGTTCTTACACTCGTTTGATTATTCTAGCATATTAATCAATTGAGAATTCACCTTGTCTTCATGTGGATACCATTTATGCATTCTTGACTTGGAGTGAAAGCGATTCTACAAATTGAGTGAAGAAGCCTCCAATCGAAGGTATTAAATATTCTTTAATATTTAATCTTTATATATATTGGGTTTAAATGAATTATAAACATCAATCCATGATCTAGGGAATTAAGGTTTTGAATAAATTTTTGTTTACAATTTCGCATTTTATTCAAATAAATCCCAACATATTTTAAGGTGGGGGTTAGGAATTCGCGTGAACCTTTTCAACAATTAGTGAAAATTATGGACATATATTTTTTTTTTCTTTTGGTTGTGCTTTTGGATTAATTTGTATGTTTATGATAGTAATGTAATTGCAATGATATGTATCGTATAGATGACATTAAGTTTTTCCTTTACTTACAGATGATTGTGGATGTCAATTACATTTAGTTTGAGACCCTAATGATTTGTGGTATGAATGTTGGTTAGTTTAAATGCTTAGAGTAGCTTTATGTGTGAATTTGTAATAAGACATTTTTGCAATCTCAACAAACTCTAGAACTCATTTGATAACCACTTGAGGCAAAATCCTAGGATTCACATTACTTAGGAAATGATTTAGGTTGTGTTTGGATCGATTGAGTCTTTCAAGCCAACCATTTATTAAATTACCACTAGTTAACCCTTTGAGCCTTGTTAAACATAGTTGAGCCTTGTTTTTCTTCTTTAAACTTTTTTATACCCTACCTTGATTATGAGCCTAAAATACATTCCTACCCGGTTTATCTTCAAAACATTGATTTCAATTCAAACTTATTGAGAGCACTTAGGCAAGTGAGGGTGGAGAGGTGTGAAGTTTTTCCACAACCCAAGTTTATGCAAGGAAATAGGTTGGGGGTTGTAGAGTGTTCGAAATACTAAGATGGGGTCACATATTACTTTCTTCCTTTGTAAAAAATAAATAAATAAAAGATGAAAAAAAAAAAAAAGCAAAAGTAATTTGGAAAGAAAAAAAAAATTAGGAAGAAGTGAACATTGAGAAGCATTGCCAGGATGTGAAAATTTGCACGTGTGAATTAATGTTGGAAAGAAAAGCTCGATAAAGGTTGGGAAGATGTTGATGAAAAAGGGGAGTGTATTTGTGTGATAGTGATGAGAAAAAATGAAGATTAAGTCTCCTAATTTTATTTTGTTTAAATCCTTTCCCTTCATTCATGAACCCATACTCTGGCTTAATGTTACAACCATCACAAAGACCTATTGATCCAAGGTAGTGTGAAATTCTACATTTGTGGAGAGTGGTCTAAAAAGTGAGCCTATGGAGTTTGATTCCATGATTCATGTTTGAGTCATAACCCGAATACTAGAGATCAAAATTTTGTTTGTGAATGTTATGCATAAAATCATCCGGGTTTTTGGACTAATGGTTTGTAGTTTTATGGATGTTCTACGGTTGATAACAAAAATGGAATTGATGTTTGCATTGTTCTTGAGCTTAGGTGATTTTTAATTATTCTATTTTTTTATGTGTATGTGCAATTTTTTAGATGACTTTATAAATTGATCCAAGAATTTTAGTAATCTTTGTTTTTATTTATGGAGTCTTGGATAGGTTTAGTGTGAATGTTTGTGGGTATCATCGCTGGAAACCCTCATGAGACTACAACTCATTCAACTAGGGCTACCTAGGCGTTGAAAAGCTTGTTGCATGCACTAAATGCAATCATATCAATCTACGAAAGTGATTTAGGATAGTTTAGATATAAGTTTTAGTTGTTTATTTTATTTTCAAGCTTAAAGACATATTTTATCGCTTTAGTTTGCTAGGGACGCAAGAAGCTGGTTGGGGGTTGTGGTAAGAGCTTGAAAATACATGTTTAGTTAGTGATTTATTTAGATTATTTGTGGGAAAATTAGTTTAAATTGCGAAATTTGAGTTAATTATTTCATAAATACCTTTTATGGGATCACAGGTGTATTTTGAGTATTGTTAGGTCATAAATGATATTCGAATGAAGCATAATGTTGGCAACTGAATTGGTGACGGCTACGAACAAACGAATCAAGAATCCGAGTTGAAATGAAAAAGTTATGGCGCTTTGAATATGAGATTCGAATCCTGGAATTTTCTTGATTTGTGACGTGCTTCAGTACTTTGACCATAACTAAAGCTGTAGACCTCAGAATTGGATGATTATAGTGGTGTTGGAAAGCTGATTGAGAGATCTACAATTATTGTGTGATGACTTTGTCTAATTCTGAAGATATCGGGCTCGTTGGAGGAAAAGAACGATCGCCGCAACAACAATTTCTATCACCGCAACGATAGCACTTGGGCCTGTATGGGTTGTGTTAAGCCTATTCCGAATTTCCTTGTTTTATTTTGAATAAAGTTTCTCATAATTATATTCTTAAAACCTAGTGATATAAATAGAGGTCTTTAGCTATTTTTAGAGGGAGATTGGAAAGAGAAAAGATTAGCCACTCTTTGGAGATTAGAATTATTGGAGTTTTGGTTCACCAATTAGAGAAGTTTTTCTATTTCTTTCTTGTACTCATGTTATTTAATATGATGGTTGTTTTTAGGAAAAGTATATACTAAATATATTTTCTAGGGCTCAGATGTAGCCCAATTTATGAACATATATTGATTTTATTATTGTTAATTTTAGTTGAGCATTGTTCTAAGTTTTATTATTGCACGTAATACTTTCAATTCTTATGGATCCGAGAGTTGAATGATTTTATGGGTTAGATTGAGATCGAGAGATGAAGTCTAATTAGTCTAAGGTAATAAAACCATAGATTGAGCAAACACTAGAGATAGGTTACTGCGATCTATGAGACTTTGGTAAATTCCATAAAACTTAATGATCTCTTAGCTTCTAAATCCACTTTAGAGATATTTTGAATAGATGATTAAGGGTTAATTTGGTAATTGTTCGAGAGACAATTAGTGCACGTAATGCTTTCAATTCTTATAGATCTGAGAGATGAATGATTTTACAAGTTAGGTTGAGATTGAGAGATGAAGCCTAATTAGTCTAAGGTAATAAAACCATAGATTGAGCGAACGCTAGAGATAAGTTACTGCTATCTATGAGGCTCTCGTAAATTCAATAAAACTTAATGATTTCTTAACTTCTGAATAGATATTTTGGGTTGATGATTAAGGGTTAATCTGGTAATTGTTTGAGAGAAAATTAGTGAAATATTAGGGAATTTGACCTTTAGAACAAGCTTAATTAGGTTAGCAATAACTGTCAAAGCATAGGATTAAATTGGTGTGAAATCTATGCCCTAGGTTTAGTCGTATTTTTTTTCAACCAAAGTTTTAAAAAAAATTCTGCTACTGTTTACTTTTTAATTTGTTTTAATTTTAGTATCTCTTTCTTAGGGAATCTAATTAATCAAATAGTAATAAAATAGGTTAGTTTGGTACTTGGTAATAGTAGTTCTATTGGCATTCGACACTCGTTACTTGAGTTTTATTACTTATACGATTTCGTACACTTACAAAAAGCTTGTCAAGTACTTTGTTATGTTGACAGTGAATAGAATTGTGATTAATCTGTAATTAATCATCTCTCTATTCACAGACCAAGGTTGACCTCTAGCAAGGCATCATGGTCACCCAAATGACAGAGAGTCAAGGGAAGACATATACTTGTCAACAATATGGTTACTGTGCAATCAAATTATTTTATCATCTGTTATCTCATCAAGGTTAAGGCATAAAAATATTGTCTACCTCAGATATTCCCTTGATATATATTGGTGTTTGATTATTGGATCAACGATCGAACTAAATTGGATTGAGTGACAACTCAATCCCATGGTGGTCACAGATTTATAGTCATTGCCATTTAACCAAACTGTGTAATGAGATAACTTCTCTCATACATGGGAGTGATGAATCATTTGTTGATCCACCATAGCCTCAATGTAATGTAGTCAATCACTACCTTTCTAATAGTCCTAAATAAAAGACTACGCAAGGCTAGTGTCAAACTATCCCAATAGGTACACAATGCGTTCTGGTGATCTCAAGTCTAAGGATTACATGCACCACCATCTGTTGGAAGATTTATTCCATAGACACTAGGGTTACCATATATATGGAATTATCTGGTGGGTCAGTCTAGTGAACTTGTATACAATAAGCACTCATACGTTGCACTAGGTTATCATCAAACAACATTGACATGTGATATCTATCATTACCTTTTGGTAGAGTTGTTTTACACTATGATAGTCTTTACCATATTATCTGTACCATTGGTTAAAATAATATTGGGGCTATGGTTGTTTCTAGAATGACCATCTCGTGTGCTCATAAGGTCCTCACAATCAATATTTAAAACACATTTGATCCACTTGTCATGGTTCTACTATTCTAAGGACATATATCATAACGTATTTGTTAATTTGAAAAATAGATATGGAAAATTTCTTCTATTAACAGATAAACATGATACAAAATTAGGGTCAATTACAAAATTGAATTGACTCTAGGACACCTACTCTAATAATATTCACCATAATACAAAATTATACAAGCCATTTTTAAAACAAAATAATAAAGAAAAACCTAAAAAATAATCCACAACTAATCGAAGCAAGATGCGACGGTCGCTCTTGGACTTGGCAAGTAACTAGGTTGTCGAGCCTGGCTAGATGTTGTGTTAGTCCCACTGTGCCAAACCAAGCCATAGGCTGTGGTTCAACCACGACTTGCCAAGCCTTTGGTGAGGCAACCATGCCGCCTTCGACCATTCTTCTTCCGACATGTGGGCCCGTTTCTTCAAATTTTGAAATAAGAAGACTTACGGCGTTAAGTTTACTGTCTTTTAATTTATAATTTATAGACCTACAATTTATGATAAACTTTGAGATTTATGATTAAAGGTGTTAGGATTTATTTAAATTAGAAGTATCAAATGACAATATTGCTCTTTCCAACACAGGATGTTGACAACGTTGCCTTTGGGATGGGGATTAATGATTTTTCAATTAGTTTTGGGGCTAGCATGATTAAAAAGGTGTTACGAACCAATTTGTTAGGATGGTGTTAGTTATGTGGTAGTGCCTATTTTATGCATGAGTCTTTTGTATTTTCCTTGTTCAAGTCCTAGTTTTTAGTAAGTAACCCACGTCTATGTAGTAGACAAAGTGGATGTAGTTGAGTCAATTTAATTCCTAGTCTTTAGTAAGTAACCCACGTCCGTGTAATGGGCAAAGTGGGAGTGGTTGAGTCAGTTGGATTAGAGTCTAGGGGTGAGGTTCGGGTGCCACTGCATTTTCCAGAAGCAGGAGCAGGAACCGCACAGGTGCAGTTCCCAAAAAAAAGAACCTAAGGCCAAGGAACCGCACAGTGCAGGTTCTTCAATTCAAGGAACCGGAATCTAAAATGTAGGTTCCAGTTCCTTTCCAGGGTATCCTGTAAAAAATTAATTACCCCATATTAGTTTTAAAAATAACAAAAACACCTTATAAGTTTACAAATACACCCCTAACAAATTTTCATTATTCATTCATTTGTGTCCAATGTAACTCATAACCTGTAATCTCTAAGCAACACTTGAATTGTTAATCATTTAATTAAGTATTGTAATATTGTTTATAATAAAATGTTATAATTAATTAAATAATCATACCATAAATTTATAATATAATGTTATAATAATTTGATTAAGTATTGTGTAAATTAGTAAATTGCTAATGTTTATAATATAATGTCATAATCAATTAAGTAATCATTTAATTATGTAATGTTATATTAATTATATGATTATACTATAATAGTATAATGTAATGTTATAATGAATTAAGTAATCATACTATAAATCTATAATTTAATATTATAATTAATTAAATTTCAAATCATTTAATTAATATACTAATGTTTATAATGGAATATTATAATTGATTAAGTAATCATATTACAAATATATAAAGTAATGTTATAATTAATTAAATTTTTAATCGTTTAATTAAGTAATATAATAGTATGGTAAATTACTAATGTTTATAATGTAATGTTATAAATTCATAACTAATTAAGTAATTATGTAATCATTTAACTATATAATGCTATAATTAAGTAAGTGATCATAATATAATGTAATATAATAATATTATAATTTAATTGAGTAATTATTTAACTATAATGTAATGCTTAATTAATGTTTATAATGAAATGTTTATAAGATAATGTTATAATTAATTAAATTTCTTATCATTTAATTAAGTATTGTGCTAATGTTTATGAAGTAAATTAGTAATTACTACTATTTAAAACATAATATCATAACTCATAATCAATTAAGTAATCATTTAATTATGTAATGCTATATTAATTATATGATCATACTATAATAGTATAATGTAATGTTATAATGAATTAAATAATCATACTATAAATCTATAATTTAATATTATAATTAATTAAATTTCAAATCATTTGATTAATATACTAATGTTTATAATGGAATGTTATAATTGATTAAGTAATCATATTATAAATATATAAGGTAATGTTATAATTAATTAAATTTTTAATCGTTTAATTAAGTAATGTAATAATATAGTAAATTAGTAAATTACTAATGTTTATAATGTAATGTTATAAATTCATAACTAATTATGTAATTATGTAATCATTTAACTATGTAATGCTATAATTAAGTAAGTGATCATAATATATAATGTAATATAATAATATTATAATTTAATTGAGTAATTATTTAACTATAATGTAATGCTTAATTAATGTTTATAAGGTAATGTTATAATTAATTAAATTTCTTATCATTTAATTAAATATTGTGCTAATGTTTATGTAGTAAATTAGTAATTACTAATGTTTAAAACATAATATCATAACTCATAATCAATTAAGTAATCATTTAATTATGTAATGTTGTATTAATTATATGATCATACTATAATAGTATAATGTAATGTTATAATGAATTAAGTAATCATACTATAAATCTATAATTTAATATTATAATTAATTAAATTTCAAATCATTTGATTAATATACTAATGTTTATAATGGAATGTTATAATTAATTAAGTAATTATATTATAAATATATAAGGTAATGTTATAATTAATTAAAATTTTAATCATTTAATTAAGTAATATAATAATATAGTAAATTACTAATGTTTATAATGTAATGTTATAAATTCATAACTAATTAAGTAATTATGTAATCATTTAACTATTTAATGTTATAATTAAGTAAGTGATCATAATATATAATGTAATATAATAATATTATAATTTAATTGAGTAATTATTTAACTATAATGTAATGTTTAATTAATGTTTATAATGAAATGTTTATAAGGTAATGTTATAATTAATTAAATTTCTTATCATTTAATTAAGTATTGTGCTAATGTTTATGTAGTAGATTAGTAATTACTAATGTTTAAAACAAATATCATAACTCATAATCAATTAAATAATCATTTAATTATGTAATGTTATATTAATTATATGATCATACTATAATAGTATAATGTAATGTTATAATGAATTAAGTAATCATACTATAAATCTATAATTTAATATTATAATTAATTAAATTTCAAATCATTTGATTAATATACTAATATTTATAATGGAATGTTATAATTGATTAAGTAATCATATTATAAATATATAAAGTAATGTTATAATTAATTAAATTTTTAATCGTTTAATTAAGTAATGTAATAATATAGTAAATTAGTAAATTACTAATGTTTATAATGTAATGTTATGAATTCATAACTAATTATGTAATTATGTAATCATTTAACTATATAATGCTATAATTAAGTAAGTGATCATAATATATAATGTAATATAATAATATTATAATTTAATTGAGTAATTATTTAACTATAATGTAATGCTTAATTAATGTTTATAATGAAATGTTTACAAGGTAATGTTATGATTAATTAAATTTCTTATGATTTAATTAAGTATTATGCTAATGTTTATGTAGTAAATTAGTAATTAGTAATTATTAATATTTATAATATAATGACATAATCAATTAAGTAATTATTTAATTATGTAATGTTATAATTAATTATATAATCATACTATAATGTAATGTTATAGTGAATTAACTATTAAATAATCATACTATAAATTTTTAATGTAATATTATAATTAATTAAATTTTTAATAATTTAATTAAGTTTGTACTAATGTTTATAATAAAATGTTATAATTGATTAAGTAATTATACTATAAATCTATAACGTAATGCTATAATTAATTAAATTTCTAATTATAAGTCAATTAATTAACTATTTAATTATGTTATAACTTATAAGTCAATTAATTAAGTAGTAATCAATTAATGTAATGCCATAATTAATTATACTATAAATCAATTAAGTAATGTTATAAAATTATAATTAATTAAGTAATCATTTAACTATAATGTAATGTTATAATTGATTAAGTATGATATTTAACTAGTAATTAAATTTATTAATGTTTATCAATTTATCATATATAATTAATTAATTACTATTTTATTATAGATATACTTAGAATTTGATAATTGAAGTAAATAACTAAATATATTATTACTCAATCAAATATACTATTTTATTCAAAAATAATTCTTTTAATAACATTAAAAATGTAAAATTTAACCTTTTCTATTTTAAATTTTTTTATATGTAAAATAATAGAAATTCCTCCATTATTTACATTTCACAAATATTTCATTATAGTCCAGGTTCTAAAATAGGTTCTAAACAGGTTCTAAAAACAGGTTCCAAAATAGGTTCCAAACAGGTTCCAAAACAGGTTCCAAAGCAGGTTCCAAATAGTTCCAAATAGGTTCCAAAACAGATTCCAAATAGGTTCCAAAACAGGTTCCAAACCAGGTACCCCCTATAGGTTCCGAACAGGGTACCCTTTTTACAGGTTCCGGTTCCGGTTCTTACCCCCGGTTTCGGTTCTATCCGCTACCCGTGCTCACCCCTATTAGAGCCTATAGAAAGGAGTATGAATGAATGCAAGGCATATAAATTTATCTCCAAAAAAAGCTGTGTATAGCAGGGATTGGATCCCTTTAACAATCCTACCAATGTCATCTCACTCGTCATTGGTCAACCAAAGAAGAAACCCAAACCCCTACTCAACGACCAACTCGCCTCTTCACTCGATCCCAACTGCATCTCCAAAACCCAAGTTGTAACACAAGGCAACAATTAATTTGAGTGTGATTTCTAATAAAGTTGAGGTAAGTGATTTTTGGCCATTTAAATTACAAAACTTTTAGGGTGTGTTTTTTATTTTTTTATTTTGTGTTTTTGTTTTATGGTTTTTTGTTTGAATATTGAAAATGATATATATATATATATATATAAACAAAAATGTGTTTGAAAACGTTTGTTCGAAAAAAAAAAAAAAAAAAAACGAATTTTATCACCTACACAACTGATAAAACATTTTCAAAATGATATTTATTCTATTAATCTTGATAAGTTTGTCTAAAATATGTCAATAGTTCATTTCCATTTATAATTCTGAATTAAAAATATTAATTTAAAATGAAATTTGTTGTTTTAGGAGAGAGATGATAAAGTATGAAATAAATGAAAGAATAAATTATCAAAATTAAAATAAAATTCAAATTTTTGAGTTGTATTTTAATATTTAAAAATGTGTTTGATATAAAAATTAATTTTAATGTTCTAATTTTCATTAAATTTTAGAATTATATGTGACAACTGTTTTATTTTCAAAAAAAAAAAAAAAAAATTTAAATTCTATCTCAAACAAACACTTTTTTCATGATTTTCCATGTCTAAAAAACAAAAATGATGAGTTAAAATTATAAACGAACCGGTCCTTAGTATTTTTGTAATTTTAATGCGAGTATGGTACAAAGACAAATTGGTATACGAGCGAACGATAGGAGAAAATTTCGCTAATATTCAACTGTAACAACAGTTGTGCTACTTTTTATTACCTCCATCGTTCTTACTGTTAGAGTCTCTTTCGATATTTCCTTAAAATAGCTTTGTTAATTTAAGTAGTCATGGTTGTTTACCTTAGAAGATTTGCCGTTTTCTACTCCAAGAATAAACGTAAGCAAGACTATGGTAGTATTTGTAAATTTTCGGCTAAATCTGGTAAGTCAGTAAGTCATGATCAACATGCTATGGAGCATTCATCTTTTGCTGCCAAGTGTTTGTGAAAATGTCTAAAAGATTTTTGGCACATGCCTTTGCATCTTTTAGGGGTAGAAAGTCATCTAGATTTTAAAAAATGGCACAACGGAGGTGGGACCTTCCACCACTCAGCTTCCATCGATTCAACGGCGCTGATTGAAATTGGAGCAATGGTTCATCCAGATGCTGTGCTGGGTGCCAACGTTCGTATTGGATCAGGAGCTGTTGTTGGTCCTGCAGTTACTATCGGTCAATCCACGAATATAGGGTATAATTGTTAACTTAATTTATATTTACTTTTTTTTTTTTTAATTCTATTGTAACTACAACTATATTTATATTTCAACAGATATAATGTTGCTCTCAGTAATTGCATTATAGGTGATTCATGTTTAATTCACAATGGGGCGTGCATTGGTCAAGATGGTAAGCCTTGATTATTTCAAAATTTGGTCGTTTGATTTATTATATTTTTTGTGCTTAAAGGTTAAATCAGTTGCAAGCGTAAATGTTTCTAAGATAGGCTGTTATACCCTTGTTTACTTTACAGGGTTTGGATTTTTTGTTGACGAGAATGGCAACATGTTGAAGAAGCCTCAAGTTGGTGATATATAGTTGGTTTTATTATTATTATTTTTTTTTTTTTTTTTTTTTAGTCCTTGTAGTTTATCCTTTTGAGATATTCTTGAGACTGTCCAACAAAAATTTAGAACTTGAAAGTAAACATATTTTATGGAAGAGAGTCTTCAGTGGGCAATCACGGCACCAAGCCAAACTCACTGACTTGACCCGCGTAATTGGTTGGCATGCATACATACACCCGTTTTACTAAAAAAAAAAAAAAAAACAGAATTTTGTTTGTAAAAATATTATAACTTGGTATTATTGCTATACATGCATCTCCTCATATATCTTACCCTTTTGATGAAAAGCTAAGTAGGTATCTCTGGTATCTTGTTCAGTTTTGTATCTGCAATTGAAGAATTATAGTATATGTATGTCACCTTGTCAGATGCTGAATGCTAGGATAGGAAACCATGTGGAGATCGGTGCAAATACGTGCATTGACAGGGGCAGGTGAGACATGTGTTGGCTTTAAATATCAAGGATTTTGTAATGTGCATATGTATATATTCTTAAACTCAAATTAATTCTGAGTTACTGCCTATTTGGTTTTGCAGTTGGAGAGATACAGTGATAGGGGATTATTCAAAGATAGATAATTTAGTTCAGGCAAGTTCTATTCTTTTGCCTTGTCAATTAACAACTTTCTGCGGTTTCAAGAGGAAACATAAATAGAGATAAAAACTTATTTGGCATTATACAAAAACCAAATCTCGGCTTTGCAGATTGGTCATAATGTAATTATTGGGAAGAGTTGCATGCTTTGTGGACAAACTGGGATTGCAGGTTCAGTAACGTATATTATTCTCTTTTTGCCTTCTTCTTTTTCTATATCAATTCTTTGGGCCTTTGATTTATCATGTAATTGATAAAATGTTCATTTGAGAACTTCATGGGCTACAAAAGTTCTTGATAGCTATGACTGTATCATTTGTCCTGCTTCAGGATTGGAGACTTTGTAACTTTGGGGGGAAGAGTAGCTGTTCGTGATCACGTCTCTATTGCAACAAAGGTATGTACTTGATGAAGTGAAAGGATAGTGAGGTTATGGACTACAAACTCTGTTTGTCAAGCTAATCATGCATTGGAGTATTTTTTTTTTTTTTGCTGTGCTTCACAGTTTAGGCTAATAATATTCTATTAGCAGTTGTTAAAAGTAAGGGTGAGCAGGTCTGTGTACCTGACTCAAATCTCATGAACCAGAGCCGGAATCGCATAGTACCGTTCCTGAGATTTAGGAACCGAAACTGGTATTATGTGGTTCCTAAATCTTAGGAATTGGAACCAGAACCTGTCAGGTAAGTTTCGGTTCCGAGTACCCTGTATTGTTCACAAAATTAAAATTACAAATATTTTTCTCTCAAATTTTCTCTCAACTCCTTGTCACTGCCGATGCCGTTGCTGGCCATTTCTGGTGACCAATTGTCGGATCCTGGTTCTTGGTCACTATCCCAGCAAACCCCAGCTCTGCTTGAGTTGTGCTGCCACCTGTCATTGCCAATTTGCACCGTTTGTGCAGCTCTCTCTAGGCTCGCGCGACTGCCCACCACCGCCCACCACTGCCACCATCTCCCATCATCGTGTCTTCGATCTCACTCCACAACCTCCCTTCCAGCTTCATTCACAATCACCGTCGCCACCCTAGCCTGACAATTGTGCGACAGTTGAAGTCACGCGATTGACCCTTGCTCAACTCCAAGCCTGCAATTCAACTCATCAGCCTCTTGCCACCGTCCCTTTCCTCCTACACTCACCTCCTCCTGTTGTTGCCGCACACTTCACGGTGCATGTGTGATCCTTGCATGCGCCAGCCTTGCACGTTCACCATCGCCTGCCCATGACTGTTGATAGTTGGAAGTATTTGGCTTGGTTTGATTGTTGTTTGATTGAGGGAGTTGTTGTCTAGATTGATTTGGAGTTCGATTGGTTGAATTTGAGTTGGTGTTATCTGGGTTTACACTGCTCCCACCTGTTGGAATTGAAGTGTTGTTTGCCCACTGCACACCACCTGCCCGACAAAAGTTCTCAGCCAACTACACCCAGCTCCACATGCAACTGCTGCAACACACGTCTACTCTTGCACAAGCTTGCACGCACCCGCACCTATCCCCAAGTGGATTCTTAAACCGGTTCCAAATCGAGTACCCTGTTTTCGGTTTTGGTTCTGGTTCTTGGGTTGGTTTTGGTTCCTTGAAGTTGTGGAACCGAAATCGGAACCATACAATACCGGTTCCTTAAATTTGGGAGCTAGAATCTACCTACACAGTGTCGGTTCTGGGTGGGAACTGGAACCGGAACATCGGGTACCCTGCAATTCTAGGTCCACCCGAAATTTTGGCTCACCTCTAGTTCAAAGTGAATATATAGAACTTTTCTTCTTGGAGTCAACTTAAATGTTTGTTTCAATTTAACTTTCTGATTGCAGAACACAATTGTCATGTAGTTTTAATTGTACAAAAATAGGTCTTGTACTAATTTTCCATCTGCTATAATTGATTGAAGAGCTAAAATATTCACATTGAAAATAATGTCCAATGATATGGGATTGCAGGTTCGGCTTGCTGCTAATAGCTGTGTCACCAAGGACATCACACAGCCTGGTGATTATGGTGGCTTCCCTGCTGTAAGGATTTATTTTTATGCTTTTGAATTGATCTGGGTTTGATATGTTGTTAAATTTAAAGATTTAGTGTATCAACTGATTTTTGTGGCAGCTATCATGATAGTAATTGGTAAACCCTTTGTATGGATTGCTCAATAGGTTCCTATTCATGAATGGAGAAGACAAATTGCTTATCAGTATCGAATTTCAAAGAAGGGGATTGCGTAGAGTTTTTAGAAATGATTTGTATCTTCGAATTATGTTGCTACAAAACCACCCTTGTAATATATGGAATCGTGCCACGATGGGCAAAAAGACCGTGCAAGATTACTTGCCGATTAGTAGCCTATTTAACATATTTTGAAATACTTGGCTCGTAATATTTAATACAGTGGGTCTGATCTTCTATAATTAATATAATTTAACTCGTACTACTTGAGGGTAGTGCTTCTGCCCTATAATGTGATTACGATCCCTCCCTTCTTTTAGAAGAAAAAAAAATATATAGAGATGATATTTTATTTTTCTAGCTCTACAGTTTATTGATTGAAGTCCGACCCTCTCTTTGCTCTATTGTTGCAGACTCATCCTGCGCCGCGCCCAACGCTCTCCCATTCGGCAGTGATATTAGCCCTCTTTTCCTCTTCATGAACTATATTAGCGTGCATAAGGTTGATGAAGATTAAATAGGAAAAAAAGGGAATAATTCCTGGTCTCACATTTATGTAATTGAGGTGAAATTAAAAGAGGATAGGATCTATATTGAAGACTGAAAGAATCTTCAATTTGATTAGGATCTCCTAGTATTCTAAGTAGCGAAAATGAGTGTTTGGTTGTAAGGAAATATTTGAGAGAAGATCTTTTGGACTATTACCATACAAATTCTAGATAGTTAATGAATGCGTAAAGGATAATATTACACCAATAACATTTTCTCACAAATTTTCTCTCATAACTTTGATGTGACAGTTTGTAATTGGTTAGTTCACAACGAGTCTCACATGGGTTCCACATGGGTCTAATTAATTAATTGTAAGCTAATCAATTGCGAGTTGGCACGTCAGGGTTATGAAAGAAAATTTATGAGAAAGAATTGTTTGCAGTAAATTACCTATGATCTCTTACTTTTATAGGCACCCTTAAGAGAAAAGTTTTTGAAAAGTTACATATTACAGTGCCACTCTTATGTTTTCTGTGCTTTTCTTTACAAGCCTATTCACCCTCGCCATCACAAAACATATATGCTAAGTTATTTTCCTTTGGGCTACCTTCCTTTATTGGGGCTTTATGGGCTTTTTGGGCTTCCTCCAAAATCAACTTTCATCTTGGCTAATCCCAACAGACAGACGTCGTTTAAGCTTGAGCCTACTTTCTTGGCCCAGTTTTTCTCAACCAAATATAGCTTTTACATATACGCATACTTTTTATTGTGTACTTATTTCCTTCAAATAAAGCATGTAGAATTCTTTTATAATAATCAAACAAATAAATGAGGTTTCCTTGTAGATTTTTGCTTTTTTATCCAAAGCTCGGGCAATTTGTTATTAATTATTTTAGTTGAGTAGATAAACTCCAATTAATGATGTGTTGGTGGGTAATATAACTACATAAGGGTAAAATCACTACTAAATTAGGAGAACCGAGAGTCCAGGAGGGGTTGAAGCATTGGACTAGAGCAAAGTATATGTATAGGCATTGGACTCGACGTCACACGCCAACATTAGAATAGGAACGGTCATTGGATGTTGGAGTTCATAAAAATATCTTGGGTATATTATGAAGGAAATATACGAGGTGTTTATGGAAATCATGCGGGAGCCAAATCACTGGCGCACAAAGTATTCAAGCAAGGGCATTATTGGCCTTCGATACATGAAGATGCAAAGGAGTACACACGCAATTGCGAGGGGTATCAAAGAACCGCTAACACTTCGAGATTGCTAGCCACTCAACTCATACCAATGTCTTCACCTTGGCCCTTAGCCAAGTAGGGTATAAACCTGATTGGTCTCATGCCTATGGGGAAAGGGCAGGCCAAATACGCGATCTAGCAATTGATTATTAAACAAAGTGGATTGAGGCTGAAGCTCTAAATATAATAACAGAAAGTAAGACAACCAGCTTTATTTAAAGGGTAGTGGTGTGTCGCTTTGGCATACCCCACACCATAGTGTGCAATAATGGTAGACAATTTGATAGTGAGTAGTTTAAATTGGGTGGAGAAATCTAGATTTTCTTCCTGCCATTTTGAAAGGAAATAATATACTAACAAAGTATTTCCTACTTGAATGTATCTGTGAGGAGCAAAACCTTGAGCAAATATGCGTCAAAACAACAATCAAATTCACAAGATACACAAGCAATTTTACGTGAAAAAACCTCTTCAATGTGAAGATAATAAAAAACCGTGGAATCGTATGATCTACTTAAATCTATTATAATAAAAAGTGTTTACAACAGACACAATCCGCCAATAATATTGCACATTAATTTAAAGTTTTATCACAGGTCTAATAAAGTGAAATACACAATAGAGGTACAAAAAGATAGAGTAAAATCATCAGCAAAGCACCCGAAACTCCAAACTCAGTCGTTAAAATTGAAAACGAATTGTCTAGATTGAAGAATCAAACGTCCTCTGTGTTTTGACAAAAAATCAAGTTGATCAAACTAGAGATGACCTTCCAATTGTCAGGCTGAAGAAGAACAAATGGACTAAAAATTCTGCAACTCAACTTTTTGATTTGGCTGTCTTTCTAGAGGCAAAACTCTACAAAAAAGATGGCTATCACGAAATTGATCGTTGGATGTGAAGATTTTATCGTCAACAACAACGCTATGAAATTTGAGCAAAAACGAAGCAAGATTCACTGATGGATAGTCATTGGAATAACTTGGTGTGGCTATCTCTCTCTCACTTCTATAGATTTTTAATCTGTGAACAGTAAGTACCCTATTTTTCTGTTCACCCACTCCATAATCAACTAATATAAGCTGCTTTTTTTTTTTTTTTTTCTATTTTTGTGCTTTAGGATTTTGGGCCATCCTCCACATGAGGGAAACCCAGGCCCAAAAAATCTCCTCCTTTCTCGACTATGTGGGGAAATGGACCACATCGGCAATAGCTCGACTAACTTCATGCTTCTCCCTTGCTAAAGCCTTTGTCAACATATTCGAGCCATTGTCATATGTATGGATCTTCTTAAGTTCAAATAGGCTATCGTGAAGAGTATCCCTTATCCAATGATACCTTACATCAAAATGCTTAGATCTCAAATGGAATTTAGAATTCTTCACAAGATGAATAGCAGTTTGGTTGTCACAAAACAAAACATACCATTGTTGTTTAAAACCAAGCTCTCTCATGAACTTTTTCATCCACAGCAACTCCTTGCAAGCTTATGTTATAGCAATAAATTATGCTTCTGTCGTAGAAAGTGTAACACACTTTTGCCATCTCGATTGCCAAGAAACTACTCCACCAGCAAAAGTAATTAGATAGCCAGAAGTAGACTTACGAGTATCCATGTCCCCAGCCAAGTCAACATTTGTGGAGTCAACCAAAACTGGTTTATCACTTCCAAAACAAAATTTTAACTTGGAAGTGTCTCGTAGATACCTTATAATCCACTTCATTGCATCCCAATGCTCTTTCCCCGGATTTGACAAAAATATGCTAACAGCCCCAACTACAAAAGATATATCTGGTCTCATATACACCATTGCACACATCAAGCTTCCTACAGTTGAAGCGTAAGGGACTCTTTCTATTCCCTTCTTCTGACTATATGTAGAAAGACCTTGCTTTGCACTTAGCTTAAAATGAGTAGCTAGGGGAGAACTCACCGCTTTGGCCTTACCCATGTTCAACCTTTGAAGCACTTTTTCAATATATTGCTCATGTGACATATACAATTTCTTCTCTTTTCTGTTTCAACAAATTTGAATGCCAAGAATTTGTTTTGTTGGCCCTAAATCCTTCATAGCCAATGACTTACTCAACTGCTTCTTCAAATCACCAATCCTAGAAGAATTCTTGCCAAATATCAACATGTCATCAATATAAAGCAATAAAATAATACAATTGTTATCAGAGAATTTCTGCACAAATACACAATGATCAAAACTAGTCTTCTTTAACCATGCTCCCTCATAACTGACTTGAACTTATTATACCATTGTTGGGGTGCTTGCTTCAAACCGTAGAGGCTTTTCTTTAAACGACCGACATAATCTTCTTTTCCTTTAACTTGGAAACCCTCTAGTTGTTCCATGTAATTTTTTTCCTCCAAATCACCATGAAGAAATTCAGTTTTCACATCCATCTACACAACTTCTAAGTCCAGGCTAGTCGCCAAGCCTAAAACCACACATATGGAAGATGATTTCACAACATGAGAGAAAATATCATCAAAGTCAATTCCTTTTCTCTGATTGAATCCCTTGACAACTAATCTGGCTTTGCATCGTGGCCGTGAAGTATGTTTTTCTTACTTCGCCCTGTAGACTCATTTGTTTTTCAAAATTGTCTTACCCTTAGGCAACTTTACCATCTCAAAGGTGTGATTGTCATGCAATGACTGCATCTCATCTTCCATAGCAGCAACACAATTTGCTTTGTTTTTGTCTTCCATTGCTTCTGTATAACACTGAGGCTCTCCCTTGGCAGTCAATAATACATACTCATTTTTAGAATACTGTGTGAAAAGACATCGGTCTCTAATAGACCTCCTGAGTGGAATTTCTGGTTCTAGAAGCTGATCAGTAGTCTGATAATCTGTCTGAACCTACATAGGAGCATCTGCATCATTTAAATCTTGATGGTCATCTTGAACATCATGTTCAACATTTGTTGGCAAATTCGTGAAAGGCACTAGGTCCAAGTCAATCAAACCATCACTATACTAAGACACTACTTTCTTTACTTTTTAAACATCTTGTATAGTTTGATCTTCCATAAACACAACAATCACGACTGCTTATTAGTTTCTAATCAACTGGATCATATAGCCTATAGCCAAATTCATCAAGAACATAACCTATAAAGATGCACTATCGAGTCTTTATATCAAGCATAGACCTCTCATCTTTGGGAATATGCACAAATGTCTTACATCCAAAAACATGTAAGTGATCATAAGAAACATCTTTGCCACTCCAAACTCTCTTTGGTACATCAGACTGAAGAGGGACAAAAGGTGTGAGATTAAGAACATGTACAACTATTTCAAAGCTTCACCCCAAAAATAACCTAACAACTGTGCCGGTGAAAGCAAGCATCTCACCCCCTCAACTAGTGTTCTATTCATCCTTTTAGCTAACCTATTCAGCTGTGGAGTCTTGGGTGGTGTCTTTTGATGTCGAATGCCCTGTTGTCTACAATATTCATCAAATGGACCCAAATACACTCCCCCATTATCTGTTCTAATGCACTTCAATTTCTTCACAGTTTGTCTCTCAACCAAAACCTAAAACTTTTTATACACATCCAACACTTGATCTTTTGTTTTCGATGTATAAACCCACGAATTTCTTGAATGCTCATCTATGAAGGTCACAAAGTAAGAAACGCTACCAAATGTTTTCGTTTTCATAGGTCCACAAACATCGAGCTGCACCAAATCAAGAATACCTTGTTTTCTTGAAGGAAGGGAACTCTTGAAGGAAACTGTATTATGTTTTCCTACCTT
Source organism: Pistacia atlantica (assembly GCA_026229545.1). Taxonomy (NCBI): domain Eukaryota; kingdom Viridiplantae; phylum Streptophyta; class Magnoliopsida; order Sapindales; family Anacardiaceae; genus Pistacia; species Pistacia atlantica. The sequence goes on from CM047908.1 coordinate 19,071,901, forward strand.
TCAATGAGTACATCTTTTCAAATTTGCACTTTTCATTCTAGAGAGAAGATTCTTTTTAGACAATATTGCCAAGCTTTTTTCACTTATGTGGGCAAGTCTCTTATGCCACAAACCTACTGTAAAGTCATCCTTCATTGCATTAATAATGCCTTTGGAAAGTCTTGCTTGTAATATGTATAAAGTAGAAAACTTCTTGCCTTAAGTCACAACGATGGAACCCCTAGTGTACTTCCACTGACCATTACTAAAAGTGTTACAGTAGCCCTCATCGTCAAGTCTGCTTGTAGAAATCAGATTTAGATGAATGTCAGGAATATGTTTCATATCTCTGAGTAGTAGACTACTACCGTCATCCATTTCCAAACATACATCTCCAATACCAATGACCTTTGCCAAACCATCATTGAATATCTTTACTGTCCCAAAGTCGCCTGCAGCATAGGAAGTAAAAAGATCATTTCTAGATGTAGTGTGAATAGAAGCACCACTATCAATTACCTAAATGGTCTCATGGCATGCAACATTTATAACATCATCATCATAGAGAATAAAGAAATCTTTAGAAGTAACAGTAGCAACTTGATCATTATGCTTGCCATCATCATTTTTCTCCTGCTTGCTATTTTTTAGTTTGATCTCTCCTTTTTTCATTTATAGCAATATTTCTTGATATGCCCAGTTTTACCACAATAGTGACATTCAAGATTCTTATACTTTGACCTTGATTTACTCCTGCTTTTACCTTTACCATTTTGCCCTTGACCTTTACTCTTGCTTCTCCCTTTGTTTTCAGTGACTAAGACCTCAAAATGTGATGATGAAGAGCCTTGAGTTCTCTGTCTCACCTTCTCATTTAAAACACCACTCTTGACATATTCCATGGTCACAATACCATTAGAAGTAGAATTTGTCAAGGATACACGAAAATTTTCCCAAGAGTCAGGCAAAGTATTAAGCAACCAAAGTCCCTGATCAAACTTTACACCTATATTGGACAATTGATCAACTCAACCTTGAAATTCATTCAAGTGGTCCAAAATAGAACTCCCTTCCTTGTATCTCAAATTCATGGCTTGTTTAAGTAGGGACAATTTGTTATTTCCTATTTTTGAAGCATATAACATCTCAAGTTTATTCCACAAACTCCTAGCATGAATCTCATTAGCAATATGATTCACAACATTATCTTCTACCCATTGCCTAATATAGCCACACACTTTTTTGTGCTCAAACTCAATCTTTGTCACTTTTAGAATCAGGTTTTTCCGAAGCAAACACTGGCAAGTGTAGTATTTTCACAAATAAAATATCTTTCATTTTCCCTCCACTTATGCTAATTTTTTCCATTCAAACAAACCATTTTACTTGAATTTGCCTCCATCATTCAAACAGTCTACAACCTCGCTCTGATACCACTTTGAAAAGAAATAATGCACTAACAAAGTATTTTCTACTTGAATGAATATGTGAGGAGCATAACCTTGAGCAAATATGCTTGAAAACAACAATCAAATTCACAAGAGACGCAAGCAATTTTACGTGGAAAAATCTCTTTAAGGTGAAGAGATTAAAAAACCACAGGATCGTATGATCCATTTAAATCCATTATAATAAAAAGTGTTTACAGCAGCCACAATCTACCAATTATATTGCACACTAATTTAGAGCTTTATCACAAGTCCAACAAAGTGAAATACACAAAAGAGTTACAAAAAAATAGAGTAAAATCACCAGCAAAGCACCTGAAATAGAGGTTGTATAACTCCAAACTCAACTGTTAAAATCGAAAACTAACAATCCAGATTGAAGAATCAAACGTCCTCTGCGTTCTGACAAAAAATCAAGTTGATAAGACAAGAGATGACCTTCCGATCGTCAAGCTGAAGAAGGATAGATGGACTAAAAATTCTGCAACTCAACTTTTTGATTTGACTATCTTTCTAGAGCAAAACTCTACAAAAAAATATGGCTATCATGAAACTGACCGTTGAATGTGAAGATCTTATCGTTAACAATAACGCTCTAAAATTTGAACAACAACGAAGCAAGATTTACCGTTGGATCATCACTGAAATAACCTGGTGTGGCTGCCTCTCTCTCACTTTTGTAGATTTTTAATCTGTGAACAGTACCCTATTTTTCTATTCACCCACTCCATAGTCAACTGATATAAGCTGCTTTTATTATTATTATTTTTTTCCTTCTTTTTATTTTTGGGCTTTAGGATTTTGGGCCATCCTCTGCAAGGGAAACCCAAGCCCAACACACTTGGTAGCCTAGGGAAGTATGTAGAATTCTCTATTGGACGCCCAATGAAATCAACTAAGCACTTTGGAATGAGGCTTTACTGGAAGAAAAAGAGAGGGGACCCATACGGTTTGAATAAAAGAAAAACAAGCCTAGTAAATTCAAGATATGAAACTATCAGAGGCTCTTGAAATACTGGCCCATCCTTCAAAATATGTTATTGAACCACTGCAATTATGAAGTCTAAAGCTAGAGCCTAGAGGATCATGCATTGCAATATAGAAATGATTTTATCCTTCTCCCTCACTCAACAATTAAGCTAGGCTCAACACTATTTGCAATATTCTAAAGACTAGGGGGGGCTTATGTTGGTGGGTAATATAACTAGTAAGGGTAAAAAGGTGAAATCACTACTAAATGGGGACAAATGAGAGCCCATGAGGGGTTGAAGCATTGGACTAGAACTAGAGCGAAGTCTATGTACATGCATTGGGCTTGACGACATACACCAACATTGGAACAGGAATGGTCATTGGACGTTGGAGCCCATAAAACTGTCTCGAGAAGTGTGTCTATAAAACCGACAAGGCATAAAATGGATTTTGACTGCCCTCAAGTTTAATATTTAACAGAAAGTGAATTAATAACAGATCATTAAATAATTATGATTACATGCAAATAATGTTCTGAAACTCGGACCGGACCCCAGTCTAACCGGTCCGAGGGTTTTGTCAATGATTTTGGTTCATTAAGTACTTAAAACTCGGTATTTTTATTTAAACCATTTTTGACCATTAGTAGACTGGCGGAATAATGTTAAACAGCCGGTCCAACTAGATTAGATGAAAATTTGGTCCAACAAATGTGACTATTTTGAAAGGCAAAAATCCTTACCATTTTTTGCTTTAGCCTTCGTTTTTAATCTTCATTTGTTTCTTCATCTTTTCCGGCTTCCAATCCAAATTCATTTATCTTCTCTTCCACCTTTATTCATCTTTGGTTAGATTTGAGCTTAGAAAGTGAAAGAAAAAAAGATGGAAAAGATCTGAAGAAGCAGAAGAAGAAAGAGAAGAGGACAGAGAGAAAGAGAAAAAAAAATCAGATGAAGCAGAAGATCTGAAGATGTGAGCAAGAAAGAGAAGAGGAGGTGAGAAAAGAGAAGAGAATATGGAAGAACTTAAAGAAGAAAGAGAAGAGACAGCGAGAAAGAAAGGGAAAAAAATAAAGGAGAGAAGAAGAAAGAGAAGATGAGGTGACATTGGAAATGTGAGAAATATATATATATATATATATATATAAAGAAGAAAGAGAGGAAAAAAAAACTATGAAGGAGAGAACATGAAATGACATGTGAATATATATATATAGATGACATCATCAGTCAGACCGGTTGGACCGTTCAGACCGGAAACCAGCCATCTGACCGAGTCATCTTCTGGTCCAGGTTTCAGAACATTGCATGCAAAGTTAATGGAAGGCATGACAAACCTGCCTCATTTAATGTTGCATAATCCCTTTCGAGAGAGAAATTATGAAATAATATCATTTAGCTGCCAAGTGAGAGGTAGGCTGCATATGGAAGACACCTCACCCATAGTGCATGTAATAGGACATATGGCAAGCCACTCATGCGCTATATAAAGAGAGCTCCACAAGGTAAAAAGGGGTAATGAAAAATTGATAAATCTAAATCCATTCTCTCTCTATAGTTCTTGCTATTTTTTGCAAGAATTCTCTTTGGGTAATTATTGTCAATTAATACACATATAAGGGCCGTCTCAAAGATATTTGTAACCTTAGGTAAGAGTTACTTTGAGGCCCTTCTAATAATAGAAGCATATATTAAAAAATTATTTCAAATTTATTTTTCTTACCTTTTGAGATGCAAAATCACTAATTAATTTTTTATATTCAAGTTTAGGAACCAAATCTTTTTCAATTGATAATATAGTCAAATTACCTAATCTTTTTTATGACATGGGTGAACGCAAATAAGATTTTATTAACTTTAATTTTGAAAAACTTCTTTCTACTGAAGCTACAGTAATAGGAATAGTTAATAGTATTCTATAAGCTATCCATGCATTTGGAAAAGAATTCACATTTTTTTTATAAAATCTAGTATCTCAAGTGGTGTTTTAATTTCCATGTTTATAATTTCTTTTAAAACTTTTAGTTCTAAATATAAATCTAAACCATCAATATCAGAGAGCATGTCATGTTTTAAACAGTTTTCAAGATTTAAACAATTTTTCTTCAAATTATCATCATCAAGCAATTTTAACTTTTCTTTACTATAAAAGAAACCAAAATTGTCACTATATATTTCAAATTGTTCAAACCTACTTTGAAGTGAAGAAATTGCATGATCAACTAAATATGTGAAATAATTTATTCTAAAAGATTCTTTAGCAGACAATTTCATCTCTTCATTTCATTCTCATCAAATTGTTTTTTTCTCTTTATTGTACGTTTTTTACAAAATTTTAGTTATATATTTATTTGCTCTGCAATCTCTTTAGCATAAATCATTGCAGATGTAAACCCAGTTTCTCTATATTTTTCAAAAAAATGAAACAAGATCTTTCAACTAATTTGTTGCAACAACAATGTCCATATTTTTAGATTGTAAATATTTACTAACCGTATTAACAGCAAGTAACATTTCATACCAAATAATCATGCCTAATAGAAATTCAAAATTTTCAATCTCATATGTTACTAAAGAAATAGCTTCACTTTTTGTTTAAGGATCTTCACTAGTTTCTGCTAATTGATATAAAACATCTCTTATTTGTGAGGCTTGAAATTTTATTGCTTTAACACTTACAACACGACTTTCCCAACGTGTTTGTGATAATGGCTTAAGTGTCAAATTAGAAACATGATCTTGCAAAATTTCCCATTGTTTTGTAGAAGAAGAAAATAATGAGTATATGTGTTGTGTCACTCCAAAAAATGTAATAGCATTAGCACATGAAGTAGCCATATCACAAATAACTAAATTAAGATTGTGAGAACCACACGGTGTATAAAATGTTCTAGAATTTATATCTACTAATTTTTTTGCACACCTTGTTGTTTACTTTTCATAATAGACCCATTATCATATCCTTGTCCTCTCACATTATTTACATCAAGTTCAAGATTTTTTAGTATATTTGTGAGTACATTAAAAAGACCTTGACCAGAAGTATCATCCACTTTTATAAAATCTATAAAGTACTCTTCTATTTTTATTGGACTTATTGAAATATCTACATATCTTAATATAAACATTTGTTCTTGATGACTTGTATCTGGGGTACAATCAAGTATAACTGAAAAATATTTTGATTCTTTGATTTTTTTTAATAATCGTATTTCTTATTTCTAATGCTGAAATATTTATCTACTCCTTTTGTATATTATGACCAAGATAATGAGTATGAATTTTTCCATTTTGAATACATTTAAGGTGTTCTTGCATTATTGGATCAAACTCAGCAATCATTTCAATTAAATTCAAAAAAATTCCATTATTTTCTTGATAAATCTTCTCATTTGTAATACGAAATGCCAAATTATTTTTTGAAAGATTTTTTACAACTGCTATAATTCTTAATAGTACATTCTTCTAATGCTCTTTCTCTTTATTTATTTTCTCTTATAAACATTTATCAATTGTTTTGTTTTTAAACAATCACATCTCAACATCAACCCAAATGTTCATATTTATGGCATGTTCATTGCTTGTTTGGTGCCTTTTAAGCTTGGCACTAAGATTTTTCCAATCTCCACATCTTTCATTTTCTAATTGAATTGCATTTGATTTTAAACTAAATAATTTACAACAAAAATAAAATACTTTATCTAATTCTTTTGAATATACTAGCCATTTTCTATCATGTTTTTCTCCATTTGGTAATTTTCGAATGTAATGAATTGCAGAAAAGCGTCTAGAATTTTCATCTCTTGGAAAATCTAAAACTTGTCTATTTGGACATTTCTCAACTAATAAATTACATAAGCTTGTGTCTAAATTATTCCAGTGTGCCGGATCATAAATATTTTTAATTGTTGTTTCCTCTTTATCATTAATATTTTCATTCTTGTCGAATGACATTTATTCTTCTAAATTTTCATGATATTTTTTACTAGTATTTGATGAATTTGAATTGTTATCTTTAAAAGTTTCTTCGCAATTTTTAATTGATTTTTCATTTAAATCTTCATTTGGTTTTTTTAGCATTTAGTGTTTCATATTAATAACAAATCTATCAAGTGCACCTTTTTGAGATTGAATTAGTTCTTCTATCTTTTTTTTTTCTTACGTTTTTCAAATCTAGATTCATACTTTCTAGTAGACAATTCTATTCAAAGAATAAATAATTTAGAGCTCTTAATATTATTTTGCTAAAATAAAAATAATTATAAAAATTAAGAAGGAACTTTAGCACCTGAATTATGCTCCTAATTTTGCTTTCTGCTATGCTGAAATTGCAAAATCTTATATTATTACCTTGCATAAAAATAATGATGTAAATCATACATTCACTTGATCAAATATAAAGTAAAATGAGTTGAGAATGCTAAGAGTAAAATGATTTAGAGCCCTTAATATTGCCCTACATAAAATAAATAATGTAAATCACACATTCATTGGAGAAATTTTTGTCTATAGAGATGAGAAAGCTAAGAGAAAAGAGATGAGAAAGCTGAGACTTGAGAGTAAAATGAGTTGAGAATGCTAAGAGTAAAAAATGAGAACATTGAATTTTTGGAGTGAAATGAGAGATAACTTGGATAAGTGAATTGATATAAGAGGTTGTCATTTGGACTTGGGAGAGAGAGGAGATTGTGATTTGACATTTGAGACTTGTGAGATTGTAGCAACCAAGGTGTCTCAATGGAAAAATTGAGCCAACAATGTGTTTCAAGCTTACAGAGATAGGCGGTAGAAGGTAGGATTGATGGAAATTGGGAAATTATAAAGTAAATGACATACACTCACCCAAGGTTTGTTGAAATCATAGTTGGTACCCCTGGTTTCCTAAATTGCAGATTCACACCCTTAATGGCTAAATTCCAAACCACCCCATTCCAATTTCCAAACCACTAGTTGACCCTTCTTCTTTCCCAACACTAGCCCACCAAACCACCATCGGTCCACTGCAGCCAAAACCAAAGCACCCCAAAAACAGTCAATCAACTCTAGAAATCATCCCAAACAAACAACTCCAATCAACCAATTACCAAAGAGATCACCATTACCATAAAACACAAAACCAAAAATCATTAGCAAACTCAATTGAAAAAAAAAAAAATTAAGAGAGGTGGACGGTGACCGGTGGGCTAACAGGGTTAGGTAAGTGAGGGGTTTTGAAGAGAGGGCTGAGGAGAGGAAGATGGCGGCGTCGAAAAAGGTCAATGACGGCGGATACATGTTGGAAATGGTTGTCGCACACGGTGGAGAATGGAGACGGGTTGCGAAAATTAGCAAAAATCGGCCAAATTGGGGATATCAAGGCTGGGAAAATGCTTGGAAAATGATAAAGTGATGATTCCGATCGATTTTGGTGAGAAAATCAATCGTAATCATCACTTTAATGTCGGTAATGGCACTATGGTGGTGTAGAGGGGTGGAGATACAATGTTTTCATTATTTTAGGGATTGAATGGGTGTTTTGAAATTTAGACATATAAATTACTATTTTAGCCTTTGTTAATTTAGGGATGTGAATGGAAAATATGAAACATGGTTTTTTGCAAATTTATGTAAAAAAATTATAATGAATTTGGGCATTTTTGGTTTTTTTTGCCCTTTGGACCGGCTTGGATAAAAAATTATAAACTTTTTTTAGGTCTAATGGTATTTCGGTAAACCTATTAAAAAAAAAACTTAAAATAATTTTGGACTCCTTTTTGGGCCTTTTTTTTGAGAAGCCTTAGGCAGGTGCCTCACCAGCTTACCACTTGGGCCGGCCCTGCCCACTAGCCCCATTTGATTGTTGTTGCATTGTAGGTCAAATTCCACATCCTTTCATGCGAGAAAGGGCAAGTGTCGTGGATTCTAGGCTAGGAAATGACCGTTTACCTAGGCAACTAAAATCGAGCATCAACAATAGGTTCATTTAATAGGATTATTGATTTAAAATTATAATGATGCAATTTAATCTGGATAATAATGAATTGCTGAAAGACTTACTCATTTAAAAAATGTTATTTTTTTTAAACAATGTTTTTTCCTCTTATTTAACTATTTGATTCATATTCCAATAAGTAGCACGTAAAGGTCACAAACCTGTTTTGGCTTGATAATCTTATCAAATTTGTTGATGCTCGTTTTCGGCACCAACCAATTGTCACGTGGGTGACAATATTTGATGAATTTAATGCACGTAACAATAGATGTGTCCAGTGAAATAAATGAAAAGAGGCTTTTAAAGTGGTTCGGATGCTAAGGTAGCAAGTGCTACATCCACTGACTTTGTATTGATGTTGGTGTGGGTCAGGTCGCGAAGCGGACTGACGTACATAAGAGTTCACAAAAGTAATATGTTTTTTGCCTTTACAAGAGAGAGTTGTTTTATGTAATGAATGGCCGAATCCCCTTAATGGAGGGGTCTTCTTCATTTTATATCAAATTGAAGCGTGTAATCATCATTAAATCTATGGGTTGGTGTGATTGTCAGGATGTGATCCGGCTTCACGTCCCGTTTTCCTTTTTCCAGGCTGACGTCGCACGACTTGCTGCAGAGAAATGGACGAGTGTGAGCTCCATGTTATTTTGTAGGTCTGGCGTGCGCATATTGTCTGACGGGCGAGCTACTCCTGACATGACTCTCCCGTCACCGCCCTTTATTTTCCGTGCATAACGAAGCCCCCTAGTTTTTAAGGTTTGTGGAGCAGGCCTTGGAAACTAAGTCACTGAAGGCTGCAGGTGGGTTCCAGACTGGATGGGGTGAGCTCGGCTCAAGACTCGCAGCGAACACGATCTCGCGTGATCCTTTGCCTAAGCGACCTGACAATCTTCATCCTAGCGACCTGGATTTGATGGACGCTCCTTTCTGTACCTTTTAGGTTCAACGAACCTGGCTCTGCGCTGTCAGGCGTTCTGCAGGAGTGACAGCGCTTGTCTGACACATTAAATGCGCGGTATGATGACCCGACGCCGTTTTGACAACATTAACTGCGTGACACATTTGAAACGGCAACCCTTATTGCATTTAATGCGACGTGGGTTTTGAGTTGACGCCCCTCTTTACGGCATTTAATGCGACGTGGGGCGCATTTAATGCGGGGAGAGAGGGAACTGCCGTTTCGGTTCCAAGGGGTGGTAACCGTCGATTCGCTATCCATATAAAAACTTGGCATTTTTCAGATGAGGCCACCGAGATTTCTTTCGCGAGTGATAAACCTTCGCAAACCCGAATCATTCTCTCCCCGATCGCGCTTTTCGAGGCAACCGGGGACGAGTTTATTTGACTCCCATATTCTACGAGTAAGATTCTCCCTTTTTTTTTTTTTTGTTGGTTTGGTTGAACCATGGCATGGGGCCTCCCGGTGTTTCACCCGGAGTCGCGGACGCCGCTTATTGGTTTCGGAAGTGGATGGCGGCTTGATCCACTACTAGGTTTTAAGCATTTGTCCCTTGTCGTCGCACGGGACAAACACAAAGGCCTAAATGACCGTGTCTGTCGATGTTGCAGACTAAAATGGAACCATCAACATCCAGGCCAGAGGACGGAGCCAGCTTGTCCTCGCGGGGAGCTCCCGAGGACGCAGCTCTCGATGTCTACTCGGTTCTCACCTCCGAGGAATATGCTAGAATAAAGAGGCAGTTCGATATCCGCTCGGAGGTGTTCCTCGACTACGCTAGGCCGTCACGGCGCCCGGCTGATGGCCTTGCCGCGATCTCTGAGGAGATCTTTAAGGGTGGAGGGAGGGTTCCCTTCCATCCTTTCATCAGGTCGGTCCTGGATCATTTGGGATCACTGCCATCACGATTGATGCCTTAGCAGTATGTCATCGCCGTTGCGATGTACATCGCGTCTTTGTAAAACGACTTGGGAGAGCCATCAGCAGTGGAGCTCGGTGTTGCCTACTACCTGAAGAAGAGTAGGGATAAGGACTCGTACTATCTGTCTCGGCGACCTACTATTGCCGCGGGGATACACAGCTATCCTAGCAATGCGGGGGCCTACGAGACAAAGTTTTTCTTTTTCTGCTATAACGGTCACTGCCATTTTCAGGATCCAAGTAGGTTTCTCATCGCTGGGTTCGTTATTTGCTCGCATGATTATTAGTAACGACTGTCTCTTTTGCGCAGTAACGACGACCAGCCAAAACCTACTCGGCCCGGCCCAGCGAGGCTCGTATCTTTCGGGGTATTGGGACGAGGAACAACGGGGCGTGAGGAAGCTCGTGACAACCGCTGAACTGCGAGAAAGTACGGTTTTTTCACCGACAACGCGTCATTGGAACCCCTAGAAGGTAAGTTACGCTGATTTCTTTCTGGTCGTAGAATTAATTCCCTTTCTGACGAGCTTGAATACAGAGACCATGCCTCCAAACGAGTCCGGACAGTCCCGCCGAGTGCCATTTGTTTTCCCTCGCTCGAGGAGTGAGAGGGCGGCCGAAGCTGCCCGTGCCATTTTGGCACAGCCGCTGCAAGCTTCTGCGCATTCGCAGCCCCGTCCTGCACAAGAGGCGGACGGGGCAGACAGGTCGCTCGGGCGTCGGCCGCTCGCCCGGGCGTAAGGCTCGGCCCCGAAAGGTCCGAAGAGGAAAGCAGGTCCAAGTCAAAGAGTGGCGAAATCGAGGATACGGAGGAACCTCCTCGAGGATCGCCAAGAGTCGGGAGGTCGGGCAAAGAGCCTGGCAGAGGCGAGGCGAGGCAGGCGGCGACAAGGCAAAGGGCGGTATGATACGGACTCGTTAGTGCCCGAGCACGACGAATTGTTTATAGGCACCTTTCGAGTCATTGTGTCGTATACGTCAGCGGCGAGTTTGCGGACGCAGGCGATGACGATGGCCACGTCGTTCCGGCGCTCCCGAGCAAGGTAAACCAACCGTGATTACGAAATTTCATTTTGGTCGACTTTCTAACTCGTATCTTGCTCGCGAGGATTGCTTGCGATGAGGATGTCCATGGAGAAGGCGAGCGCAGGGGGCCGCAAAGGGGAGACGGCGACTGCAAGAGGAGGTCGCGAAGCTGAAGCAAAGTTTGGAGTCCGCTGAGGCGGAGAGAACTCAAGCGTTCGATGCAGCGAATAGGTATCTGAACCAAAAGGGCGCTGCTCAGCGAGCAGTGGACTTCCAGAGGGCGGAGCTCGATCGTCGTGCGGAGGAAGTTAGAGAACTTCAAAGGACAACCGCCAGGCTCTCTAAGGAGGTCGGAGAAAAGGACCAGGAGCTTCAGGCGACCTTTGAGCGGCGCCCGGCAGGCTGATGGAAGAGGCCTTAGGCGGAGGAAAGGCTAGCCCGCGAGGCCGACCTCCGGGCCAGGAGTATTTCAGAGGCCGGGCAAGTCGCTTCTCGAGTGATGAAATGCGAGAATCGGAGGTCAGGAAATGGAGGAGAAGGCCACGGGCGGAGGGCTGCGGGTCCATCTATACCCTACGAGCTAGGAACCCGAACTTGGACACGTCCGAGGCCTCCCGGGAGGATTGGCGGGCGACCTTGCAAGAGTCATGGCCAGGAGGGGACGGTGACCGCTGCATGACGGCGCGCAGGACCCAGGACCCGACCGAGGCGGCTGCGGCTCGAAGGATCTTCCCAACCAGCCTTAGGCGAAATGAATCGTCCTTATTGTAATCGGGTTTTCGGACTCTTTCCGTTTGTAAATGAATGAAATCTTTTCGATTTATAGTTCGCTCTTTTCGTATATTATGTGTGCGATTTACAATTTGCGATTTACATAGGCAATTGTTTACTAATTTTTACATGCGAACAGAACACATACGAGCCGTTTCGAGCGAATAATGTAATACTTAAAAAGAAATTAACAAAATGAGAACTGAGTTCAGGATTATTGATAGTACGGCCGGAGGTGCTCGGCATTCCAAGCTCGGGGTACTTTGGAGCCATTCAATCTTTTGAGATGATAGGTCCCCGGTCTGATTACTTTGTCGACCCGGTATGGACCTTCCCAGTTAGGCCCTAGTACCCCCGCACTTGGCTCTCTGGTTCCGAGGAGAACTTCCTTTAGCACAAGGTCTCCGACCTGGAAGTCTCTTCGCTTGACCTTTGAGTCGAAGAATCTTTTTGCTCGCTGTTGGTAGGCCGCTATCCTTAGCGAAGCCTTGTTGCGGTGTTCTTCGACCAGATCCAAACTTGCTCTCATTAGTGCTTCGTTTCCGTCCTCATTGTACAAGTCCCTCCGAAGAGACCCAGTTCCAACCTCTACAGGGATCATTGCTTCACAGCCGTAGGCTAGCGAAAATGGAGTTTAGGTGGAGGTCCTGGAGTTGTCTGTACGCCCACAAGACTTCGGGGAGGTTGTCGGCCCAATTTCCTTTGGCTTCCCGAGCTTGGCTTTCAGTGTGCTTGATGGTCTTGTTGTGCTTCAACTTGGCCATTCGCTGTGATGTCAGCGTGAGGCAAATTTTTTTATGGATGCCCAGGCTCGTCGCGCTTGAACTCCTCATTATCGAATTGTTTTCCATTTTCCAAGATAAGGGTGTGAGGAATTCCGTGCGGCACACTATATTCTTGAAAACGAAGTCCTTTACTTTACGAGGTCACGTGATCGCGGCTAACGGCTCGGCGACCCATTTTGTGAAGTAGTCTACCGCGACCACGGCATACTTGACCCCTCCCTTTCCAACCGGCATGGGGCGTGAGGTCGATCCCCCACATGGAAAAGCGGCCAGGGGCTAGACATAGTGATCAGGCTCGTGAGATGGGGCTCGCGGGATGTTCGCGAACGGCCCGACACTTGTCGCATCTCTTGACAAAGTTGTACGCATCCTTACGGATTCGGGGCGGTAGTATCCACGCGCACAATCTTGTTTGCAAGCCAGAGGCTGCTCGTGTGGTTCACCTGCAGATCCCCTCATGAATTTCCCTCGTGATGTAGTCTCTTCTTCATTGGTCACACATCGGAGGCGGGGCTTGAATCCTCTCTGAGCAGTGATCCCATGAACGTGAAGCGAGCAGGACTTTACTCGTAGGACCCTCGCCTCGACTTTGTCGTTGGGATGAGGTCCCACGTCCTTGAGTCTTGTAGCAGGTCAGTCGAATGAATGGCATGGTGAACCTCGTTCACGGCACATTCGGCCGTAGGCGATAGTCGGAGCATTGACAAAATGAACAGGGAATGTTATCGGGGAGCCTACGAATCTAGTGACGAGGCAATCTTTGCCAACCTTGGCGTCCAGCTATTGAGAACCACTTACTCACAGCGGGGAGACGCGGCGATCTCGAAAGTGCTTCCGCGACCCCAAAGAGACCGGCCAGCTTCAAACAGGGTGATGGACCATGTTATAGGCTTGGCCTTAGCAAGGTACTCTCCACAGGATACAGGTTGACGCACAGAGAAGTCGTATAAATGCTGATCGCAGGTTGCACCCATTTCTTTGGCGATCATGCACCCGAGCGAGCTTCGTAGTCGGACTCATTGTTGGTTGGTCGCTTTAAACCCGAAGCGGAGAATACCATGGATTCGGATCCCCTCGGGACTCACCGGGGAGAAGGCCCACACGGCTTTCTTTTCTGTTCGATGACCCGTCGTCAGTAGAGGTTCCATGTCGATAGGTTCTGGATAGTTTCTTGCCCGACGCTAGCTGTTGCTCGCTTGGGAGATAGGAGAATTCCGAGATGAAGTCTGCTGACACCTGCCGCTTTGATAGTCGACACAGGGCGTATACCTTAAGTCAGGCAGGCTCAAACTCCATGGCCCATTTGAGCGGATTTACCCGAGGCTTCCAGGTTTCTGGAGGACTGCTGAGAGGGTAACTCGTCATTACATTGATTGTATGGGCATGGAAGTAAGGTCGCGACTTTGGGACGGGCGAGCGACCGGAGGGCAAAAGCTAGTCGCTCCATTTAGGTCTGCGTCTCGGCATCCGATAGACGCTTACTTGCATAATATGCTTGCCACCCTGAACTTTTTCCTCTTCTCGTACTAAAGTGCCTTGTTGCGAGGCGAGACATGGACAGGGTAGATAAGCGGGATTTCTTGTGGAAGAGGCTTAGAGAGGAGTGGTGGCTTCCCAGATGTTCTTTTATACTGGAATGCACTCGCATTCGGAAGTCCACTCAATTTCTTATTGGTTTTGAACATTGAATAATGGTAAGCAGTCTGTTAGCCTCGATATAAGGCGACTAAGTGCCAGGCTATTCGCCCGTTGAGACTCATGACCTGCTTTTTCTTTGGTCGGACTTTCCTCCATGCTCGGAGAGGGCGGAAGAATACCCCTTTAGGGTTTCCTGCATGCCTCGATTTACCATATATCCTAGGAACTTTCTGATGATACTCGACGAGCATTTGAGAGGGTTCAACTTCATTCGCAGAGTCGGAGTATGTCGAAACATCTACAGCGAGATGCGAAATATGATCTGTGGCGGCACAGGGAGGGTTTGACCATGCATCTAGTCCACATCAGACCTCCATTCTCCACCTCCCGATCTGGTAGGAGAAGCATTCGGTTGACCAAGGCCTCTGGTAGGTAGCACTTTGCATTCTTGAGGCCGAAGGGCATGACTTTGTAGTAGTATAGCCCCCGGTCCGTGATGAAGGTCGTATGCTCCTCGTTTGGCTTATACATCGGGATTTGGTTGTATCCCAAATATGCATCCATGAAGCTTAACAGCTCGTGCCCCGAGGTGGCGTCAACGAGCCCCAGTCGATTCTTGGGAGGGGAAGGCTGTCTTTCGGGCAAGCCTTATTCGGTCGCCGAAGTCTCGCAGGTCCGTCACTTGCCATTTGGCTTGACCAGGGCTGGGAGCAACCCAGTCGGGTAGAGAGCCTCGCGAATAGACCCAGGCATTGCGAGAAGGTTCTCCTTCTTGATTTTAATGCGGCGTATTGCATCTCGGATCCATTGCTCTTCTCTTACGCGTCTTGGCTTAGCTTGCATCTTGACGTTCGGATGAGTGGCAAATAACGTTCGGGCTGATCCCGACCATGTACGCATGCGACGGCGAACACATCAATGTTCTCCTTTAAGCTTACTAGCTCGGAGGCGAGGATTGAGACACTTCGATCTTTAGCGTTCGGCTCGGCTCTTTTGGATCAAGCCGAAAGCAGATCCAGTCAGCCAGCCTGAGGAGCTCGGGGATTTCAGGACTCGCGGATCTATGTTATCCTCTGTCCGGACCAGTGTGGCTCGGTCATGATCGCCATAGCATGGCGGGGTGCACATCGCGTAATGCCCTTTCCTTTGTCGGCCATCTGGACCGATTTTACATAGCATTCGCGAGATGCGCTCTGCGATCTGCTTACCTCCCCTATCCCCGTTGGAGTGGGGAACTTCATTTTGAGGTGATAGATGGAAGTGACGCCTTGAAAGTTCTCGGTATGATTGCGGGAAGATCCCATTGAAGGCTGATGGGCAGGTCCGACGTAAGAATTACTGCTAACCTTAGTCACCTCGTCGTAGTCGCCGGAGGCGTGGGCGAGGCTGGATTGTTCCATTGGGGATCAGGTGATCCTCATAAAAGCATGTCAGAGGCATCGGCAGGCCGGAGGTCGGCCTCGACCAGGTTCATTCTATCGAGCGAGATTTGAGCGAGAATGTTCACTAGCCTTCCGTTGTCCAAAGCATTCTGCAGACATTATGACACCCTATCAGGGGGGTGATTACAAGAGCATCCTCGTGAGGATGGTGCAAGTGAGCTGCCTCTTTCTCACAAAAGGTGATCGGTTCCTCTTTTCGAGCTTTTTGAGGTAGCTGCGAGGTGTTCATTACCCTGATCGGGTCGTGGCGAGCTTCGCGAGCATATCGTTCCTGCGCTCCTCGCGTATTTCCTGCGAGGTGCGGACCTCCGAAGATTATATTAACACTGTCATACCCGCTGCGATCACGGCGCTTTTTCTTTCGCTCCCCTTGATTTTCTTTTGGGGAGTCATCAATGTACTCCGAAGTGCCCGCCCCTTCTTGATGAGCTCTTCGATAGCCTGCTTTAGAGCTCGACACTCATCAGTGAGGTGCCCATTATCCCGATGGTAACGACAATACTTTTTGCTGTTTCTGGCCGTAGTAGGGGTTTTCATGGGTTCAGGCTCACCGTGCAGGCTGGCCTCCTCGGACTTGTCGAGGATTGCAGATACGAACACATTCAACGGAGTATATTGGGCTCCGTCGCGATCGCGACGAGGAACAGGAGCATAGGACTTTTTACGCTCGTGGCGGGGAGGGGTTTTTTCCTTTTCGCCTGATCGGCGGTATCTCCCATGCGATCAGCTCGCACATTATCTCCCAGACCAGTGGGCGTGCTTGCTTTGGATGTGCCGTGATCGCGACGGCGGAGTGCCGCCAGTGAATTCTCTATTCGGAGATACTTTTCTGACAGGTTATAGAACCTAGTGAGGGAAATGTCGTCCTCAGCCTGCAGTTCTTTCCACAGGTCGGTTTGCGGGCGAACTCTAGCTATTATAAGAGTTCGGATGGACTCTTCTAGTGCGTGAGCCACTTTGTTGAGCTCCCTGTGGAAGCGATCGATGTAAGACTGCAGGGATTCGTCTCTCTCTTGCCTTACATTGCTGAGGTAGCTCAAAGGCATTGAAAATTTCCGGTTGGCTTGGAAATGCCGAAGGAACGTCGTGCTCATCTGAGGCCACGAACCGATAGATCCTGCTGGGAGCGACCTGAACCAACGCTTGGCATGAGAGGTCAGTGTCACGGCCAAGCAGCGGCATTTCGCAAGGTCCGAAACCTGGTGGAGCTCCATCAGGTCGTTGAACTCATATAAATGATCCTGCGGATCGTAGTTTCCATCGAGCAGTGCATATCGGCATTACGAACCACGGTGGAAGCGGAGCAGCTAGTACTTCAGGAGAAAATGGGGATGTAGAGGCGACCTGCGCCTGCTCGTTTTGCTGCTCCTTTAGCCTATCCGAGCTCGTTGGAGCTCCAATCTATCTGCGGGTAGGCCAAATGGGGGTTGTTTTCACCCATGCGAGCCCGGCCTTCTCGGTTGCGGTTCAGGGAGAGAGTTCGGAGGTTGGATTCCTCCTCACCTCGGCCCGTATTTCCAGGCCGGCGCTCGACATACGGCCCGACTAGGCGCGTGAAGGTGATGGATAGCGCGGGCGTTTTCACGACCCTCGCGGTGGTACGAACCGCCCCGCGAGGTGTGGAGGCCATCCGCATGAGAACGATGGGGATCGTTCTGCTGGTGGTGATCAGAATCATCGCGCCCAGCATTTTCGCTCGGGTTTGCTTGCGACGTGGCATGGGGACACGACTCAGGGATTTACTTTTTCGCGAGTCTCGGCTTTGCCGATACCACCTCGGGCGCCTTTTGTACTTGCTGGCCCTTGGGAGCCCGTAGGCTTATTTTTTGCCACTTGCTTACCCTTGCGCTTACGCGCTGCAGTGCTCGCGGCACGGGCTATTTCCCTTTGCCGCGCTTTCGCGCGACCTGCAGGCGTTTTTGGCGGTTGCACCGCACCGGCTGTCGCGGACGACATGCCTTGGTCCAGATGGTCCAACCTCACGGTTGACCATCTGGAGTGTCGAACCTCTCCGAGGTAGCTTCGAATGGCGAGGGTCGAGGTTGCGGAGCCATTGGGGAGGGGTATTCCCAGCTGACATTTTCACAAGGCGGAGGTATGTTGGAAGGGAAGGGGTGCCCCTCACGGTTTTCAGGGGGACTCCTTGACATGTTGATTCCCCACCTGCTCGAGGTTGATTGGCGGGAGGGCCATTGTATGCTATAAGACCCAGTAGGTCGAAAGGAAAATTTTCTGATGAAGGATAGGCATGCAAATAGGGGTAGGAACCTTCCAACTAGCATGCTGATGCTGATTTTGGCACCAACCGGAAGGTTGTCACGTGGGTGACAATATTTGATAATTTAATGCGTAACAATAGATGTGTCCAGTGAAATAAATGAAAAGAGGCTTTTAAAGTGGTTCGGATGCTAAGGTAGCAAGTCCTACATCCACTGACTTTGTATTGATGTTGGTGTGGGAGTCGGTGTGTAAGCGCGCGTACATAAGTTCACAAAAGTAATATGTTTTTCGCTTTTACAAGAGAGAGAGTTGCTTTCTGTAATGAATGGCCGAATCCCCTTAATGGAGGGGTCTTCTTCATTTTATATCAAATTGAAGCGTGTAATCATCATTAAATCTATGGGTTGGTGTGATTGTCGAGGATGTGATCCCGAGGCTTCATCGACCATTTTCCTTTTTCAGGTGGAGTCCATACGACTTCGCTGCGAGTTTAGAGCGTGCTGAGCTCCGCCATTTTGCAGTACGGCGTGCGCACATTGTCTGACGGGCAGCTACTCGACATGACTCTCCCGTCGAGCCCTTTATTTTCCCACCCGTACATAACAAAATTGTTAGTAAAATATAAAAAATGCCAGGAGATGTAAAGCGAAGAATTGGCTTCGGGAAACATTACCAATATGAAATAGCCCTCAGTTATTAAATCTTTCATTATGGACTATTTAGAATATTTAAATAGTCCAGAATGAAATGTCTATTTTTAAGCATAATTATCATTAATAATGTTATAAATATTAAAAATATAAATTTTTATATCTGAAGCAATCTTAAGGTGACAAATATAACCTACAACATTCTTCAAACTACTAAATAAATTTAAATAGACATTTAATTTATTAAATAAATACTTTGATATATTTATAAAAAAATTTAGATTCACCATCGCCGTCAGTCAATAGTAATCAATCGAAGGTTAAAACCAGAAAAGGTGACACAAACAGTCTCATTGAGATCAAAAGGCAACGATCTATTGAAGTTTGACAATTCTAATACTTTTTTTTGTTACAAGAGGCGACAAAAGTTTCGATTGCCTTTTGCGGCCAAATGGAATGTTGAAATTTAGTGGAGCGACTGGATTTTGATAGATCTTCGCCATCTGATAGGCTTGGTAGTAGTGACAAACACAACACTTCTTACGATGTTGAGTGGTAGTTGATCAGATCATTATTTTTTTATTGAATTAATAAAAAAGTTATTTTACCGTATTTATATTTTATGTGATGGTGATATACTATTGTTCTTAACTTTTTTGTTAATAAAATTTTGAAGAAATTTTTTAAAGTCAAGTAAAAAATTGTTTTACTTTAGTTTTTTATTTTATAATATTTTCTTAAGGGAGAACGACATTTTCTCACCCACCGCTATATTCCGTTGGAAAAATCCGTTTTGAAGAAGGGCAAGATAGTCAATTTATGTGAGCCTTGACACTGGACTTTGTTGCACTCTCGCTTCAGCTTATTAAATTCTCTGACTCTCTGTGTTTATTAGAAAAAAAAGTCATAAAAAAAAAAAACCCTATTAGCGTTTTTTCTCTGCAACAACTGAAACGATTCGATCTCAGCAATGGCTAACATTAATCTCCCCCGACGAATAATCAAGGTTACGCTCTCTTTCTCTCTATTTCGATTGGTTTCTCTATTTCTCAGATCGTTTTCGTTTAAAAAACCGATCCAATTTCGTCAATTGAAGTCTGTATGGGAAGGATTACTTGTTCTTTTAGTTTGATGCTCTAATTTCCTCCGATTCTCTCTCTTATTGATTGGATTGATTGTGTAATATAGGGAGTTTAATTAATTGAGATCTTTGCTTTCGATTGGATGGTGAAATTAGGATTTTGTTGTTGATGATTTTGTGTTGTGTTTTGAAATTTTTTTTTTTTTTTGTTGATCCAAACAGGAAACTCAACGTTTCGTTAGTGAACCAGGTGAATACTTGATTAACTCTCCGCATATTTTATTTATTTATTTTTGTTTTTATTTTTGAGTTATGTGCATTTAGTTTTGTTTGGTTTGGGTGGTGAATTTCGCTTATTACTTCTAGTCATTTATTTGGCGTGTGATGAAAGCCTCAATCAAGCTGATTTTTATGCAATTCTGGATTGTTTTAGGCAACCCAAAACTCAGTGAAGATAAGGTGAAGCAATGCGTTGACACCAAATTATATGGAGATTAGCCTCCTAAGGCAGTTGAAGAGGTACTGAAGATGGTAACTTTGGATGAAAATAATACTTCAAATTCGAGGTTTCTTGGTGGAAGAGCAAAAAATTGTAAAGAAGGTTTTTAATCTCCAAAAAGCAAAGGAAAAACAAACTTCAAGGAGCTAGAAAGTGGGAGGGTGAAAGCAAAACTTTTGGATTTTAAGAAATGAATGAGAAACTGGAAAAGTTGTTTTCTTTGTTTTGAATTCCCTGTTTTTATTGGGTTTGAATTGACAAAATTTCTTTTATATATATATATATATATATATATATGCATTGTTAATTTACAGTTTGGATTCTTACTTTAGCAAACCAGTAATGCTAAGTTGCTAATGCCGTGTTGTTGTTATTTTCTTGCTGCCGTGTGGGCTGTTGTGGTGGTGTGTGTTGATCTTGCTGGTGTGGGTGTTTTTTTTAGCCTTTTAATGCTGCTGCTGTGAGTTTTCCAGGTGCTAAGTTGTTGTTGGCGCGTGATTGCTCTTGTTTTTGCTGGCATTTTGTGCTTGAGTTTGTGGTCCTGCTCAAAGACTTCGCCTTTGTAAAGGTTTTTCTCCTTGTTAGGGTTTCCTTTTTGTTTGGGACACGTTGATGAGAGGTTATCTCCGGATAGCTTATTCTTTATTCTTATAATATTATCAATTACCCAAAAAAAAATCAGTAGTGCTAACACTTAAATTTATTTGGGTTTAAATTGATAAAATTTAAACATAAATGCCAGTTTAATTGTAGCAACTATAGGGACGAACTAGTAATTTTAAAGGTTTCAAATTTTAAAAATCTAACGTAATTTCATTGATTTAAAATATTATTTTTAATAAAAAATTGGACACACAAATTTGATATATAGTTAGGGTATATTAGTAATTTCATATATAAAGAGGGGTATTTATCGTTGATATGACATAAAATAATAAAAAAAATTGTTAAGTCAAATAATAAAGGGTGTTTTCGTCTTTATAGCCAGACAGTAACGGATTTGTAACCGAACATTAAGGTGGATAGGAAAGTGTTATTTTGCCAAACCTTGAGTGGAAAAATGTGGTTCTCCCTTATCTTAATTAAGTTTGGGTAATGGGTTGGGTATAGGGTACCTCAAACCCAACCCAAATGAATAGGTTAAGATTGGGACAACCTAATCTTACTGCAATTTTAATTGGGCTGAGTATGGGGCCTCCCAAATAGGTTGAAACCCGCAGACCCCAACCCATTTACCCACATTATATCATCGGTACTTACTTCATCCGGTTCCAAAGCACAGAGGCAATGCATCCAAAGTTATGGTCAATGCAAGGTGCTACTTAAGTACAACGGTGTCTATGTAATCACTATCCACTAAGCAAGTAGTTTCTCATAATAAGTAGCCCAATTGCAACTCGATCGCTTTGAAATCGACTCTTATGTGTGAATTATTTAATCCCTGTAATTATTTAATGCATGGAGTGATCTTTTTTCCTTGTCTATCTTTTTCAGTTTTATATTATTTTTTGTTTTATTCTGTTAACTTTATTACATTGCAGATTTTAACATCTATACACACTGTTGAAATCTTTAATTGCCTACAGCGTTAGTATGAAGAATATTAATGGCACAGTTGCATACAAATTGCTGTTGTAAAAGTTGATCAAAACAATCTGCATCGTGGAATATATATTTCAGTTATTCGGTTCAAAACCAATATCTACTTAGGATTATCCAAGACCTAATGTAATATAATAACAAATAAATTTCAAATTCTACATCAAGATGATTTCAAGTGAGTTGGATTGGGTTCTCAATTAATTAAAAGGAGAACAACAACAATTAAATGCTAAAGAGAAGAACAGTTTAGTTCAGAAATATGGCAGTGTGGGTTTATGTTTGCTTTCATTACTTAATTACCTGGGCGGCTTTTTTATTTTTATTTTTTTTATTGTCATTTTAATGCTAGTCAAGTTTAGGAACAGGATTACCACTCTCAGTTTCAAATAGTTCTCTATTTATTATCTGGCCTTATTACTTTGCTTAGATTAAATTCAATTCGGTTTTATTACATAATTGAGACCAAACAAATCAACCAATCCTTTATACATACATTAATTACATAACAGCACCTTTGATTTACAACAGTGAAATCCTTTGATTTTTCGTATACAATATTGATAAATAAAGTACAAATAAAACAAAAAACGAGGAAAGTATTATACTTGGTAGTATGACCTCAACCCAATATAAAACAAAACTAATATATGTTTACAGTTCTAATCAGTTAAAGTGAGAACCCAGCTTTATTCTCCATTTCTTGGATGAATGCTTTAGTTTAATCTTCTTCTTCTTACCTGAAATCTTCCCATCCTTACCAAGCTTCACTTTACCTTCCAACTTGTGATTCTTATGATGCTTACTCTTAATGCCTATAGTCTTAAACCGAATTCCAGTTAGAAACTCCACTTTTAATTCAGCCGTTGCATTTGATAATGCATTGCGAAGAGCTTTCCATACACGCCCATCAACATCCAAATGATTTGCCCTATATTGAGTGGCATCCTTTCGTAATTTGAAAGAAGAAATTCTATCTGTTGCAGCTGTATCCTGGCCATGGAAGAATCTCAGTGAAATAACGTCAAACCAGATAATAGAGTCTTTGTTTGGATTTTTAATTTCAAGGTTATATGCGAGGGAGCCATTCTGTTTTCCATCAGCGGCTGGTGAAGAGCTATTATCTATGGGTGGAACTGAGATTTCCACAACGGCAACAGTTGGGTTCTGGGGACGTAAACCTAGCCATAAACAGAGGACAAGAAGGCCCAAAAGGCTTACAATTTGGAGAAGCCAAAGATAGAAGTTCTTTGTTTCGCACATTATTATTAATATGTTTGTGGAGAGGTTGGGAAGAGATTTTCAAGGATGATAGAAAAATGGTTTCTTAGGGAGGCAATATTTTCAGTAACAAAAGGTGAAAGGCGTAGCACTTGCTTTTGAATGGTGCCAATCGAAAGGAGCATATAACATTTACAAGTCATCAAAGTTCCAAGGATAAGGAACAGATGCTTTTCTTTCGTTTGGAGTGTTCTTTTTGCTTTTATGGGCCACATAAAGTAGCTACATGGAAACTCCGTTCTCTCTACCTCGGAATATTTTGCACTTTAAGACTCTCTATTCAGACAGAGAAACACTTTCAACATTTTGATTCGGTGGGTTTGCTGAAACAAGATTTGAGTACTCATTCTTGAACAGTTCTTGAAAGCTTTCTGGTGCGAAGAAGCAAATTTGGCTCCTTAATAATTAGCCTAAAAATCAAATTTTTATAAGTGAATTTTAACTTATAACTAAACATAAAACTAGGAGAAATTTTCTACATATCAGAACATATATATATATATATATATATATATAGAGAGAGAGAGAGAGAGAGAGAGAGAGAGAGAGAGATTCCTTTCTTCGAAATTTTCCTATAATACTTGTTCTGTATTCAATCTTGGTGAGGATTGTTGTGGCGGAGGGATTAGTTGAAGATTATGAAAGTTGCAGTTATAACATAATCTCTACATCAATTTTCCATCAACGCCGGCAGATCTATTGACTAACCTTAGCTAGTTAGAACGGTAAAATTTTTCTCACAAGCCTCAAATTTGCAAATTTTTACTATTATCAACCTTAAAATATAACTTTTCATTTCTTTATTTTACTATATCTTAAAAAAAAAAAAAGAATCTTTATCTCTCTTACCAGTAAAATAAAAGTTAGGCATATAAAGTGGATATAAACTTTTATGATACATAACCATGAGCAAACGACATGTTCCCACCCTAGGTTAAGTGAAATACCATATTCCACCCTTAAATTAAAATAAAAATGTTGAATGAAACGGTGAAAGGGTAAAATAGTCATTGAGCTACTGCTGCCTCTTCTTCTCTTCTTTTCCTCCTCTCTTTCTTTTCTTCCTCCTACTTCTTCCCTCTTCTCACTTCTCGGAATAGGCTTTGTGGTGACTAGATTTGACCACCTTAAGACCATCACGCTATTGCCAAATTTGGCCACAACGTGATGGCCTTACAGCGGCCAAAATCAAACAGCTTCCACCTACTACTGGGATACTCCGCTGCTGATCTTTGCCCTTCCAGTTGCTTTGCCACAGTCGGGCATTTCTGCGGCTGCCTTTGTCGTAGCTGAGTTTTGGAAAATTGTTGGTTGTTGGATTTTGTTGAGAGATTGAAAACGGATTTTGATTTCTTGTTGATTTGTTGGGGTGTTTGATTGTTTTTGTTGTATATTATTGGTGTTTTTTAGGTTGATTGATGGATTGAAGTCGATATTTTTGAAGTTTTCTGTGATTGCCCCCAAGTGTTCGAGAAAAGTCCAAGGGATTTGCTTTTGCTTTTTGAGGTCGGTGGTGAGGGAGAAGAGCTATGATGTGATTGGGTTTCACAGATGCAGCAAGCTGGGGCAATTGGATAAGAGTGGTGGTGCGACGCTGGGTGGTGATGATGATTGTGACTGAGTTTTGGGTGGGTTTGTGGCTGAGTTTGTGGTGGTGGCTAGATGGTGGTGGTCGTGGTGGTGAAAGGTGGTGGCTGGGTGGCTGTGAGATCAAAAGTCAAGGGCAATAAAGTAATAGCACACTCTTAACTGTTTCAAAAGTCAAAATTCATTAACATGTTAATGATGAGAATCCGAAATTTATGAAATAACTGGGAACTTTACATTTCGCTTAACCTTGGTGGGAACATGTAGTTTACTCACATAACCATTAATAAAGATCATCCTTTCCTAGTAAATTTTAATTAAACTATATAACACCACAGCAAGAATGAGATAGTTTCATTGGTCGACAACGGTGATATATTGTTGTGTTTAATCGACAAAGAGTAAAGATAAGAAATATGTATCATTAATCATATAAAGGAAACATATTACAAACTTGAGAAATGAACTAATATTGACAATCTAGTGTCTTTTGAACAAACCTTCTTCCATGTTTTATCTGTTTCAGCATAATCTGGTGTAGCTCTATATTCTTCTCTGCTGATTCCCATCTCAACCTATATATGCCTACCCATGCCTCCATATCCATCCGGTGATGCGTCGTCTTGTATTTGAATATCTTATAGTTATACCTAACAGAAGTTCCCAAGCAGGCCCTCACGTCCATAGAGTTGCTCCAAATAACTCTCCTCAACTGTGGGTGAACTATCATCCTCACTTGGCGTATAGCAGTTTTACTGTAGCCCTGGTAAAAACCTGGATAAGACTCGGTGCCGAGTAATGTATGATTGTATAGTAAAGTTATGTTGATGTCATCGTAACAGATGCCAATTCGTTCGTTGGGGTTTGATATTTCCAAGTTAAGGATGATAGAAATGTTTCGCATGGCTAATTCCTCATTGTGAAACGTTGAATTCGGTTTGTGTAAGGCTGCAAGGTGAGTGGTTATGTTGTAAACGGGACTCTTTGGCTTCAAAGATATCCATATGACCAAGGAGATCAAAGTCCATAAGATTGCTACTTGAAAAAACAACAAACAAACAGAAATACGAGATTGTTTTTCTTCTTTCTCAGTCATTCTTGAAATTTCGCCGCAGAAGTGATTGAACAGGAAGAAATGAAGGTTACTAATTTGGCAAAGAAAAATAAGAAATAGCAGCTTCACTTAAAGGTGAAAGAAGAAGAAGCTAAGGTTTGTGTTTAGTATATCAAAGATAGTTTGCTTATATAGATTATCACTGCATAAATTTTTGTAATGAAGACTGGATGAAGTAAACTCCAAATTTCCTATCTTCGGAAGTAAGAAAACTAGAAAAGTGTAAGCTTTGTAATTGAACTTTTAATTACGGTACCACTGCATACTTTTTCTTTATTACAATTAGTGGAATAATAATTGCTGGAAAACTTAACCTTTTTTTGCATATTTTGTATCCATTTCCTTATGAGGCATTGCAAGACTATTCTTTTGTACATAAAGTGGAGTGCTAATGGAGTCCTCCACTTGTGGATCGTTTGGTGGAAAACGAAGGCTTTTCACTTGCTTTTATATTTGCGAAGTAAACAATGTCCTAGTTAGGGATGGGCACAAGCTGGGTCGGGGCTGAGGACCCCTGTCTCCAAGCCCGGCCCGAGGGCTTGAGGGGATTCCTCAAACCTAGCTCATCCCTAGACGGGGATGTAGGGGTATTATATACGTGTATAAATATTAACATTTACATATATATTAGACAATTATATAAATGTATAAATTGAATCACAATAACATAATCTCATTTCCTTAAAAAAAAAAAAAATTAAATATATGTTCTTTTGTATGCAATCTTATCAATAATTATCCACAAAATTAGAATATGATTGTACAATTATATATATAAGATCTCTGAATGATGGTTGCATTGGCAAGAACAAATTCATTTAGGGTGGAATCACAATACTCCATGGCATTATCAATATGAAGCATTTTTATTTTCTTAGAATATTGTGTGAGTACCATGGTCTCAAAGTTTTTATAAGCTTGAGAGACTTCAGACCTTTCATGCAGGAGATATATATGAGAAGAATCATCTATAAAAATGATAAAGTATTGTGAATCTCCCATAGTACAGGTTGGTATGAAACCCCAAACATCAGTGTAAATTAAATCAAATGGAGCGTAAGAAATAGAGTCATTATTATTGAAAGGCAAAGCAGGTTGTTTAGACAAAAGACATGACATACAATCAAATGTTTCAAGTTTATAAAAACCAAGGCGACCATTGGAAACAAGTGAATGTAATTTTGTCAGGGAAATATGATCTAAATGAAGGTGCCATAAGTGAGAAGTGGATAAGGTGGATGCGACTGACAAGGAAGGAGATACTTTAGAAGTTGAAAGCTGGAGGGAGGTGAGATTAAACAAGCGTTTCATCTTATGCCCCGTCCCAAGAATCCAACCTGTTTGAGAATCCTACCACGACAACCATGAGGAGAAAAGGTAATGTCAATACCAAGTTCGCACAGTTGACCAACAGAAACAAGATTATATGTGAGTTTTGGAATGAGAAAAGTATTGGGTATAGACAATTCTTATATGACTAACATGCATATGAGAACCATCTGTAGTATGACTGATAGGTGTATTTTAATTAAGAGATGGATTAGATAGGACTAAAGAACCAAGAGTCATATGATTAGAATGGGCACACTCAATGAGCCATGGAATAGTACTTGAAGTAGTAGCAAGGCAGTGTGAGGACAAGAAGAATGAGACAAAACATGTTTAAAGGAGAGACTTTATATTATAAAGGGTAGGCTGGGATGGAACTGGGGATGTCTCAGTGGCAGTAGCAACAAAATGTGAAGAAGATTAGGATTTTCCAAGTCGAGGACAACAAGACTTGGCGTGACCTTTCTTTTTGCAGTAATTGCTCTAAAAGCTTGGGCAATAAAGAATGAGATGTCCATTCTGGTGACAATATTTGCAAACAGGTGAATCAAATTGTTTGGTCGGACTAGCTTGAGACTGCTTGTCAAGAATAGTGGCAAGGATGACATCTAATTTTTTATACCCTAGGTGTGAAACCGAGTCTCATTAGACTAGAGTTCAAAAAGAGTTGTGTACAAAGTTGGCAAAGGCACATGATGGAGGAGCATGGATTGAGCAGACTCATATTCTGGGGTGAGAGCCATCAAAAACTAGATCAAACACATATGATCACAATGTTTTTCATATTGAATGACATCGGTAGTGCATGTCCAACTAAGATCAGATTGAGGTAGCTGATCCCACACAATATGCATCTAAGCATGAAAATCTGTAATAAAACTGAGTGGGCTCTTGCTTCATGTGTTGTGCAAAGCGCGAGTTGATATTGATGAGAAAGTCCTTTGATAGTAAACCAAGTGGCAAGCATATTTCATACTTCTTTTCTTTGTTTCATAGCATTGAATCGGAGATGAATAGATGGAATATAAGTATTCCGAACCATGTAATAATCGGTGATTGTTGATATCCCAATCATCAAGTCTTTGACTAAACTTGTTATCCTTTTCAATGTCTCCATTAAATTGTGTTTAACACCAGTCACATAACGTCAAAGTTTTCGTCCTTTTAGAAAAGACCTCATTCCTTGACTCCA